>QLTV01012194.1:7630653-7675878 GCA_003457575.1 Thermophis baileyi
ATATCGGGTTTCCTGCCTAAGCAGGGGGTTGGACTAGAAGACCTCCAAGGTCCCTTCCAACTCTGTTAGTTTAATCTATATTTATAGCAATAGCACTTAGATTTATATACCGCTTTACAGCCCTCTCTAAGCGGTTTACAGAGTCAGCATATTGCCCTCAACAATTTGGGTCCTCATTTTACCCACCTCTGAAGGATGGAAGGCTGAGTCAACCTTGAGCCTGGTGAGATTTGAACTGCCAAATTGCAGGCAGCCAGCAGTCAGCAGAAGTAGCCTGCAGTACTGCACTCTAACCACTGCGCCACCGTGGTATTGATATCAATATTGATATAGATATATATAGATATATGAGTTTTACTTCATTGCCTTAAAAAAGCTCAGCAGAATAGCCTTTAAACATTTTCCTGTATATTCAATAGAATACTGATTGAACGGGTAACTTTTCAAATTCTTAGCACAACCTCTAATAAAATTAAGCTCAAGGCTAACCCAATTACTCTCCTCTTTTGTTCCCCAACTGATGGCATTGATCTAACCAGGGGTGAAATGCTCCCGGTTCGCTCGTGCCTGTTGGTCGCCGTAGAGCCGGTCACCAAGGTAGCGTGAAGCTCCGCCCACCTGCCTGGACGCCACCATTTGGGTTCTTTTACCCTCTGCACATGTGCAGAGCGTTCTGTGCATGCGCAGAGGGTAAAAGAACCCAAACGCCGGCATCCAGGCGGGTGGGCGGAGCCTCGCGCTACCTTGGCGATCGGCTCTACGGCGACCGACAGGCACGAGCGAACCGGGAGCATTTCACCCCTGGATCTAACTACTCAGGATAAGCTGTTTTCTATTCAGAAATGAAGATACGCACTATCCATAGTTGCATTTGCACACTTCTATAGTACTTTTATACCTTAGTATATAGACCTATCTTACTTTATAGCACTTCTGATCCTATAGTTCTTTTACATTTACAGTACATCAAGCAACCAGTTCTATATAATAGAAGTGATAAAAGTTCATCAACAGTTGAAGAGGAACATCTAATAAAAATATATAAAGTAAAATGAAAACAAAAAACAGCAAAGTCCACAAGTGTTTCTGTTCATAACATATGAGTGGATTTCAGCAGCTTGTAACAAAATATTTTTATTGTGTTCCCTTGCCAATTATTTTTCTAAACAACATTCTCAGTGTTTAATGTCTATATGTGAACCATAGTATATTGGAGACATTTCTTCACTCATGAAGCTTCCTAAATGTCCGCTCTCTGGCAGTTTATATAATGATACTATCTTTTAGGTTCCTATACATATTTGATTCTGCATTTGCCACATAATTGGAAATATGAGAATGCAGTAACTTGCAACAAAAATATTAAATCACATTCCTTGGAGCTCAAAATGGAAACTGAAATGAAAATCTTCACAATGTTTGTGCAAAAACAAAACAGTCTCTATGAGATGCTTTACCAGCACATACTTTTCTAATGCTAGCATAAAGTAATTAATTTGGTTTTTTATATATTTCATTGCGAAGTGAAAGGAAAACGCCAATGCTAACATATTTCTCATTACAAATAGATGGGGCATTAGAAACAGTGTATTTAGTATTAAAAACTGTCCTTATTTTGGCACGGCATAGGTAAAATTTAGAACAAAACTATCCTTGTTTTTGTTTTGTTTTGGCAAAACAGCAGCATTCATTCTAATTTCAAATACATTAGATTCTCATTATATTAAGCAATTTATTTATGTATTTATAAGCAGTTTATTTATTTATTTATTTATTTATTTATTTTTTAAATAGTTAAAAAGATAATTCCTACCTTGGGCAGGGTCAGGTGGACCAAATTCAAGAGAATATCGTAGGATGAAATTGTTGTTCCACACATAGAGTTGATTGTCTCTTGGATTGTAATCCACAGCAGCAATATAATGATACATGTTGGGGAAAGGAATGTCTACATATTCTCCTCGGCTTAACCTGGTGTTGTAAATATAGTCGATTGCATTTTTACCAGTTTCACTTTCATTGTCTTGGTAAACTGATCGCACAACGTAGAGCACCCCGCATATCATAAAAGCATTAGAGGCTGCCCGTTTGTCGTAGGTTGTTTCCCATGTTGCTTCAAAACGCAGAGTATATGGATTGAGTTGGCTAATGACTATCATTCCATTGTTTTGTTCTGTAGCGTAAATTACCCACAAGCCATTTTCATCTACTGCCAGATCAATATCAGTCTTTCCCCCCCATCTGTAAGGGGATGTGTCATGGTAGTTGGCGGAATTTATAATAGCTTCTCCACTCTTAATTCTAGTCCTTAAGTCAAATTTGACAATGTTTCGGGTTCTTTCCTTATTAAAAAAGACCGCGCCATCATACACCACAAATCCAGTACCATCCACACGATTCGGAAGCTTATATGTTGTCTGTTGGCGTCCATTTTGGAAGTCCTCTAAAGATGCGTATTCTATCAAAGTATCAGTGCGGTATGGAGTCCATGGCATGAAGTATATTTTATCTGCAGCCTGAAGAGGATCTTTGCACCACGCACCTGCCTTTTGTTCAGCTTCATATAAATTTGGGGAATCCACAACAGCTTTCAACGTCCCAGGGCAAACAAAAACTGGTAGTCACAGAAAGAAGCAAGACAAGACCGATTAAAAAAAATGAATAAAATTCACAATATCCATAAAGTCTAGGCAAGCACACTATGTCTGTATAACTTTAAAGAAACAAAAAACCTTTTAACTAACAACAATGCCTTATCGTTCATATGTAATTAATACATGTATTAACCTTTGTCATCATGGTTCTTAGTAGTAGTAGTAGTAGTAGTAGTAGTAGTAGTAGTAGTAGTAGTAGTAGTATTGGTAGTAACCAATACCTGCAGTCTTTTCTCTGACAACAAACCAAGGTTCTATGGCATATTACTAAATCTGGAAAAAATAGAACTACCCTTGCATAAAAGCATTTATTCTCCCGAACTTCTAATTGATGTAGAGCAGTTCAACTGGTCGGTAGATGTTTTTAATTCTTAACATTTTCAAGAAACATTCAGAAACCCTCAGACTGAAAATAAAGCTGCTTCGACATACAAGGGGGAAAAATTAAAATTAAAACATCAGATCCGTAGACCTTCATCAAGAGCAACAGAAATAAAGAGCAACCAAAGCAATGGATGGAACAGACCAGGAACCCTGTAATTATGGCATGCTATGGAGAGGGTTCTGGAAAGCCAAGCAAGATGACATTTTTATTAACAAATAGTCGTCATGGGTAAGAGAAAGACAGGGAAAGAGAAAGAGAGGGAGGAAGAAAGCAACGGGAGTCTTCATCTCAGAGCAGGTGCCATCAGATACTAAATCCCACCACCTGCTTTTAAATAGCCGAGTCAGTTTAGCAGCCAAGTCAGTTTATTGCAAAATTAACTTCTTTTTAAGGAAGGGTACTTATGAAATCCTGCTGATTATTACAATCTCGGAGTGTTGTGGGGGAGGGGAAAGGGAGGAGGTCAACATCCATAAGGCACATAACAAGGAGCTGAGGGGTTTGGACTATATATGTTATTTACCTTTTTGCTCCACTTCTATTTCAAGCATCGGAAGAAAAATGAAAAAAAAAGTGCAAGGGAAAAAAAAAGAAGATTAACACAAATTGACTATTAGGCGAAGATTAAATTAGTCAACAGATGTTAAACACAGGGAGAATAAGAACTGCACAACATTGGATAGAGAGAAACAGACAACAGGAAAACCTAGCTGGAGAAAGAGTCTACAGTTACATAAGTGAACATGGATCAATCATTTTAGTAGGTTAAAGAGGCAGTACAGAAAATGCTGGGACGTAGTTTCACTTAGTCAACCTGAATAAATAATGAAAGACTTGACTAATGCATGATATACATAGCCTTCTGTTACCCAAGCAGCCTTAACAAGTGTATGTAAAAAGGCCTGCTATTAATATGCTATCATATGCATGTGTTTTATATATTGTATTTTAGTATAAAGAAACATCTTTGGTTAAAGGAAAGGCTAAATGGATTTGCATAGGCAGATCTCTTTTGGGACCCCAATCTTATTCTTCTGCCAGAAAGAAGTGTTACTGTTACTGAAATTTGCAAGATATACTAATAAAATTGGATTAGGCTTTATGTTTAAAATATTTAATTCAGACTAGCCTCTTGCAAAGTTTCTTTGAGACTGCAAAATCCAAATCTTGAACAAGAAGCAAACCCAATAGGGCACTGTAAGAGTTCTCAACTGGTTTGCTTTTTATGTAAATCACCAATTCATGGTGAGTTTAGTCTGCCATTATTCCAAATACAGGTGTTTCTTTAATTTCTTTTTTAAAAAGATACAATTTCTTGTGGTATTTAGCTTTACTGGACTTTTCAGGGTGAAGTGGACAAAAATGCAAATAAAATTGGGCATGCATGTAAGTAATTACAACATAGAAGAATATCTCTTAAGAATAACAGACAGTGTATTGAGCTATGGCGTAGAGTTACTGAACAAACCACAATTGGCTGAGATTATTTAGCACCCTAAACCAAAAGCAAACAAACCACAGAACAGCTTAACATGATGTATGTATCCACTCAATATATCATTAGTCTCAAAAGTCTATGCTGTACTGAGTCAATGGACTTATAGGAGCTTTTGAGTTTTCCTTTAAATCAAAGATTTCCCAATTTTAGAATTTTCAGAAAAGAAAAGAAAGAAAAGATCTACAAAATTGAATGTGACCACTTATTTTGGCTATGAATTTCTCTACCGTGTTTTCCCGAAAATAAGACCCTGTCTTATATTTTTTTGAACCCTGAAATAAACGCTTGGCCTTATTGCCATGCACTCAAAAGCTGGATTGGGCTTATTATCAGGGGATGACTTATTTTGGGGGAAACAGGGTATAGCTGATCATTCCAGCCTGTAAGGTGAGTACCTAAAAGCCTATTCAATGATGACAGTGAAGTCCAGCAGTTTAACCTAAAATAATACAAATGAAGAGCCAAGGGTTCATACAAAACAAATAATTTGGGCACATAGATGGCATTGTGGAAAACACGTTTTCATTTTACAAGTATTGAAAATGAAGTTGAACTATGCAAAGGTAGAGACACAGTCCTTAATGCTCATGTATTATAATTCAGAGCTATGGACTTTCTTATTTTGCTTTAAAATACCACTGTTTTCTAGATCACATGGTTCAGTTTTAGAAAAGTCTTTAAGCAGGCTGACCTTTCCCATTCTGCCACGTAGGAGATAAGATTACCAATTTTACTATTTGAACTCTCTCTTTTTTTGGCTGTTACCAATTATAGAAAAACAATCTTCAGAGAGATACCCAAAGTCTTTTCTCGTTCAGAAAATCCTGGCAGCAAACCTTAAGATAAAACATTTACAATTTTTGCTCTTGACAAATTCCATAAGTAAGAGTGGAACATCTTGGGAAGGTTAGATTATACTTTTTTTCCATGGAACATGCTTTCCCCTCTCATCATGATGAGAGAGGGAAGGTGATACCCTCTTCATGTTAGCTGTATTGCTGGTTGAAAACACCAAGGTTAAAGAAGTAGAGGTTCAAGAGGACCAAGGAGTAAAAAAGGTCATTTGTTTTGGAGAATGGATGGATTATTACCAGCTATTCCATACCCAAGAAATGTGATACAATGAAAATGTCTTTACCTCCACCCACCACACACACACACAGGGAGGGAGGGGGAGGGGAGAGGGGGAGAGGGGGGAGAGAGAGAGAGAGAGAGAGAGAGAGAGAGAGAGAGAGTCACCAACCTTTCACAGGTGACTTTTAAGTGCTAAAAGTGGAAAAACTTGCTACCTTGATTCCATTAGTTTACCTCATCTTTCCATTTGCTACAGTGGTTTAATGAAAATTATACAGCTTACCCTAGTTTCATTTCCCACTGCTTAGAAACAGGAATGTTGGGATTTCAACTTTAGAAATAATAAATATTTTCATCTGCTCCATCAATATCTTATCCCACTACCTACTGAAAAATCAGGGTGGTTTACATTCAAAAGTTAAATGAATATTAGAAACATTTCAAAGGCCAATGTCAGAAATATTCTGGGTTGAAATGTTCCTCACATACATAACATGTTTTCTATAATTCAAATGGAAAGAAGATGACAGAGGAAAGAAAAAATAAAGAAAGGTAAGATTTTTTTTTGTTGTGCAGAAAAAGTAATCAATAATCCCAGGAGGGGGAAAAAGGAAAAGGTAAGGTCCACATTAAAATTTGAACAATTTTGTGTTTATAACTGCCCTTTCCTTTTACTGAGAAAATATGGAATTGTTCCTGGAGGTCAAAATATATGCTTAAATGTTGTTTGTGCATTATTCCATGTGACTATTACAATTGACTATTGCAATTATCTGTTTCTCTGACACCTTATAATGTTTTGCTTATAAGCAAAGTTACACATTTACATGATTTCCTTTTGGTATTTTATGCTGTGGAATAAGACTCTGGAGACACAGAATGACTTTCAGGCCTGAATTAAATCCTCTGTCTAAAACGAATAAGTATAACAGTCTAGATGGAAGAAGAAAACAAGAAACAAAAATCAGATTTATGTTTTCATTTAGGTAAATTTAGGTATTTTGCATCAGATTAACCCAAAACAGGACAAAGAGTTATCATCAGAATATGTACCAAATTACTGTTTATTATCCTGTTTTTTAATAAGTGGGATAATAAAATAAACCACTTGTCTAATATAATTAATCCAAGGCAGGGATATATTGAGGATGTTCAGATAAACAGTCAATACAACTATGTTTTGACAAACAGAATTCCATAAATCTCCTTCCCCTGTAGGACTTTTTCATTTGTTTAAATAAATAATTCTGATTTGTGTCCACATATACTTACTTGCATGCATAGCTCTTTTCTTATTGAAACTAACAGGAAAATCTATGTATTTATCAGAATACATGCAAGACTTCGAGTGAAATGTATAAGCAACTTGCTGCAAAATAAA
The DNA here is from genome assembly GCA_003457575.1 of Thermophis baileyi. Taxonomy (NCBI): domain Eukaryota; kingdom Metazoa; phylum Chordata; class Lepidosauria; order Squamata; family Dipsadidae; genus Thermophis; species Thermophis baileyi. Next base: position 7,637,646 of record QLTV01012194.1, read on the forward strand.
TACTAGTAATACAATTGCTTTATTTACTTTTGCTTTGGTTGAAAATCATTCACCTTGAAAAATGTTGGTCATGGCATTCTTAATGCAGCATGCCTCAATGCCAAGGAAATTTATTACATATTTCATACCAAATTTATTTTAAACACACTGGCATTGTCCAAAAAAACATTTCCATGACAGTAATTATTTGGAACCGTCACATTTCTCTTTAATAATTATATAGTCTACCAAATGAATCTTATGCACTCGATTCAATTGTTAACTGTAAAATACACAGTTAAATTACTTCTATTAATTTTAATGATACTCAAATACAGTTTTACCTGGCCAGGGTACATTTTTACTAGATCTGAACAATCTAGATCAATTTACTATCCCAGGAAATAGAATATAACCAAGTAAATAGAACAAAAAAAGTTTAAAAAGAGGTTTGTAATCCATCACTTCCTGATGTTTGTGGATGTGAGCATATTCTATATTAAACAGTGTACCTGCTCAGAATACTAAAACAAGGACATAAAGTCAACAAACAAATAAATATTAGTGTCATGTACACAGTGGGCACATTGAGTACAGCTGTACATTTTTGGGAACAGCCTGGTAAAGTAATAAAATTGCAAGGTCCAATAGCACAGCTAGAAAATAAAATACCTCTGAATGTTTTCCACAGAATTCCCGGATACAAACAAGGCTTAAAATAAAACATCATGCACAGATGTATGAAGTGGTGTCTCTGATGTGCTTTTTAATCCTAAAAGGACTGACTTAGGTTATTTGGAGTATCAACATATACTGCACAATTCAGAGAAATGTCAAGTGGGCTTCTCTCCATTGCTCTGTAATTTAATCAATAACACCCTTATTTCAAGTTTGCATTTTAGGTCTACTTTAAAATTCTGATTTTAACAGTATTTCTCTTGGAAATGTGCAATTTTGAAGGGGGGCACAGAAGTTGAATTGTTGGTAGGAGAAAGTATATTTTGAAAATAAAAGAAGACAATTTTCATTAAATTTATGTATTTTAGATGGCTAAAATTGGGAAGCAGAACACATATTATATATTTAATATAACCCTGATCGCATGAAAATAGCAACAAACTACAAAAGTAGGTTTTTTTCCCCTATTTGTAATATATGGTCTCCAAATAATTTACCACATAAACTGATGAATAGATGGCATCCATTTAATGAATAGATTAATGAGTACCTGGAGTTCAACTGAGATAATGTACTGATATCTGAACAATAACAGAAGTGTATGAGCACTGGAATGCATTATTCTTCTACTAAATATCTGCCTTGCCACAGGGCTTTCTATTCCTCTTTGTGGTTAAACTAAGTTTGCCAGTGCTTTAGTTTTGATTTAATTTTTAAAATAAGGGTCACAACGGAGCGCTGTGCAATGTACTGTCCTGCTGTTCTAGGAAAGAAATTCCAAGGTAAGCAGAGGAACTAAGAAAATATACAGTTATAGTAAGACACAGAAAGTAGAACCTCTTTTAAAGAAGGTTTATCCCATTATTCTATTTAGGAATAGAATATTCATTGTATTCAAGTATTATGCTGGTTTATGGTTACACATTTGATGAATTTTTAAAGAAAATATTCTATGCCAGGATTTTTCAAAATCTATTTCATGGAATCTTAGGGTCTTCTGAGAACTTTATGGGTTCCATCAGAGACTGGGGGGGTGGGGGGGTGGGAGTGGAGTTCACGGGAATTGAGCACATTTTCCAGCTAGAGTTTATTTCTTGATCTGCTCTACTCCCTGCATGTCACAAAACTGATGACAACTGGAAATCTGAGATAGCAGGGCCAATGGCTGCCATATATGATGATTCTTCTCCTCTTTCTTATACGTGCAATAATATGTGCCTAGAGGAAAGGCTCCAAAATGAAGACAACAAATAATCACATTAAAAATGTTATAACTTCCTAAAGTTCTGCTGCTGTTTTTTTTTTTTTTACTCCAATGATGCTTTCAACTGAATGTAGTCCACAACAGTATGGTTGGTTATTAATTGTTCTCATTTCCAACATTAGGGTTAACCCTGGAATACATGAGAACAATTCATTACTTTGTTCATTCTTAAAGAACTTTGGTTTTTTGATCATTTGGCCTTTTCAGCAATAATTTTGTAAAAAGAAAAATTGTAAGGAAGTAGGAGTCCCAAATCTATTCACCTCTTTTGGATCTCTTAGCTGTGACAAGAAATTGACATGCCCAAAGTGATAGAGTACAATCTTAGCATGAAACAGTCATCCATCAATGGCCAAGTGGGGTCAACAATAACAAAAGTCAGGCTGCAATGAAAAACTGCAGTCATCCTTCCATGTTTTTAATTTAAAAAAAAACTGATAGTGCTTTATGTTGTAGCTGCATTGGTCGTAAATTAGCTCAGAAGGCAATATGCACTGTCTGATAAGGATGGTTTCCTCTCTCCATGGCCTTGAACCTGAAACATACGATGGATTATAAGTGCATTAACTATGAAACACCATGCAGCACAGTGCTTTAGTGCAAGTAAACGAGATGCACAACATTACGTGCAATAAGCAGTTTTATAACAACTGTAACATGAGTGTACATGATATCCCAGATACTGGTGGTTGCTGTGAATGATCAATCCAAAGCCTCCAACACCTTCAAAATGTATACCGAAAGGCTTACAATCCCCATTGAAACAGAATGTAAAAAGCAAAAAAAGGAAGAATTTGGGCATTGCAGAAAGAAGAAAGCTAAAATTTGAAAGTAGGTTGCTATGGAAAAGAGCAGAGATTCGAACAAGCAAATGAAGCTCCTGGGAAGATTTTGAATACGTCACAGAAATATGGATAATTTCAGAGAGCAGATGTGTACCTTATTTTGGCATTACTGCGCAAATAGTATGTACATGTATGAATAAAATGCCTTTTGTAATGTCATATAGTGATAGTACAGAAAAAGAATAGCTATAATACCTGTACCTTAAATTAAATTGCTTGAATAATTTTCTCAGCCCACTATAAATAGTGGGCAAGGCAATATAACTACAATTATTATGAGTACAGAGAGGGGGGTTTGAATTAGAGATTTCCATACATTGAGTAGGAAGATCCTACTGTCTGAAGCGTAAGGGCAATGATACCAAAATTAGGTATTCAACGTAAGCAGTACTAAGTATACTTTGGCTGCAGTTAAAGTTATTAACATTAACATTGTTCTATTGGCCTCGTTATTTTTTTAAATCTGCAAGTTGAAATAAGCTGGTGCTAGATCAGTCACGAGAAAGGTTGCAGCTCTGCACCCGGTTAGGAATCAATTATTGGGCTACAGAATTTTATTTCAGCACATGCTACAAACATATTTTTACACTTTAAATGCAGTACAAATTAAACGAAGCACCAGTATGCTCGCCTGAGATTTAAAAAAATAACATGTAATTTAAAAAAGTAAATATTCACCCAATATCAATTCCAAATAGATTTATTCAAAATTATACTCTAAATTTGGTCCATCGTTTAGAAAAAAATTCTATCCACATTAGTCCTGCATAGAAAAACTTAGGAAAATATGTAATAAATGACCACCGAACAGTATTTTGCAATGCCATTCAGAGTTTTCTTCAGTTAACTGCAAAAGAAATCATTTTTTTATATAAAAAAAAACTTGACTGGCAGGAATGCATCCACATTTGTCCTAAGAGCCCAGCAAATGATCTGAAAATAATATTTATGTATATTTAAACACTTCCTCCTGCTACAGGAAATGATCCCAAGAAATATAAGAACCTTGATATTTGAATGGTGTCATAGCCTCTTTCTGGTAATTTAAAATAGTAATTTCAAGATAAAGGGGATGTTATGATCAAAATTATATTTTTCTTAATAGGCAAAAATGCATTACTCCCAACATGCTACAAGAAAAATGATATAATGAGCCACCAATAATAAGACACTGGAAAACAGATATTAAAGTTCAGCATATGCAGTGCATTTCAAATCTACTGATGGTACAGAAAAATAAAACCACAACAAGCATCTTTTTTGCAATGACACAATGGTAGAAATACACAGGAAGAATGGAAAAAAAATATGAACTGTGTTTGGCCTTTAATTGCTTCTTAGTAAAGTTCATAGAAGAATTAAATACTATTGCCAGTGCAAATTATATTACAGTGGTTTTTAATGATGTAATTAGGAAAATTAGTATAAATATAAAGTATGGATTAAGTCTTGATTGTTAACCTGGTTCGTGTTTTTAACACAAGAATAGCACCAATCCAAAATTGTCTCAACTTATGGAATATGTACCTCCCTTTTTCTATAAAAAAGCTTAAGTTTGTGAGTATTAAAATAATTAAATGGGGCACAAGGAATAAATGGATGCACAATTCATGCACCACTAAATTTTAGTTATAGGCAGTATCTTTTTTTCTAATAGAAAAGGTGACACTAAATTTGGATTTATTTTTAACAATGGAATTTTTAAAAAGTGTGCAACTTTTTGTGAATCAAGTGAAAAATGAATCAAGCAATGTAAGATTTGTGACCAGCTGTTGCTACAGGAGGACTGCAGAAACATCTGTGAAAAGTTTAGATATACAGAGATGCAGTCATAAATTATACATTTCAATAAATCCCTAACAAATTCCAAGTTTCACAGTCTCAACATGGTACATTAATGATGACATTTTTCTGCATATTTGAATGCATACGTTCAATGTGTAGTTATTTACGTGTGTGACTGTGGCAGAGCCCCAGAGTCACATGATCACCATTTGTGCAGTCTGTAGCTGGCTTGCAACAAGCAGAGTAAATAGAGAAGGCAGACATAAAATCATAAGTTGCAGTTACACAATGCTTCCCTTAATGACCATGATGATTTACTTCATGACCAAATGGGAAGTGTGGTCATAAGACTGTTACAGCCATGTGATTTTTGGCTTAAAAAACAGAAATGCCAGACCCAATTGTGGTTTCTAAGTGAGGACCACCTGTGCCTCCTTTTGTAAAAGAAATTAACAGCTGCTAAATGTTACTCTAGCTCAGGAGTGTCAAACTGGCGGCCCGCAGGCCGGATGCATCACATGCAGGCCATGCCCACCCCAGCTCCATGAAGGGGAAAATGTGCGATATGTCACGTGACGGCAACATGACCCCACGAGTTCTAGCCACCTCAGAATCCTATTTGTGGCTTTTGTTGTTGTTGTTGTTGTTGTTACTCTTTATTTCAGAAGTCTTATAATTCAGAAATATTCTTAGATCTCTTTGTATCCCAATATGTTTGGGATTTCACTGCTGATTTTGAGTATTATTTTACTCGGGCAGTATAAAGGCCAATCCAAAACATTTATATTTCTTCCTTGTAAGTAGCTCATGACTGATTTGCAGGCATGGTTTAGATTATCTTCAGACTGATAAAATGTCCAAAATTTTCAAAAAGATACAGGACTTAATTTTACACGATGTAGTGATTGTGTCAGCTTCCATTCACTTATGGATATGGTGAAACACAGATTTTGACCAGGGGTACTTGAAGTTTGAACGCAACTCTATCACTTAGCCTTACATAATGGAGTAGACATGTAGCTTTTAAAATATGGAATTCTTCTGGGGGAAAAAGGATGAATATGTATAATTCTGGAGGTATTCTTGATCAAGGACCATGATATTTAAGCTGGGGGTAAAATAAAGTGTGCTAAATCTAGTAATACCTGGGATATTATTCCCAGATACATCCATGGCACGCTCCAATTCATGAGCCAAAATTACCACAGCAGGTAGTCCTTTCAAAACTAATAGTAAAGTCAGTAGTTTCTTTACAGAACTGCAAGCCAAGCCAATTTGTCAAGAACTGGTACTGGGCATAAGTACAATTTCCTATTGACTCTTTTGAATAGCTAATTCAAGTTTCTTTTTCTGAGAGGAAAAAAAAATCAACTATAGTAGCCTTAAAAGCCAAACACTTAAGAACACAGACAGACACTTGGCCAGCATCACACCATGGCTCCTTTCCACACTTTGTGAAGCTAATTGGAGACCCTAGCCTGCAAGTGTTCTGCATGCAAAATGGTTCTCAGGCCATAAACATGTGCTTCGTTTCTCCATCAGTATGGCTCCAGCATCAATTGTGAAAGCTAGAGTAAGGGAAGAAGTGGGGGGGGGAAGCATACTTACTGTAAGGGACACATTCATATTGGACTTCGAGGTATTTATATGTTCCAGGACAAGGATCAGGAAACACATCAGACCCAGTAACTACTATACATTGAGTTCTGTTGTTGCACCTGTAACAGGAGAGAGAGAAAAAATCAACAGAGCAATTTTAGAATAACTTATTATTTTTATCTTCTGGTGGTAATTTCCTATAACCCTCTATAGTTTAATACTTGTCAGATGCAATGGATTATAATATGCATCTTTCCCAGAAAGTGGAAGAAATGTGAATATGTCATTAGTTCAATGAATGAATGTTCAATGTTCAGTGTAATGTTCACAGCAATCGTGACTAAGAGTTTGGGTAACAACAGATAATTCCTGTCCATTTTTCAAAAGTCCAAGTTGTTTTTTGTTTGCTTTTTTTTTGATGGTGAAAGAATTACTCTGAATTTTGAACTAATTTTTTCTAAAAATTAATGAATTTTCAGTCATTACAATTATTAAATACAATATTTTTTAGAAAGCAACACAATTTAAATAGTTATACTTATCGTTTACAGCTGGATATTTTCTAACAGCTGTGCTCTGCATCTGAGAGGCCAAAATTTTAAAGACGGAAATACTACAATAACCTTGACGGTATTGTGGAGATGTGACAAGCACTGTGCCACTAACAGTATTATTGGCAAATTTCTAAGTGGATTACACTCAACATAAAAAAATATTTTAAATTATAAATATTATGGTAACATAAACTAACAAATGATTTAATCCTCTCTAAATAAAACTGTAAAATAAAAAGTAAATTAGAAAATCGGGATTTTTTTTAAAAAAAGTGTGCAATATTAAAAATCATAAAAGCAAGCAAGCATTAACATTAAAAATAGATCAGATTTAATATTGAAACGACTTTACTGAAGATGTCCATCTGTAAGACATTTCTATGAAGTGGCATTTTATTCAAGTCATATCCTCCCTCAACATTCACCTCCCACCCCAAAGAAACCTTTACAACAGAGGTCTTCAAACTTGGCAACTTTAAGACTTGTGGACTGGCTGGAGAATTCTGGGAGTTGAAGTCCACAAGTTGCCAAGTTTGAGGACCCTTGCTTTACAAGAAATCAAGCCATGATCCATTTCCCATAAAATGACCATGCTAATCAGAAGCTGCTGGTTTAAAGAAGTCTGGCAGCCTGTAGACAGATACAATATAAAAGACTTGGTGTTTCAAACTGAACTTTAATTTTGAATATAAATGAAGTGATACTTGTCAAAACTTAGAATAAAACTAAGTTGAGCAAAACAACTTTCAGTGTTTCATTGTGAAGTCAAAGGAAAAAGCCAAACAAAAGGTCAGGAACAACTTGGTAACTAAAACAAAGGAAGTTTGGCTGCTCTCCTGTGTAAGTTCTGTTTGTCAGTAAACTGAAGGAAAGGCAGCCAGATCTTAAAATAATAGTCTAGCCTTTGACTCCAGTCATATATCAAACTACTCCATTACTAGAACTTCCCATACTATTGAATACCCTTGCATAAGTTGAAGACATCTATCTTAAGCTGGAGAGTTGGAGAGTTTCTGACATCTGTCTCCCCAAAAAACAGGTGTAAGATCAAGCCACATTTTCAATTCATGTTTGCTAAATGAATATTAAAGTGAGCTTAATTGCAGCATTTCAAAGTAACTTCAGTGTTGTTACTAAATGATAAAACAGACATCTCCCCTTCTTTTTAATATTTAGCTTCTGAAAAGAGCCTAGTTTTAACATTCGGAGGGGGGGGGAAGAATTTTCTTGTGGAACAGATAAAAAATCCCCATGAAATCTGTTATAGATGTCAGGCTGATTGTCTCATTCCTACAACGATAGCTGCCTGTTGGTTCAGGTCTACTACTGTAAACCAGACAATGTGTATTCAGCAGTTTCCCACAATAAACTGACAGCCACCCCTCATAATTTCCTTACAAATGTGTCCATCTTAACTAGGTAGTAGGTACTCTATAGTTACACTGTTACATTTTTATAAAATGTCTTAACAAAAAAATTACACATACATATACTATACATCTTCTTAATAAATTCAGAGGATATTTTCATAACAGTAGTTAGAGTTGTAAACTCACAATGCTTTATATCCCAAGTACTGTAGACTGAAATGGCATGACTATTCTAGTTGAAATCGGGTGCTGAATTTCTTTTACTGTACTTCAAATGATCTGGATGAAAGAGACTAGGCTGTGGAAAGTATTCAAAGGGGATCTTCATAAAACAATTTGGCCCAAGTAAAATGCCTTTTCTTAAAGTACTATGGTAGCAGTGACCTCTGGTACTTGGTATGGCTGCTTAGCAATAGCAATAAGCACTTAGAGTTATATACCGCTTCATAGTGCTTTACAGCCTTCTCTAAGTGGTTTACAGAGTCAGCATATTGCCCCCAACAATCTGGATTCTCATTTTACCCACCTCGGAAGGATGGAAGGCTGAGTCAACTTTGAGCTGGTGAGAATCGAACTGCTAGCAGTCAGCAGTATTAGCTTGCAGTACTGCATTCTAACCACTGCGCCACCACAGCTTAGGAAACATTAATGTCTGCACAGGAAGTCCTCCACTTACAACCATTTGTTTAGCAACTGTTCCAAGTTACAATGGCACTGGAAAAAAGTGACTTACAACTGGTACATTTAAAACTGTCATAGCATCCCCCATAACTACATGATCAAAATTCAGGTGCTTGGGAATTGACATGTGTGTAGGACAACTGCAGCATCCCAATGTCATGTGATAGCCATTTGCAACCTTCCCAGCCAGCTTCTGACAAGCAAAGTCAATGAGGGAAGCTGGATTTGCTTAATGACCATGTGATTTACTCAACTTCAGTGACTCTCTTAACAACTGCTTTGCTTAACAACAGAAGCTCTATTCTCAACTGTGATCATATGTCGAGAACTATCTCGAGGTGGCGCAGTGGTTAGAGTGCAGTACTGCAGGCTACTTCAGCTGACTGCTAGCTGCAGTTCAGCTGTTCAAATCTCGCCGGCTCAAGGTTGACTCAGCCTTCCATCCTTCCGAGGTGGGTAAAATGAGGACCCAGATTGTTGGGGGACAATATGCTGACTCTGTGAACCGCTTAGAGAGGGCTGTAAAGCACTGTGAAGCGGTATATAAGTCTAAGTGCTATTGCTAGTGCTATTGCTATCTCTATGTATCTACGTGAATAACTGCCTGATTTCATGACCAGTCCCAATGGAAGGATAGGATAACAATACAAACTCTCTTCTTTTGATCTAAAGTTCAGATAATAGTAACTGAAAGTCTCTTTAAACATTGTTTCATATAATTAATAAGTATGATTTTGTTCCTTAATTTCACTTAGATGGAAATCTCTTCTTTTAGTTCCCCTGGCTTCCTAATTTGGAGAATTTTCCATCCCTTTGGATCTTACAACCATCTGGAGTAGGTTTTGACAGTAGGAATGGGGCTCCAAAAGGGTGGGAATTGCCCTTATTTTTTGGGCAAAACGGATTAGTTGAAAACCACATAGAAATTCCAATATTTATATGTCTTATTCTATGACTATTATCATAAAAAAATATTTGTAGCTTGCCCTCTTGCATGAAACAGACAAAATAGGTATGCTATCCAGTGGTTTTTAAATATGTCCTAAAAAAAAAAAAAAGAGTCTAACGGGAAGAGAGAGAAAAGTCTTACTATGCTTTACGTTATAGTTTATCAAACCTGCATAATGTAACATGATTTGCTATAACTGCCAAAGTCACTAGGCAGATATAAATCACTGAACAATTAGGGTAAAGAAGTATATAATAACCATCAGTGGTAAGAGCTTTTCCCTCCTCTAGATAAACAGGATATAATAGGGTATCTTGTAATATTTCTATGGAACAGCTTATCCCTGGTTTTCTGGTCCTTCTTCACTTTCTCACACTTCTTAAGAACTCTATCTTTTCAGCAATGCACTTGGAAATATGTATGTTTAGCCTACACCCGTGGGGAGGACTGTTAACACTCAATGATTGGTGCTTTATATGTCCAACGTTTTTAATCCCATGTTCTGACCTTTTGTAAACTGCCCACAGCCTATAGAAATTTAGCTGCACAGAAGGTCTGAGTAAATATAAATAAATAATTCTGGAAATCCTGCATGAGCCAAGTAAGATAGCAGTTATCTCTTACTTAGGATGTCAACCACTGTTCTACAATATTGTAAAATGGAACATGGGCTTTGGAAGGCTTGTAGCTCAATTTTGTCAAATTGTTGCATTTCCAGGTTCATATTTCAAATATTGCTAGTGCTATAGCTACAGATACATAGATTGAGAATTCTTGGCATTGAAGAAATAGGGAATTATAATGTGAACACTGCAACACCAAAGACAGTCAATGTATAAAAACTGTTCCTGAACAATATTAGCACATACTCGGGGGGAAATTAGCATCTCTACCACACTGTAAGAAAATCTGAAAGTTTCTCAAAATGTAAGAACAATCCTTATGTGTAAACAACAGCCAAGATACTTCTAACACATTTATTTTATAGATTAATGTAAGGTACATACATTTTTTCTGTTGTTTATGTGGTATTTTTAACTTTTTAAAACATTCAGAAAAACCGGGGCTTCATGGCACTGAGAAAATTTTGAAATAAAAGGTTGCCTTCTAATTAACAGTTTCAAATTATTGCGAAAACACAGGTCTGCTTCTTCACACAATAGCTGAAGAAAAATGTATAAGACTAAAGAAAAGAAAAGAAACAATGAGGGGAGGCTGATAACACATCTACATTGCTCCTGCATTTGCCACTTTTCATTTATCACTCTGGAAGTCTGTCCCATCTGTGCTTGGCTTTAAAAATGCTCTGTTTCCATTTTAATTTGTTTGCCTTCTTGCTGTAATTTCAACGCGTACAATTCCCAACAAATTGCTTTTGCCCTTCTTTTGATTATCATATGCTCATTATTATACTTTACCAAGAGAAAAGTATGGAGATGAGATTCCAGGAGCAATCTATCTGGGTGAGGTGTTTTAATCAATGGTCTTGCTCTGGTGATTAAGCAGAGACTTCTGTTTTGGCAAGATAACATTAGTTTCTCCTGTCATGCTCCAAAAGCCACTGGGAATCTTCTGCAGATCATTAGATATGCTACAATAAAGCTTTGGTACATTCCCTTTTCTTCCTTAAATTACTTCTTCACTGTCCTATCATTTCCCGTCACCATTGGCACTGCATTATTATTATCGCTCCCCTGAAACATGCACCAGAGCTATGTCTCCAGGCCATCGGATGCCATTTTCAATTGAGGCTTCCACTTCAAAAATATAAATTAAGAAAATTTCATTATCTCCTGCCAGGGGCCATTATTCACCACTGTTCTAGGGAAGATTAAAAATGCAAGATCTATAGTCTTGAACAAATACTCGAGTATTAAAATGAGGATCTGGGTGTAAACGACAAGGCTAATATACTAGGACTAACTGAAATTAAGACTGAATCTACAAACTGAGTTTGTTACAGATCACAGGGCATAGGCAAAGCTAATTCTAACGGACAGTCGACTTCCAAATTCACGATCCCTTCCAGCTGGGACTTCGTACAGCTATAGTCTTAACATACCTAGAAGCAAATCTGATGTAAATTGCATCAGCTTCATCTCAAAGCCGTGGGACTTATATCTCCGTTTTCTCTCAATGGAAGTCAGGTTTATATGACTGAAATGTGCATCAGTAGGTCTAGACTCAAACAATGCTGACCATATTTGTAATGCTATAATACACTGAACTTTCTAAAAGATTTCTTGCAAATCTAGTGTGGTTTCAGAAGTTGTTGAACACATTTTTAATATGTGGTGTGTATGTGTGCAGTTTTATGCAGTTACCCCAAATATATATATTTAACCTGACAGCAACAGATGCTAGTATCTTACCCTAAGTCTATTCGGACAGATCATGCGTGGCATTTTACTCTTTAAAAGAATCAACAGAATTTGTGTAGCAGTTATTTCTACATATTGCAGAGAGAAACATCAAAACTCATGTGACTACATCTCATTTTAATTTTGACAAATCTGACTTACAAACATATAAAACTGCCATAGAATAGGGAATCTAGCCCACTTGGGACTGCTTGAGATGCTTGATGGTGGCTGGGCCTGCACATATGTAAACACACATGCTTTTATTTATGCATATACACACAGATACCTGTCCCCTGAAACATCATGGAGAAGTAATAGTGAAAAAATAGGGTCTGTATAAAAGCCAATAATTTTCAGTACACGAGGGGAAACACAGATGCATAGTTTTCTTTAATTGTTTAATAGCTAATGATTTATTGGACATTATTAACTACTAAATAAACATACGGAAACTAAATGTAGTGCAATTAATATAGCATAGGAGGTGTTGCGTAGTAATGATCATTTGTCATAATTGATGCAATAAGTAATGCTTGGGGCAGATATTTTAAAATGTAATATAAATACTAAATACAAACAATCTTTTTCTGTTTTTCTTATTCTAAAAATCAATAAAGGGGAACAAATTAACTTGAAAGTAAATTGGCAATTGTCTACTATGAACCCTATGAATTTTCTGCAAGTAGAACCAAAAGGACACAATCCATTAAACTAAAATCTTACAATGCTACACAATTAGTGAAGTTTTAGCAAACGCGACTGAAAGCAGTGGTGCCAGGAACAGTTACTCGAAACTATCAGAGGTACTTTGAAGCAGAGGTGGGTTCCTGCTGGTTTGGACCGGTTCTATAGAACTGGTAGCAGGAATTTCCCCCCACTCGCCGAACCAGCAGCGATGGCCGGCTGGACATGCCCCCGAACCAGCTCTCTCGGCGGCGCCATAGGTGCCACCATCTTGTTTTTTACTTCTGCGCACGTGCAGAAGCTGTTTTTTGCTTCTGCGCATGCGCAGAAGCTGGGTTTTTAGCACTGCACCGGGCGGCGCATGAGGAAGCGAACCGGCAGCGAGGTAAGCCAGAACCCACCCCTGCTTTGAAGGGTGTACAACATGTCAAAGGATTGGGCAACAGCTGAATGAGGCAATGAACAGAAAACAAGAGGTCACTCTTAAAGTGTATTTCCATTTAAGAAAAGCACTTTTTGATTCAAGCTAGATCTAATTTCTGCTACTTAAAAATCCGACAGAATATTGGCTGCAACTAAAAGTTACAACTACATTATGCCACTGGCACAGTGGAGTTCCTTATGGAGCCTCATGTAGATGCTAGTTGCTTAGCCTGTATGATTGTAACCGGATGCAATCAATGTCATTTATTTATTTCATAGCATTTATATGGATGCCCATCTTAAACAAGTAACTCTAAATGGCCAACAACTAATACACAAAACATGATAAAACCCCTATGAACAAACAATACAATTAAAAATAACCAATGAGCTGCCTAACCCATAATATGAACACACATATATTGGTTTCCACTAACATCTTGGCTCTAATGTCTAGAGCAGGGGTCCCCAAACTTGGCAACTTTAAGACTTGTGGACTTCAACTCCCAGAATTCTCTATGCTGCCTGGAGAATTCTGGGAGTTGAAGTCCACAAGTCTTAAAGTTGCCAAGTTTGAAGACCTCTGGTCTAGAGGGAAGCCAAGTCTTCACAGCCTTCCAGATCTTCCCTATAGGGCAGGTACTGAATAGACTTCAAACAGAATTGTTTACAATAATAAATCAATTTATGAATGAAAATGAAATAAAATAGATAAACTAGCCTAGTATGTAAAGAGAAAAAAGAATATTTCTTTTTTCTGTAAATTATGCTCTGGGTGCCATTTTCTCTTATGGCTGGTGGCTATCCACAAATGTGCCGTCTTATTGGCATTCTCCTCTCTCTAATAAAGCACGTCTGGTACCTACTTTATTGTCTTTTTTAACTCCAAGCAAAGTTTTTATTATTTCAGGATTTTTAATATTAACTTTCTATTTATGCTTGAATAGAAACATTTAATTCAACTCATCTCGGCTGCCTAGTAATCATTTTAATTATCCGTTTAATTGTTTGTATATTACACATTTGTATGCTTTTCTGAGTTTTATGTTATACTTATTCGTTTAAAATGTTAGATACTGGTTTTCAAAATACGTTATAAGCCACTCTGGAAAACTTTTTGTTTTGAACAAAGGCCTATAAATTCTTAAATAAAGTAATTAAAAAAGATGAAATTCTCAAGCAATGGGAAATTTCCTATGATCTGAAACAGGAAAGTTGAATTCCTAAATGCAAAGCTATATCTGTTCCCTGGGCCTTCTCAGAAAACTGCTTAGCTCTCCCATGTATTTCCACTCTAAATGTAAAGCTATCAGATATCTATTACTCTGAAATGTATTGCCTATTATTAAGGAGAGTTAGGCACAATAATTCTACAGTCCTTTAAATATGTCCAATTCGGTAAGAACTGTACTGCTGATGTTTGGAGAAAAATATTGTCTGCTTACTGTAGAAATACTGAATGTGATGGCTTATTTCAAACAGCTTTCTTAAGTATAGCGATAAGAATACCTAGCCAATCGAAGCTGATCTTCAAAAGCTAAGCAGAGTCAGATTTGGTTAGTACTTAAAAGGGAAAATGATCCAGTACCAATCAGGGGTCAAAAACAACATTCCAATATGAAAAATTTGACAATCTCTATATTTTTGTCAATAAAAATGATGTGGCACCAAAGGTACTTTTTCAGTTCTGGTCAGAACTGAAGACGCTTCTTGGATGAGAAACGAAATGTCTTCAAGGACAAAGAAAGAAAATCCAGTTGCCTTTTGAAAAAGCACCTTTTGGACAACCATGACCTGGATGACTCAGAATCTCCCTAGCCCGAAATGATGTGGGTATCTCTATGAAGTAATCCAGAGCTGCACCTTACTGGATGGGAGATTTTATCTTAAAATACCCTAATGACTGATATAAAAAGGATAAAGAGTAAATCTGGCAAGAAACAATGCATGCTACCAAACTTGTTTATAAATTACATCTTAGTAGTTAAATATACATAAAGGGTTAAACATTTTAAAGTGTCAAGATTGTCTCCCCTTTTTCTTGTTTTAAAGTGATTCTCTGATTACTAGCCAGGATTTACAATGCTAACAATATGCAAATGTTCTTTTATATAATGTGATTTGCATATATGTTAAATAAAATTTGAAACTGCCTCTAAAACTCCTTTAATCTTTTTTAATTAGCAAAATAAGCAATTTAAAAATAGCAACAACAATTTGTTAATAAAAACTCTGATATGTTAGATGCCTTGATAATTCTGAGCCATTTTACAAGACCTTTGGGTCAGTTTAATGCAAATTAGGCTTGAGTCACTCAGAGTCTTATTAATCCAGCCCAACTTCCTGGTTTACAAAACTGCACATTCAACATAAAAGTGGCTTAATTTTAGGAGCAAAATAAAGCATATTTATTTGCAGAGTAGACCACTGAGACTCCCTTTATTTCAAGGGGTCATCGTGTCAAAACATAATGTAGGGACACAGTTATCACACACATATAGAGTGAATAAATGTGTATGTACTTCTTTATTTAAACATTCATAGGATGCCTAGAGTTTTGAAACTTCTCCTTGGATAATTACAATGTATTGCCATATATTGGAGCCAGTGTCAATTAGGGCCAATTACTCATGAAAATGTTTCCCCATTGCAGTTTTCACATACAGAAACTATCACTCCCCATTTTGACAGAGGAAATGGGAAATCGCTATGGGATGTCCTAGTTAAGATTTAAATTAGCAAGAACCTTGTTACCGGGCATTATAAAAGATATGGAATAATAGGACATAACCTTGCAAAACCTTGGCATCCTCCCCATTACAACCTGTAAATTATCTGCAGAAATTACCTATTCTTGTGCGGCAGGTTATTTTTCTCTCATTGGGGAGGGAGGGGAGAGAAGAGGAGGGGGCCTTTAAATATTTAATTAGTAGCATGATATGAAGACAACCGTGCATGCCAGGCACTTCGATCCTCAGCCTATACTCCTCCTAATTATGCTCAAATTTACGTGGGTCATTGCAAACCTCTGGCACTTCTAATTACTTATTCCTTAAAGATCCTTCCACGGAGAGGTATTTTTCATTCTCACAGCTCTGGATTTCTCTAAATAGTTTTCTAGGCCATTAATTACTTTCTCAGGGTCTTATATTCAGCAGTCATTCAAATCTGGGATGGGGACTGGTAGTGTATTTTTGTAGTGGGACAAACCCATTTTCAAGGGTGTTTCTTTGCACACCCTGCAGTGTCTTCACTGTATTTATAAAACATCGCAGCCCATTTCAATATATAGCAAAAAAATTTTTTTTTTTTTAAAAAAAAAGTTAAAATCATAATCTGGCTAATTATTTCCTAGTGATACGAGTGTCTTTTTTTTTTTTTTTTTTTGCTTTCCTTCTTGAACTGATTAAATGGAAATTTGAGATTTCTTTCCATCATGCATATTTTAACTATCCATTTATGGCTTTAAAAGTATTAATGTCAAACTGGGGATTAAAAATCAAAGGAATGCCCTTGGATTTGATCTGCTGATTTCCTTACCACGTTTTTTTCTCCATGTACATGGACAGCTTAAAGCATGTGACACAAGTGCTGTCTGTCCCCTATGCCTTTAATCATATCACGTCCAGTGCTGTCATTTGTTATTTAAACAGAAGTTTGGGAAGTTTGTGCTGGAAGCATTGTGTGAGTGTTACTATTTTATTCTCTTGAGAGAGCTCGGACGTCATGAAAAGAATGATTATTTATCAGCGACATAGCAGTATCTCACCACAATTAGTGGAAAATTTACAAAATTGGTAATGGAAAATTTGTAGTGAAAAATTTACAAAACTTTCAGGAATACTCATTTTTTTTAAAAAAAAAAATCTTACGTTTGAAAAAAAGCATAACCTTTGAAAAGGGAGTACTACAAGTTCCCATACATATTTTTCTAGAATCAGCATGATTCATTCATAAGCTACAATCCACTTTTAGTAAAGAAAAAAAAATGCTGGAAACAGTGCTTTGACTCTCTTTCTCTTCAATCAAAAGCAAGTTTAGAAGTACAAGCAGCATATGAGGAGATATACCAGCTCACCACTCTAAGCTTGTATTTAATTAAGCTGAAAATGTTCATAATCTAATCCTTTTTCAAATTGCCTTCCTCCACAAGAGGGTCTGTGTTTGCACAATTAAAAAGGCTCACTTTAACCTGACCTAACTAATATATTAGATGTAAATCCTTCCCTATTGAAACAAGTGCTGGGATGTCAGCAGGACAGGAATCATAAGAAAAGAAGGAGCTCCTTTATCATGCATAACATTGATAGCATTCATGATAACGGAAGGCTGATCATCTGTATTGAATTTTATATCATGTTACCTAAATTATTCTCTAATTCAGAATACTCTGAGGGGACTTTACACTGTGTCTCAGTCGCCAAAGGGGAAAAAAAATCTAGGAACACAGAAAGTTTAAGAGTTTTTGCATTTATAAGTAAAGGAATAATGGACTTACTAAGTTGATATATTTGACAGGAAGCAAACTTTCAGATCTGGAAGCATCTTTTTAAACCCAAGTTCACCCCCCCCAGAAGGTTAACATTTTCTCTGCAGGGTGTAGGTAAATGGTGGCTTGTTTCAAGTTAAGAGAAACAAAATGAACTGCATGACAAGTTATGGATCTGGGGGACAGAGTTTGATTTATGGTAAAATAAAAGCTTTGCAAGCTCATAAAATGCCTTGATTAAAGACATGTTCAACGTGATTACCCTGTTTACCTAGAAACCACAGCAAGAAAGCAGGTAATACAAGGGCTGAAGAGTTAAGTCTTAAGATAAGCTGCACTTACTAAGAAAGATGCTTTAACATCGAGAGCATGCTTTTGTTTATGGTTTGATGAAACATAGCCCAACTCAGTTTTTTCATGCTTGGACTATATGGAATATAATGTTCACAATACAACAGAATGCTGTATTATAGCTCACGATGATGTAAAATGTCTGGACATGTCTGTCGGTCTGTTCGTCCATCCATCGATCCACAGGTAGCCCTCGCTTAGCAACCATTCATTCAGTGACTGCTCAAAATTACCACAGCACTGGACAAAGGAATTTATGAATTGTGTCTGAAGTTATGGTGGTTGCAGTGACCTCTCTCAGCCATGTGATCGTAATCTGTCTGTTTGGCAACCTGTTGGCACTTAAAACTGCTTGGCAGGCACCTGGTGATTATGTCACTGCCATCTGCAATCTTCCCTGCCGGCTTCCTCAAAAAGTCATTGGGAAAGCCAGCATGGAATGTTGCAAGGTGCTGCCGCTTACTAAGAGGACTCGTTTCTGGGCACTGGCTGAAAAATCCACACTGAAATCAAAGGAGAATTTTCAGCCATGAAAGATTTATATCACCAGAGTGAAGAGGCAGCATGGTAAGGAGCACTCAGTGCCTCATGGTAGGGGGGAGGCCTTGGAGGCCCAGCGCAGGCTGTTTGTGTGTCTCCCAGCTTAGCAGCTGAAAATCTTTGTTGATTTTTAGCTCCTAAAGTGGAGATATAGCACTTAGGTACAGTAAGGTAGAGTAAGGTAGAAGTAAGGAAAATGGGGTGCCTCAGAGGGATGGGGGAAGCTCAGCACAGGACATGCTCATGTGCTTTCACTTAGGGCCTACAAATTCTTCTTGCCTTTCAGAGGATTTTCAACTACTGAGTGGAGAAACATCCATGCACGGCTTGCACCAGATCTCCCAGGGTCTCCCCCACCCCATGGTCCATACCTGGGATTCCATCCACTTAACCACTCGCAAGACTGCTTAATGACTGCAACCAGGAGTGCCTAGATTGTGCTTGTTAAGTGAAGCAGTCACATGGGGACATACTTAATGACTGTTTTGTTCAATGACTGAGATTCTGGTGCCAATTGTGGTCCTTAAGCAAGGATTGCCCCATCCATCAATCTCTCCATCCATCCATCCATCCATCCATCCATCCATCCATCCATCCATCCATCCAAAATAGACAATAGACACATATAAATTGCTCATACATAATTTTTAGTTACTGCAGATACCTTCAGGCCTTCCTCAAAAATCCAAAAATGTGAGATGAGGACACAAACTCTGTGCCTCCTTCCTCCAATCCTGATGTTCCCTAGCATCTGAAGATTTCATTTTACCTGAGAATGGATTCCTGAGCAACAGGGTCCCCTGTTGTGGAAATATGGCACTACATTCAGCCAAATGCAGTCAAACTTTCTCTGACAATTGGAGGCCAGTTCCTCATCAATTCTATACTTATACTAACAAATGCCTGAAGATGTTTACTGGAACTCCCAAGAATAGCTTTATGGAGAACAATAGCTCTCTTCCTGTATTATTCAATGTATAGGGAAGCCAAGGGATTAAATTATAAGGGGAGGGGGGAAACACACCTTTGGCATTGCCCCAACATACTTCCATTTCCTTGCTTTCATTCTTAGCTTCTATGTGTTGAAGGAGTTGGGAGAGACATCTTTCTGTATTAGTAGGCAATCTTTCAATTGTACTGTCTATTAAACTGGCATGTGGGTTAATGTATCCGTTGTGTATACGGTGGGAATGCAAAAATCTTCTGCTCCTATGAAATTATTTTAAAAGGGAGATAGGGACTTCAAGAAAATAACAGATTTGAACAATAATGCAGCAGCACTACAATGCTATCACAGAAAATTGAAATGGGGAGCTTACAGTATTTTTTTAATACCCAATTCATATTTCAGTAGCAAGGTAAAACTATTACTCTGAATAAAGCATTTACTCTACATTACTCTTAAACCACATTAGCTTCATAGCATTAACTTGCTTTATGGGTTCAGTTGATCATGACCTATAAAATGTTAAGCAGAACTGCTTTAAATATCCACTAACACCATGCACGGGACTCAGAGCACAAGGCAGTGTTTTATGAAGCAGGGGGAAAGTGTCCCCTTATGAAAAACTAGCACATACTCTTATGTCACTGATATAAACAGGGTACGCATGTTAAATAATGTATAACACTGGCAATGTTTTTCTAAGCAACAGGAAGGCAGACTGAGTTTATTTTAGTTCCTGTTCTTTTCCAACAGAAATGCACGTATACAAAGAGAAACATACGAAATTCATGTGCAGGAAAGCTGAGAATCCCCTTTTGTTCTCTGTTAATGAACAAATTCTGTGTTTTTAGGGGAAGGATATAAGCCTGGAATTACTTTTTGAGTAACGTTGGCCAACATCTTTGGCAATTATGATTTCATTAATTAAAACCAGAACCACAGAAACATGCTATTGTTCTTACATTTGACCCTTACAATTTTGTATTTCAGCCATTTTTGTAGCACAAAATGTCAACAGAAGTTACTAATTCAGCATCAGATGGGTTGTAAAAATGTAAAGTTCATATTTTAAAGATACTTTTTCAAAATTAACTGCAAAAGCCTAATAGAATTCCAAAGGCCAGGATAGGACATTTTAAAGAATGAAAACTATTCCTGCTACTTTTTATTAGAAGATGTTGGCATGCACAAAAACATACATTCACAGTATTTATTCAGCCTTACCTACCCACCCATCAACCTGTGTTTGTGGGAGAAAAAAGAGGGTCAGACTTTTGAAAGCAGGGTGATAACACAAACCCATTCCTTTTCTACATGCATCACACCTTACTAGGCACACCCAAAAGAGACAACATAAGCAGCAACTTTGAACATAGGCTAGTCCTGAATAAAGCAATTTTACACATGTTCTTAGGAAGCATTTTATTTTTACTGTTTTTAAAAAATGTAGCTTAAAGTTGAACACAGAAAGTTAGTCAGTAAAAGTATTGTTTTTATGATGTTCATTGACCTAATATCTCATCTTCATTTATTTCTTTAGTGAATCAGTAGTATTTATTATATGATTTTCTACAGGTTTCCTATATACAGACAGCTTTAACCATTTCACGTAGGTACCACATTACTGTAAATTGCACAACTATCATATAATATATAAAATACTGCAATGGAAACTTCAGAGCAATTCAACCTCATAGTTATCTGGCTAACTCTGCTTCATGATATCCAGTGCAGTTAATTATACATTTTTGATGTTAATAATGTCTGTCAGTTTCAAGCATAAATTGTCTTTGATTAATATTTAAACTGTGTTTGAATAAAAATAATTGTGGTTGTATTTCCTATTCAGCAGCCATTATGGCTTACTAGAGGCCTCTTTGGGAAAGAGAGCAAGCTAAATGGCTCAGCTGTCCTTACTACAGGAAGCTTAAAATCACTTTTCATCACTGTATCAACCAGGACTGTAATATAATTATAGCTACCCTATGATTGGGATGAGTGTGTGAAGTGTTTATGCACTACTAGGCACAATTACTGCATGCTAGTACTGTCTTATTATTTTGTATAATAAATATAAAAAAAACACAATTCATGTATCTGAGCTCCAGTAGCATTGTTAGGGGAAGAAGGATGTGTTTTGATAAGCTGAAATGAACCAGCAAGAAGACAGTAGTGATAGTGGTAGCATTTTTTTTTAAAGTTCATTCTAAGATGTACTCAGTACACAATGTACTCAGTAGTCTCAGTTCCAAAATTCAGCAGCTGGGTTGAATAGAAAGATGAAGGGAAGAGAGGAATTAGATTTGCTATGGAACCAATATAGTCCCTCAGGAGTCTTGAGGTTTGGCACAAAATCCAATCTGCAATTTAAAGCTCTTATTTTCAAAGTATTTTTAAATTAATATACTGCTAATTCATACAAGTGTCAGATCTGTACATTCTTTTCTTTTTAAGGCAACTGTCTTTCATCAGCAGATATTTGGTCATTTGAAGGCCTTAGCATAAACAGAAACTGTTTTACTATACCACAGCTGAACCTAGTACAATTCAGTAGACAATATTATGGCCCATCAGTGAATTTATCATTTATCTATGTTGAAATACTTATAAAAGAATAAATTACTTTCCTATGGTAAAGCAAGTTGTAACTGTTGAGCTAAGACTATCACAAAATTCTGGTTATAGAGGAATTCTCCTTCACTGAAACGTAATTCTCCATTACCAATATAAATAATTCTCACTGTTCACATAAAAAGTCAATTATTTGGGCTAACAATTACTAGAACCAGTTGAGTCTAAGTGACTGATTGCTAAATCAGTGTGTAGAAAGATATAAGACTCAGAAGCTAACTTATTGGATGAAACGTATTACAATAGGGCAGTGGTTTTCAACCTTTCTAATGCCGCGACACCCCCGCGACACCCCGCCACCGCTGTGACCCCCCCGCCGCCGCTGTGACCCCCGCCTCCTCCCCACGCGGGATGAGGTGACAAAGGGGGCGTGGCACCATGGGTGAAATGCTCCCGGTTCGGGCTTTCCTGCGGGTTACCGGACAACTGATAGTGACGGAAGCGGGAGACTTCACCCGGACGCCGCCATTTGGGTTCTTTTACCCTCTGCGCAGGCGCAAAGCTTTCTGCGCATGCGCAGAGGGTAAAAGAACCCAAATGGTGGCGGCAGGGCGGGTGGGCGAAGTCTCCCGCTTCTGTCGCTATCGGCTGTCCGGCGACCCACAGGCACGGCCGAACCGGGAGCATTTCACCCCTGCAAGTGACGGTGGCACCAAGATGGCGGGCTAACACGCACGGCGACCCCTGTGAAATGGTCATTCGACCCCCAAAGGGGTCGCGACCCACAGGTTGAGAACCGCTGCAATGGGGGATGGTGAGGGAAGTATTAGTCCAGGGCTTTGAAGATCCTGGTTCAAATCCTGACTTGCATGAAATTCATTGGGTGGCTCTGAGGCTGTTGTCATTTTCCAACCTAAACTATCTCACTGAGTTTTTCAGACAATAAAAAGATTAGGACAAATCATGTAAGTGGTTTGAGTTCCTGGAGGAAAAAATGGACTATATAAATTTAATAAATAACATTAGAAAGATATGTCCTTCAAAAGATATGTCCTTCACTTCAGAGTAGCCATTAATCTACTTTCAAGAGTTCTTGTTAAGAATGTCAGAAGATTCAAATACAATTGTCACTGTTTCTGATAAGCTTGTTTAGTGACAACACTGAAGAAAATGTAGGTAAGAAAAGCACTGAAACTCTCAAATTCTACTTGGGAACTACGGTAATTATTATTAAAATATGATTCAGTTATATGTGATTCCTTGGTCAGATATAACCATCATTCCTTTCTCCTAAAGAGTTCATATGCAACTAATATTAAAAACTAACCATAAATAGAAAACACTTTGCAAACACCACATCAAACTACAAATGTACTGTCTGAGATGACCATGGAGAAAGAATGTCTGTGTTTCTGCATCCACTTTGATGTAACCTGAAGCCAGCTCTACATAAAATAATGCTTAAGAGAACGCGTCTGGCTCTGATAATCATGTACAGTAGAGGTTTGTCAAGTATCTCTCAGATTCTGATAGTGAAAACCAGTGACGTACCAAAAGAAAATAAGGGTCTGATATTTGAGATCAGTAATTCACAATGACATCTTTCATGTTCATTCATCCAGAAGCACGCTAGTTCAAATTAGTATCTTATATGTGACAATCAATACAATCATTTTTGGAGCAGAGAAAGGACAAAAAGTTATCAAAACCACAGAGGAAAAGAAAGACAGACAAATTCAGGCTGTTGTTGACTCCATAAGACACATTTCCTACAGACATGTTTTTAAAAATAACAGCTATTTTGATCCACAACAGAAGCAACTGCCATCTTGAAAACGCTTGATTCTAAAAAGTCAGTTGAATCCTGATAACCTGATCTCTTTACAAGAAATAGAAGAGAGGAATGGTATAAATCCATGGAAAAAGTGCAATTGTAACAATTTATAGTTTTAGTATACTTTACTGAACTAGTTTTTCTGCACTGTCACAAAGTAATATAACCAAGATGCTGCTATATGATTCCAAAGAGGGTGCCGTGTTGTGTGTTAATTTGTATGGCTGGCCACAGTTGAGTTTTAAGATGGGAAGCTATAGAAAACTTTTAAATAAATAAACAAGGGTGCCATCTTCTCAAAATTTGTTCAGCAGACTTGAAGATTAAGGGACCAAAGTAACCAAGAACTGATGAGATTAATCAGATAAGATGGGTGATTTCCTGATCCAACCTTCCAATTCTATGATCATCCATGAAAGACTTTCCTTTTATTCTTTATCTTTAGAAAAAAGAAGGGCAGCCTTGTTTTCACTTGAAAGGAAGCTCATCTGATAAACCTGCACTTTAAAAAAAAGGTTGACAAGGAAGGAAATGCATGTAAACGACACTCGAATAGGATCTGGGTCAGAAAAGTAATTTAGTTTTGTGGGTGGTTTTCCTATCCATATGTCAATCATGTCGAGAAAAGCTATTAAAAACATCATTTGGTGTAAGTTATTTGTTTCTTACAGGAGATTGTCAGCTCCTGAGGAAAAAAGAGAGAGAGAGAAGAGAAAGAGAGGGAGGGAGGGAGGGAGGGAGGGAGGGAGGGAGGGAGAGAGAGAGAGAGAGAGAGAGAGAGGGAGAGAGAGGGAGAGAGAGAGAGAGAGAGAGAGAGAGAGAGAGAGAGAGAGAGAGAGAGAGAGAGAGAGAGAGAGAGAGAGAGAGAGAGAGAAAAAAGAAGAGTGTTCACACACACACACACAGAGAGAGAGAGAGAGAGAGAGAGAGAGAGAGAGAGAGAGAGAGAGAGAGAGAGAAATCTTCAATGAAGTTCTAAGAATTTTAAATAGACTGTCTGCTAACCTAGAAATAGAAAGGTCAGAGTGTAAACAGTTCCTGTCTTGAGCTTTGACAGGCACAGCTGTGTTCTTAAAAGAATGACTGACTGACATAATGAAAGGAAGGGGATGCCCTGCAGTTTCAGAATGTAATGTGGTGTCCAGTTGTTAATACTAGCATAAAACACTTAACAAACTAGGCTTGGTATCCTCATTTATGGAACTTTCATGCTGATATTTCACTTGTAAAAGCACACCATTTGTGATGATGGTCATTTCTCTTCTAGCAACTTATAACCATTGATCTATTGCTGTGACAAAATAATAGTAATGAGGACATCATTACTTCCAAGGATGCCTGGGTGATGCTATGAAAATACTAATACTAATGGGCAAATGGTCTGTATATCCCTTTTAAGCAGTTGTAGGATAATGAAATTGAAAGGATAATAGCAAATAAATTGTCACTGAAATAATGATAGTAAACAATAGTAGATTTACAACCTTGCTTTCAAGTAACAATTACAACACTAAAGTTTGACCATATGTCTTGTTAAAGGGAAATTGAATTATTGGAGCGCAATTCCCTTTAAAAAATGAGAGAGGGAGGGAAGGAAAAAGAAACCTGAATGAATTAGCAGTCTGGACTGATCTTAAAGTAAATCAGAGAGGAAATCATTGGAGTGTTTTTGCTTTAAGAAAATACAGAGGCATGAAAGATTTTAAATTTACCTGTACATCTTTTTTTTAAAGCCAAAAAACCTAGCACTATTGTTATGCTGATTTAGATATTGATTTGATAAACCATTTCTCAGTTTAATGGAGTAACTTGAAAAGAGATTTCTGAGATTTAATTCTAATGAAAATTAAACTCCTAAGAAATTACCAGAAAAATCTGGATCTTGGTATACATCATTTATTCATTCAATGATTTTTCCAATCTTTGAAATGAGACTGCAATTTCCCATGTATTTGTCCAACAAAATTTGTTTTATGAGTAATTCAGACAAAATGAAATAATAATGAAATTTCAAATTCTATATTTAATGATCTTCACAACTCACCTGGGATCCAGCTATAATCTAAAACAATATATTAAAGTATATTATTACCTTTTTAAACATGTGAGGGTACTTTCATTGTAGCAGTAAAGAATGCGAACATTTTGTGGTCAATTTCAATGAATGTTTAGCAAGTATTCCCAAAGTGAAATCAACATGAGAGGGAAGGAAAACAAGTGGGATATTCTGGGGATCTGCCAGATGCCTTCTATGTCATGTCAAGCACTGTTCGTATGAATTGTATTAGCAGACATAAAGTGGATTTTTCCACTGGGACCCTCTAGGCTGGAGTTGCAGCACAATACAGTTCTTACCCCATACAAGTGGCAGCCTTACAGCAAACCTGACGGGTACTGGGTGTCAGTAGAAAAAGGCGGGAAACGAAGGCAGAAGGCAGCAGAAAACAGTCAGCTTCCATTGCACCACCTACATAAGTGGCATGCCACAAACCACCCTCATGCTCTCCTCCCCCCACTCCTGCCATTACACAAAGTATGACTTATGCAAGGCAAGAACCATACTGCACATATATATATTTTATGCTTGTTGGACTTGCAAACAAAATGGACTTACAAACAGCCTTTTGGAAGGTAACTTTTCATAAGTAGGAGATATAGCTACTATATGTATACATACCCAGAAGTGAGTTATGCTGAGTGTTATGGATTCTCCTAAGTATAGGGCTTTGGGTAAAAAAAAAAAAGATAGATCTTTGACATCTCAGAAAATAAAAATCATATTTCTCCTTCCTTCCTTCCTTCCTTCCTTCCTTCCTTCCTTCCTTCCTTCCTTCCTTCCTTCCTTCCTTTCTCCCTTCCTCCCTCTCTCCCTCCCTAAATAGAGCTTAGGAAAAAAACAGTCAACCTTGGTAGCAGCTTTATTTAATGAGTGGATTTTTCTTCCTGAAATGGGGACATCTCATTGGAGTTTCTTAAGATATTTATATCTGTAATTAAACCTTTGCCACTGTATTCTTTTTTATTAATATATTTTAATCACTTCTTTTACCTTTGTGTCATAATTTTGTAGGCATCAGGGAGGAAACATTCAGTGTTCTCCATCTGGAAAGGGTCAGCATCACAGATCTTGTCATCTGTCCGTCCATAATTAGCACTCTCTATCATAATGACATCACTTCCTGGACACCGAAGATCAATAGAGTAGCCCTCACAGGACAGTTCTCTCCTTACCAAACCAAATGGTAGTGCTGCTCGGCTAAAACCTAAAAAAAACCAATTAAAAATAGAAAACATATTGTATTATTAAATTATTCCCTCACAAATAAGATAGAGATAACTCTAAAATACACCTTGGTAAACATGCGGGCATTTTTAGACTTTTACCATTCCAGAAAATGCCAGACAGAAAATGTTCATAGCCCACCATGGATTTTAGCAATAGCAATAGCACTTAGACTTATATACCGCTTCATAGTGCTTTACAGCCCTCTCTAAGCGGTTTACAGAGTTAGCATATTGCCCCCAACAATCTGGGTCCTCATTTTACCCACCTCAGAAGGATGGAAGGCTGAGTCAACCTTGAGCCGGTGAGATTTGAACCGCCGAACTGCAGCTAGCAGTCAGCTGAAGTAGCCTGCAGTGCTGCACTCTAACCACTGCGCCACCTCGGCTCTTTTCTATGTAGATGGATGGGAATATTCATATAATAGAGCAGCTTGTTCACATCCTTCTTGAATCATGAGTTAAATGTGGCCATTATTCTGAATGCATCATTTTATAAATAAACACATGGTTGAAATTTGTTCTTTAAAAAATAAATTATGAACTTCAGAGATTACAGGAAACATCCAGCAGATTTCAGGGAACAATGAGTGAAATTTTTACACTAAGTGTGCAGTGGCGGCTGAGTGGCTGGGTCATTTTTTGGCCATCAGGTTTACAACATACTTTCAGCCAGGACCTTTGCTTAATGAGCCCTAGATTGTGTTCTAACTAATTTAATTATTTTTAACAGATGTTTATGATTGGCTTTCTTCATCCTGGGTCAGCCCTTGCGTTGACTTCACTTTAAACTCAAGCACTATGTCACAAGTATTATTTATTTTCCATGCTCTCTCCCGTTCCTAGCCTACTGCTGAACTCAGGAGAGCCTGAGAAGTTTACACAGCAAGGCTATGTTCTCTGCCTCAAAATAACAGAAAAAATAGGGCATCTGCTTGTTGGGGGAAAAAAAACAACCCAAAACAATAAAACGTTACAGGCTTATTAAACTTGATAATTTAAAACCAATGTGTTCTCCTCAATTTTTCAGTTTCTTTTGTTCACTTTGTTCCTTTCATCTCAGATCTGGTGCATAGGCGTTGTGGGATTTGTCTGTGCAGTAGCTTTCTGCTGAATGAGATTTTTTTTAAAAAAAATTGAGCTACGTGTTAATGTTGTTTAACTTTTTTTTGCTTTCGTGCAAACTATGATTGTATTCTCACAATAAATCTAATTATAAAATGATTTCGTGGCAAATGTTCAACCTGCAGCTCCAACAATAGGCAGAGAGTTGAAAACTTGGTTTGTAAACCATTTTTCATACCGATTACCCCAAACATATTATTTCGGTCCTGATTTATTTATCATTAATTATCCTCTGTGGCCTGTAGTGACTGGAAGTAGCATGCATACTTAACCACTCAAAGTGGTTTTTAAACTATGGCAAGAAGCCATGTGTGCAAGATTCTCAGTGGATGTGTCTGTCACCCAACCATTTTACAATAAGTGTGATACGTGAGCAGACAAATTGGGATTTCCATCTTTATCGGCTGCTGTGAATGCATGACCAGCAGAAAAACTACCTTGTGATGAGCTGACTGCATTTCACACTTCTGTAAAGCCAGAATATTTGTCACAAGGTATGAAACGATTTGAACCACCTCCAATTCTGTGAGAACAGAATTCAAGGGCTATGTTGAGCCAGAAGGAGAAGCTCCTTGTGAAGGCTGCGCTCTGCAGTCTCTATTTTTTTTTTTATAAGGACGACACTGGGACATGTAACAAAATACAAAAGACATTCCAAGCATATACAAAACACACAGCTCTTTCACGAGTAAAGCATCACAGCAGTTGCACTTAAAATCAAGGCTTTTTATTTCCACAACAGGAGATTCAACTTTGAGTCAATATTAAGCTCAGCACTTTTCTTCTGATTGTATTTACTCTCTGACAGCTGCAAGTTGCTGCCAGCTACTCTGCCAGCCTCGAATACCATTTTCTTATACACACAACTGAGTTAGCAACAGCTCTGTGCCTGACTGATAGCATGTGGTAACTGGGAAATACAACTGACACAGACGGAAAACCGTTATGAAAAACAGGTGGAAGTATAACACAAGCATCATTACTGCATTTAACTTCATCTTATTTCTCTTCATTGCATGGAGGAGGGATCTAGAAGGTTTAGGAGATACGATGATTAGGACAAAGAGAAATGTACCTCAGTAGAATGTGTGTGTGAGAGTGTCTGTGTACGTATGTGTTGACTCCTGAAGACTACCTGGACAAGTCCTTGAAGATTTTTTGGCAAAGTGTTTTGGAAGTGGTTTGCCATTGCCTCCTTCCTATATCTGTGAAAGAAGGACTGGCTCAAGGTCACCCAGCTAGCCTAGAATGGGACTAGAATTCATGGACTCACAGTTTCTAGTTTGACCTTGACCACTTCACCAAACTGCTGCTCACCTTAGTAATTAGCATATGCAGGTAGTCTTACGACCACAATTGAGCCAACAACATTTCTGTTGTTAAGTGAGACACTTAAGTGAGTCTTGCCCCATGTTACAACCTTTCTTACCACAGTTGTTAAGTGAATCATTGCAGTTGATAAGTTAGTAACCTGGTTGTTAAAGTGAATCTGGCTTCCCCATTGACTTTGCTTGTCAGAAGGCTGCAAAAGGTGAACATGTGACCTTGGGGCACAGCAACTGTCATAAATATGAACCAGTTGCCAAGCATCTGAATTTTGATCACATGATCATGGGGATGTTTCAAAGGTCGTAACTGTGAAAAATGGTCATAAGTCACTTTTTTCAGTGCTGCTGTAATTTTGAACGGTCACTAAATGAACTGTTGCAGATCAAGGACTATCTGTACAAATTTTCATCTGAAAAACAGTAATGTCTGAAACGGGACAACTACCAGTTTTTCCCAATCTGCTAGCTTTCAGATAATGTTGCATGTGCTGACATGGAATGACTAAATTGTAATCTCACACATCTATAGTGCACTAAGTAACAGACACCGCAGGAATTCAAGAAATGTTACTTTATTGCTGTGTAGTAAGATAATTTTGAAATCCAGCCCCAAATCCTCACCGTCCTTTTTAAAGACAACACGATCAAGATGGGATAGTTCTCTTTCTCACACTTTCTACTTCCTTCAAGTTTCAGTAACTGTTTTTCCTCTCCCACCACTTTCTCAAGGCTAGAACTAACTTCCTGAATAATGACAGAAGAATAAAATCTATCTTCTTTCTTGCCTAATATTAACCATTTCCACGGTAGGCCTCTTTACAAGCTTTTCTGTAAAAACTAAAATAAGAACAACAATTCTAAATACTACAGTCCAAATTTCCTTATAGGAAATATAAGAAATATATAAGCCTTCATAGAAAGTTTTGGGTGCTTTGTCTGAATTTTTTTGTATTTGTTGTGGAAATCAGAACTATTACAGTATTTCAACTGAGGTTGCCAGGACTATAGAATTCAAAACCAGACAAAGTATCAGCAAATCCATGGCAACATGCTTTAATATTAAGGGACACCATAATCACTGAATCGTGAAACACTTTTTCTACTAAAGTAGTTCAGCTGTATCTCTAAACCATGGGAATGAACAAACGCCAAGAAAATATGCATTAATAATTAAAAACAGAAGGAATATTCTTGAGTTTGGTGGCTGAGAAGGATAGATTTATAGTGCAGAGAAAAACATACATTGCTGTCATCTAGATTTCTACAGTCTCTTCTCAACAATTCAGAAGAGGTGGTGGGAATGCAGTTTACATGCCTGGGTACTTATGCAGCAGTATTAGAGTATAAAAAAACAAAACAAAAAAAACCCACCAGATGGGAACACAGATTTTTTTTAAAGAGATTATCCTTCAACTTAGATTGCTCTATATTTTGGGCTGCTGCTAAAAATAATAGTTAGGTTAAGACTTGGTGAATTCCCAACAGAGGTAGCACATTCCTCACCATCACCCTCTTATTTTTTTTTTCATTTTTTAAGAAAGGCAATGTGAACCAGAGAGAAACAAGCTGTACAAAATGATGAGAAGTGGAGATCTTGCTATGAAATCCAACACGTCATCAGTATCAATCTGTAACAATAAAGGTGAAAAACCTTCCTATTTTTCTTTAGGAAGAAGGTAAAGGACAGCAAGTTTTTGGAAGCTGGGATATCTCAGGTAAAAGTGTAGATGTGCTTTCTTTTACCTCTCAATTGAGAACTGGAACGTGCAAAGAGATTATTGGGGATACGATAAGAGGAAAGTTATGGTCTGGATGACATGTGTAACAAAATCTGGGAAAGTGAAGAGGAATCAGAATTGTTGCAAAAGACACAGGATCCTATGGAAGGAGATTCAAAGCAACTCCATCTTAATTATGTTAGATTCAAACTTCATATTTATGTTAAATTGAGTTGGGAACAGTTTTAACAACCTTTCAAGATGCTGCTGTGTTACCCTATTAATAATATGATCTTCCTAATAATCTAAGAATTAAATATATTTCCATTCAGAAGGCAGTTCCTAATGAAGGGGTATTTTACTTCTCCATATTTTACTTACTTAGTATTTTACTTACTCCTGTTTTCTGCATCTTCCCCATACAATTTGGGAAAGCCTAGGTCTAAGTCTTACTCCTGTTTTCTGCATCATTGCAAAGTCTAGATTAGGCCTGTATGAAACTGCCCTAAATCGTGTTCTTAAAGCTCATTAACCTATTTTTTTTTTCTGGGACTGCTTCTTCGAACACATCAATGAAAAATATATTTTTGTTGCACACTTCCAACAAATAATTCCCTCTTCCCAATCAAACGTGGAAACTTAAACCTGTGGTACTTTGTATTTGCAATACCTAGCAATGTCAGAAAAGACTTCTCCTTCTGAATGTGCAGAAGCTACCCAGTGCTTTCACTGACCATGCAAAGAAGCCCCTTTTTGCTTACTGAACGTGAAGAAGCAGTTGAAGTAACATCAAAGAAACACGCTTTTAGAAGAACAAAGTACTTTCCAAAAAGTGCTTTAACACTATCAAAAGAGTGCTTTACTCAAAGTACTGGTCAAAATGAAGGCTCTCCTTTCCAGTTGTGCACCACCCCATTTCAGTTGTGAGTAGAGAACAATCAAAATATATTGCTGTCATTAATGCTGAGATGACAAACCATCCATTCAGATTTCCTGTACTGTAATTTACTAATGAACCTTTCCTTCAGAAATGATCTTGAAGTGCGGTTTCAGCAGTACTATGGAGATAACGCACTTCAAGAAGGGGTTTAAAGCAGAAGTGCTATGATAATTAGAATGCACTGTAAAACAACTCAAACATGTGTAATGATTTTAAAATGCTGCTTGGCATCTAGTTAGAAGATGAATGTACAGCTCATTCTTTAAAGGAATGAGAAGAAAAAGGAAATCCTAGAATTTTTGATGGTCAGAAGACAGCTGCATGCAATATATAAACAAAATTGTGAAAGGCAATTAGTTCTGGCTTGTCTAAAACAAGGTGGAACATTTTTTTCATTTCAGTAAGCTATATTAAACTCAATAATGGGTTTATATATCTCCTGTACATATCTACCTATAATGCAGATATGTAAGATTACACAGATATTCATAGCAATATGTGCTTTTCAGGGGGAAAAAACATATAGCCATGAAAATTGGGATAATTTGCATAGTGTCATTCACATGTGTCAATTTGCACATCAGTGAAAAATAGATTTCCATTGCACACTTGCAACAAATAATTCCCTCTTCCCAATCAAAGTTGGAAACTTAAACCTGTGGTACTTTGTATTTGCAATAGGTAGCAATTTGTTACACAGTGTCACCTATAAATTTAATCACTCCAGGATTCACTCTTGATTATCTTTGGGACTGGTAGAATCTGCTTATCTTACTTCAACTCATGAAAGGATCTTGTAATTCACCCTCTCCTGCATCACATCATCTTTAGAGAATAATTTCTGGATTTATTCATTAAATTTTATATTTCATTAATAGTTTTGTGACTTTCTGCTTGTTTTATTTATGTAAGTCACCCAAAGTCTTACGATTGGGAGCAGAATTAAATTATACAAAATAAATAAAAAAAACACTTTCAGTTATGAAACTAAAACTGCTCTGTGGAAAAACTAAGGACTAAAATATTTTCTAGAAAATCTTCTATTTGGGACAAAAAAAAATCTATGTCATTTCAATGCAAACAGGAATGTCCTTGTAAGCATAAACACAGCTTCTTATTCATTTGCACTTTATTTTTTTTTAATAAGAGGCTTTATCAAATTTGAGAAAAGGGAAGCTGGTTGAGGAAAAATAATGGTGAAAACACTCAACATATAAACCAGTTTCCAGAGTAAACATTGCTTGTCTTACACATTTTTCTTGTAAAATAGGGGAGACATGTATGTACTATATTTGTCTAATAAATAAACCAATTCTCTATGCTTATATCAGAAATTCGTACTTCGTTTTGCTGAAAATCTTTATAAAATATATGGTGTGCTTAATATAAACTTTTTTGCCCAGCCCATTTTTATTTCATAACATAAAGTTTCCACTAAGGAAACTTAGTGGCAAAGCAGGTAAAATAAACTGTCCCCCCCCCCACAGACCTTAAATCAGCTTTCACAAACAGTTAAAATTGTTTGCAGAGATTTAGAAAACAGCAGGCTAGCTTTCACAAACAGTTAAAATTGTTTGCAGAGATTTAGCAAACAGCATGCTTTGTTCAATTCATTATCCCTAACATTTGTTTAACTGTATTTCTGCAATGAAGATATACCAGAGTTAACAATGTTCTACAGTAATCAAGATATAAAAATAACAGTATATGCCCTTGACTATTTAAACTGCAAATTGCTACCATGGGATCTGTGGGGGGTGGGGGGACTTTCAATTTTTTTAATTTATCCCCAAACAAACAAATAAAAGAGACTGTGACATTTCAATTTACATTAATATTGTCTGGGTAAAAGCATTAATATGCATATATTTATTTCCTGTACATGATTCCAAGAAATTGTATAAAAATTATCAAACATAACATTCATAAAAATACATAGATATTTCTATCAGGAATAAAATGATTGTCATTTAAAATAAAAGTTGTGCTGGTTTTGTAGAATGAGAAAAGTCATCTTGCAAATATCACATTTAAAAAAAAAAAATAGAATTTGTCAATAACTTTTTGACACTCTTGTTATACCAAAAAGCTTGATGAAATAACTTGCAGAACATTTTAGTGCTTCTTCTTTAATTGATGCAATGTTTTGATATTTTGTATTAATTATATTATGGTAGTATATATTATTAGTAAATCAGTGACTATCGACAAGTTTAACATATAAGGTAGATTATTTTCTTTTTGGGTCTGTATTTTTCTATCTTTTTTGTTTCTTTGGTTTCATTTAAGTGTTTGAATTTTTAAATATATTCAGAAGTTTTGTGTTTTATTAGTAATTTTTTAAATTATATAAAAAAGAATAGAGATTGTTTATGTTACTAATCAATCAAACATACTACAGAAAATTCAGTACACTAATACTCATCACCTGAATTAGATCTAGTATTTACCACTCTGAATTCAGAACAAGGAACACATTCACATTCATATATGAGTTCTACTATTAAAATCCTTAGGATTTTTTCATTCTAAATTAAAGCAAAAATCTTAATTAAAAAAAAATAGTTTAATAAGTACTGCTTCTAACACAGACATTCATCAACTTCAGCTCAATCTCTAGCCCACTGTCCAGTCCTCATTAGAACTCGTGAAAATTTTAATTTGATTCCAATGAGGACAAAAATGTTGACAAATAAAGTACAAAATCAAGTCTCCATCTCATTGGTTAATGGATCAGAATGTTACCATTAAAAAAAATGAAATGAATACTGTACTTTCTCATATGCATGAAATGTATTACAATAATGAAAAGACCAGGCATATACAGTATACATACAGAATATGTATACATTGCATACAGTAAAAACACAATCTCATCCACATTCTTATAAAGCAATAGGGCTGTCTGATATATGCAGAAAATGGAAAAATTCTCAAAAGAAGCAAATAAAGATTTAAAGCTCAAGTGTTTGTTTTTGGATGAAAATAGCTAACTTGGCCTTTCCATTATAAATATCATCACATACTACAGTTTTTCTGCAAGCATCATTGGATCTGAGCGGAATATACTAACACAATTAAGAACAAATATATTACACACACACACAATGCTGATACACTTAAGTCTAAACAGGCTTAAATGACAGGCACAATGTTATGAAAATGCATGTATAATTTTCCACTTATGTTTTATTCCTTATAAGTCTGGATACAGTCCTCTTTTTCAATTTGTAATACTAATTCAGAACAAACAGATGTGTCTGGTTGTAGAGAACTGTAAAACAAGTTTATTTTTTTTCACATCTAGTCATGCTACAATTTTACACATATTAATATAATATCCAGACTGGGAAGTATGTTGTGAAACGTTTCTTTTGTTGTTTTAGAAGCTTCAAGGCTGTTCAAAATACAGTAGTTAGGTTATCAGCTAGTACTTTGACATCATATTTATGTGTGTACTTTTCTCACATGAATTTGGCTATTTAACAAAGTAATTCATGTGGAAACTTTCTATGCCTGTCACCATTCTTGGTGGCAGTTTTACATTCAATAATGATTAACAATGGTTTTTGTGTAGTTTATATGAAAAGTTGCCAGTTTCATAATGATAGTATTGATTTTAAAACTACGAACAGTTATTGCGTTTATTTTTTAGGCTTTTAAATTACAAGATAACATAGATTTTGTTAAAATAGACAGCTGAATATAAATACATAAATGTGTTGCTATATGGAAGGTGGCAAGCTTGTGCTTTCTACCTATGTAGACATATATACATAAACATGTTTATAAATATATGTAGGCAAGAACATGCAAAATCAAAAGACAATATATTGCCTACCCAGCCACATAAGGTTCTTGATAGCAATAAACTGGAGTGCAAAAAACCCCCCATGAAAATGCTGATTTTTCTATTTATGTTTCGTGGCCTGCTAATATTTCTTGTAATATCTGCTTTTTGAAATTTTCACAAGGCGGGAGATAATACATGCTTTAAATAAACGTGCTAGGCATGCATAAAAGGCTGTTCTGAATTATGAAGCAGAACAGATTGTCTCATGACAGATTA
Organism: Thermophis baileyi; assembly: GCA_003457575.1. Lineage (NCBI taxonomy): Eukaryota > Metazoa > Chordata > Lepidosauria > Squamata > Dipsadidae > Thermophis > Thermophis baileyi. The sequence continues at coordinate 7,674,013 of QLTV01012194.1, forward strand.
GAGATGAGCAACTTTCTTATAGATGCACTTTGCAAAAATCTAGAGATGGATAACAGAGGATGGCAGTTGGTAAAGCTAAATTTTCTGGGAGAATGGAGGCAGAACAATGGGTCCTACCGTATACATGCACTTCATTTTAAGCCTAAGTGAAGGCTTCTGTATATTTTGTTATTTTATGCACCCTACCACCACCAAAAAGTGGAAACGTGTCTTTTTATTTTCATCCATTTGCTGCCAAAATTCAGCTCTGGAATTTCTGAGGGTGGCAAGAGGGAGTTCAGGGGCCACAGGCAATCCAATAAATTGTCCATGATGTTTTATGATTCAATAGGCCGTGACAGCACGGTGAAATGCAGATTGGTGTTTAGCATCTCAAAAACGTTTCTTCGGGATGTTTGTCAGAAAGCTCACATATCTTTTCTGAACATGCTACTTGTCCAGAAGGAAAAGGTTCTCATTTCAAGAAGGAAGTATATCACCAAAACAAAAGAAGTGGTATCTATGTGCTGAATTATGAGTCAACAGAATTTCCTGCTGGATTACAACAGAAGTTCTAGGAGAGCAAAAACAAAACTACACATTTTAAAGATTCTAGAACTGCTTATTGATTGGTGTTGCACAATATATCCTTTTCTTTTAAATTCTCATACAATCCCTCTTGGTTTGAATGAATGACCAACATAAGGCTGATAAAGAGAGGAACAAAACAGAACAAAAAAAAAAAGATTGTCTCTAAGCAACATTAATTCAAAGAACCGCTGCTGAGTTCATAAACTAACAAAGGGGGGGGAAAGCCTTTGTTCCCAGGCTTGGTAAACCAAATTTGCAACAAAGCAGTTTGACACATGAGCTTTGGAGAGTGGGGGGAGATTCTGTTTTTTACAGGGAGGTGGGAATGTCTATTTCCCTCTTTTCTAAATAGAGTTGATTCTATGGCATCAAGATTTTATTTTATTTTTGCTTTTAAAAAAATCTGTTTAGAAAACATCAAAAGCATTTTACTACTTCTCATGGTTTAAAGATTGTTGAGCCCTAAAGATATGAAAGCAAAAAAGTCTACTAATGCTAAGTAGTCATTTTTTTTTTATTGAGTGAGTTTTATATCTGAATGTTTAATTCTGTTGTTTGGCAACACTTGATAAAATATTCTAGTAGCGATAAAATATTCTAGTAAATTAATACCTGTGAATTCACTAAGTTCAGTCAGGGTTTCTTTCAGGTAACTAGATACAAACGTATTAAATTTAATCTTAATGTATTTGACCCAGTTCACTTTGTCTAGCCAACCAGTATTCTCATTTGAACACATTCTAACATAACAGTTGGAAATTTGTGATGCCAGGCTTGTATCTCTTCTGAAGAAAAAAAGGTTCAAGTTTATTTTTGTATTAGTGAATGTGCTGGCTTATCAAGGGTTTAGCCTAGAATTAAGAACTGTCTCTTTAAGACATAGCATTCTGGGGAATGTAGTCCATGCCATGTAGTCCATGGCATGTGATCATAACTGTGTACTCTTATTGGTCATTGAAGTATGCCTGGGGGGCGGGAGTAAAGGAAGTCACTTTCAAGAATCTACCAGGGAAAAGATGTAGCAACAAGGGAGATGGGGAAGCATTAATCCTTTTTTACAATATTCGTGATGGTTCCAGATTATGACTGTAGATTCAGAAGAACTTCTACATAACCGTGAGTGTTGTCAGAGGATGCCTGAAGAATAAAATATAATCTGATTGAATGTACCATTGCGTCTTGTTAAGTTGCCTGATGATAGCACAACCAATCTACGCTTGATTCAGAACAGTAAAAAAGGATTAATGGCATTGCCCAGAACTTTTAAATTTATTGCTTGCAAAAGAACTCTGTCTG
>QLTV01012194.1:7686407-7715673 GCA_003457575.1 Thermophis baileyi
ACTCCTGTGCCAATTTCCTTTTATTATAGTTCTAAAACTGTTTTTAAAAATAGAGGAGCCTTTTTATCATTTTGATCCTGTGATGAAGAATAGAAATCATGCTATTAGGAAACTGTTCCCATCCCAAGCCATGTAACATCTATTTATTTATTTTATTGATCAAATTTAGGTACTGCTCATCTCACTTTCTTTGTATGTTTATGAATTGGTGATTTACCTTTTGATTCTCTCCTCCTCCCAGGGGTGAAATTCAAAATTTTTCCCTACCAGTTCTGTGGGCGTGGCTTGGTGGGCGTGGCAGGGAAAGGATACTGCAAAATCTCCATTCCCACCCCATTCCAGGGGAAGGATACTGCAAAATCCCCATTCCCTCCCCACTCTGGGGCCAGCCAGAGGTGGTATTTGCCGGTTCTCCGAACTACTCAAAATTTCCGCTACCGGTTCTCCAGAACCTGTCAGAACCTGCTGAATTTCACCCCTGCCTCCTCCTCCTTCCTTCTTCATTCATTTTGCTTATGTGCCATACCTTTTAGATTATAAACCTGAGGGCAAGAATTGTCTTATTACTGATAATTGTAAACCACTCCAGAAGATTTTGTTTTGGCTAACAAGCAAGTTAAACAAATATATAAATATAAATATATAAATATAAATATTATATAAATATTTTATATATATTTATATAAATATAAATGCCACATTTAACCCTAAGAAATCATCCTGAATTCAAAATTATTCTCCAAACCAGGGGAAGTCAATCAGGGGAAACACACAGAAATATCTGAAACTTCTTTGTTGTGTATACCTTTATTATCTTGATAATCAAGGATTGACAAGTCCAGTTGAAACCAACTGTGGAAATGGCACAACATATGAAAAAATAATGATAGTATAAATAGATAGTAGTCTTAACAATACTAATTGGGACCAGAACGTATGTTGCTAAGCGACTTAGTGATTGCAGTTCCAGTTGTGGTTCTTAGGTTGGGGAATATCATCATCAGACAACAATATCATGCTACTCCTGTCCTGCATGAACAGGACTTCTGACCTAGAATGCAGGTCCTGGGTGAGGGTATGGTCCCACAATGTATGCGGCAAATGCAACAAGGCAGCGGAGTGTCGTCTGCTTAAAGGAGCTTGGTGGAACCAGCTGGGAGAAAGCAGCCGGATGGAACTGTTAGAGGAGCCAAGGTGCTGATACAGTCAGCAGGTCTCTGGGCAAAGGGGTGACCTTGTAGAAGGTTCCAAAACTGGAGGAAGCAGAGGGACAAAGTCTTCCTGGGGCTACAGCACAAGGCCTCTAAGGAGGAAGACTGGACTGAGCAAGCAGGCGGCCTGTGAGTCCCTTGCTGCATGCATTCCATGGCTTTGCCCTCCCCTACCACTTGGATCCCGGGCCAGCAGCCAGAAGATGATGGTGAAGATCAACTGGGAGAAGATAGGAGGGTGGAGGGTGATGAACTGCATGCTACAGTTATAAATGTAGGGCACTTGCCAAGCACCCAAATTTTAACAGGATCATGGGGGCGTTGCAACAGCTGTAACTTCACATAGTTTAGTCCATGAAAACTATGCCATTCTACCTCTGGATGCAGGTCATGATAAGATAACCCTTCCTTTCCAACTTGAAAACAGGTTTGTAAGTGCAACGGATTTGCTTGTTTGCTATCAGAAGTAGAAAATCTCCTTCAAATACCTTTTGACATATTAAGCAGCTGACAACCATACAATAGTTTTGCTTCTTCCAAGAATCTTGCTTGGAAACACTAAGTTTGTAACAGTGAGATTTCCTGGTGGTCTTCCATCTATCTGGCCTTTTTAGCTTTCTTAAGATCAGCTAAAGCAGCTAGGAGCTGCCACCTGCTATGACATTGTGCCACTTTTTATTGTTTCATCACTCACTCAGGACTGACTGCAGTATTCTTTAATTTATAAGGCGGCCATAAAGATCAACTCTGCTCTCCCATATTCCAAATAAAACAGTACATGCATGCAGGAAGGTGTGATTATGTTATAAAATCCTAATTTAACAAGAAAACACCTGCTTTGAAAAACTTCCTGGAAGTACAATTCCCAGCAGGTTTCACTGATGATATTCTTCTCAGGCAGATTAAATTCAATTCCCTTCAATTTGCCGTGTGTGAGTTTCTTAGATGACAGAGAGGGAAATGCTGTCTGCTCTGCTTAAACCATTAAATGTATCAATGTATCAATAATCCTGTAGGAGCATCATTGTTAAACATGTTGCTTATTTCTCAATTTAATTTTACAAAGTCAAATTCCTGACATCCAAGCTCTATGTAAAGTCTCTAAATCAAGCATTCTTACAGTAAATAATTAAGAGAAATAAACCTATTATCAATGACAACTTGCAATCAGACATTTTTAAGGACACAGTGTTACTTTGCTTACTTAAATTATTAATTTAATATTAATTTCACTTCACTTCTTGAGCACTAGTCTAGCTAAATAGCACTTAGCTGTGTTATTCCGTTATTCTGACCACATGTACCTATGAAAACATTTACAGGAAACCCCTTCCCTCCCCTCCTCCCTATATCCATTGGTAACATTGACAGTATTTTCCAAAGGAGCTGAAACTAAAGATTGGTGCATCTAGGTAACTGGAGACCCAACTTGACTAGCCAAGGTAACACTTAATAGTCCAAGTGTATCTGAGACTTATTTATCAAGTCCAAGACCAGACGAAGAAACCAATTTATCACAATTTTGTCTCTTGCAAAAGCACGGAGTTAATTTGGAAATTCGATTTCAGGGGGCAATTCATTCCAATTACCTTTGAGCTGGGGCTTTGCCTAGCCTGATTCCTCTGCACCCATAGCTATTCATTTTAGAAAGAGAAACATGTGTTGCTTATACCAACAGAATGCATGTGGGGGATGAGATGGGGAAGCATCTGCCCTCCCAGAGGGACTCTTGCAGTCCGGGGCTGAAGGTTGGGTTCCCAGGCCAGAAAGCACAGTATTTGGGAGCATAAAATGTGTGTCCAAGCTTCGACGGGATAAAAGTCATGTCTGGTTTTTTTGTTTGTTGGTTGGTTGTTGTGTTCTGGCTGAACAATGAGTAGAGCTAGGGGAGCACCCCATACAGGAATCGACTTAAGATTCCTGAAATGCTACCGAATCCAGTTAAGAGTCCCCTTAATCATTCACACACACACACAACCAGTGGCAGAAAGCAATCAGGCGAAGTACCTAGATTTTTATAACCCATTAGGTATTATATTCTCTGTATAGGATTTAAACACACTAAATGCATTGCCAAAAATTTCAGGGACTTTTCATCTCGAACGCTTTAGAGCCAAGTCAATCTGAGCAGTTATTATGCCATTTTTTTTAAAGAACAGGGCTGGGACGTTCCACTTTGGGAAGGAAGAGACTTGTGAAAAATCCCTCTTCCTAATTAAATCATGGTACGCGAGTTTGAAGTGGTAAATAATAAATCAGAAAGAATTTGCAATCTGGTTGTCAAGGAAACCGACATGCCTTTGCCATAATTGCTGTGAGTCCCATTTGCCCTTTTGGACACCAAGCCTTATCAAGCATTCAGATCAGAGAATGAGAAAGTCGCTTTCCCCCCCCTCCCGCTCCTCTGTCCATGCTATACAGGCAGTTGTGTAACAGAGACAGAGTTTGATTCAACAAAAGTATGCTACCAACAATTGTGGTATTCAACAATGGCCCTTCCCCTCCCTCCCTCCCTCCTAAATGCCACTATGAAGCCTAACATTAGAGAGATGGAACTAGAATTGATATTACTTAGGAAGGTTCCAGGAACCAGATTTAATAGAAAGCTTTTCTCTAATGGCAGCTGTTGTCATCATGGTTGATGGGGAGAAGGGAAAACATTTTGAATATTTGGCACCTGTTTAGTCACAGTTCCCTGTAAAGCTTTTTCTTTGAATCCTAGAAAAAAAGTCACAGGAAGGGTGTAAAAGGTAGGCGAAATACATTTATCTTCAGTGCGGTTTACAATGGACTGGTATTTTGGAGAAAAATAAACAAATGCCGGTTAGGCAAAGCTTTAACAAACAAGCATTTCAGGATGAAAACGCTGTCATTTTAATGAGGCATAGTAAGTTTTACAACACTGGTGTAAATGAAATGATTCTTCCAGTAGTGGGTTCTAAAACCCTTTACTACCGGTTCGCGCATGCCGCCGCCGCTACCGGTTCTAAGAACCGGGTCGAACCGGGAGCAACCCACCTCTGGATTCTTCCTATTGGATTTCTGCCTCCCTCCTCCTAACCCATAGCCCCGTTGTTGTTGTTGTTGTTTTTTGCCGATCAACCATCTTGCTGCCTTCATTTCCTGCAGTTGCTTGTTGAGATGATGTTCATGATTGTTTCTACTTTGGCTGGTAGAAAAGAAAACACACGCACTTCCATGCTGCTTACATGTTCGCTGCAAGCTGCTAATAATTGTTAACTACTTCGGTTTCCTTCTTTCTGTCCTATTCATTTCCTGAATTTTCTTCCCTTGTCATCAAAACATGTTGACCACTTGGAAAAAACAACAACATTTAAGTGCACTCCTTCCAAACTTGGCATCTGGCTCTGAAGGAGCAAAAAACAGCAGGAAATAAGGACCCAAAAACTGGCATGCAAAAGGACCTTGTTCCTTATCCTCATATACATAACCTGTTCAGCTTTAATGCGACCTTTTCTAGTCTGTGAGCTGTTTGCATACAAATTAAGATAAAGGGATTGTAAAAAGTGTTAACTCGACCCTTGAGCTAGTGCAGGTAGTTCTCGACTTACAATCACAAACTTCTGTTGCTAAGCGAGGCAGTTGTTAAGTGAGTCGTGCCTGATTTTACAACTTTTTTTTTTACCACGGTTGTTCAATGAATCACTGTGGTCATTAAATGAATTATGTGGTTTTCAAATCAATCCAGCTACCTCCATTGATTTTGCTTGTCAGAGGTTGGCTGGGAAGGTCAAAATGGTAATCACATGACAATATATTCCGGTTACCAAGTGCCCAAAATTTGATCATGTGACAGTGGGGACACTACAGGTAGTCCTCGACTTACAAAAGTTCATTTAGTAACTGTTTGAAGTTAGAATGGTACTGAAAAAAGTGACTTATGACCATTTTTCACACTTATGACCGTTGTAGCGTCCCCATAGTCACGTGATCAAAATTCAGACGCTTGGCAACTGACTCACATTTATGACTGTTGCAGTGTCCTGGGGTGACATGATCCCCTTTTGCGACCTTCTGACAAGCAAAGTCAATGGGGAAGCCAGATTCACTTAACAACCATGTTACTAATTTAACAACTGCAGTGATTCACTTAACAAATGTGGCAAGAAAAGTCGTAAAATGGGGAAAAACTCACTTAACAAATGTCTCACTGAGCAACATAAATTTTGGACCCAATTGTTGTCGTACATTGAGGACTACAAGTATATTGCTAAAAAAAAGTCTTAAATCCATTTAGTAGGTGGCTGGCTATCCTTTCTATGCAACTATTATTTGCTTATCTTACAGAAATGCAAATAATAGGGCAGTGCCAGGCAATCAGAATTCAAGCTCTAAGGAAGGGTGGATGAAGACTACCTGTATACAGTTGTGTGACAAGTCGTGGTATGGAACTTTTTTTCAGCACTGTTGTAATTTCGAGTGGGTGTTAAACAAATGGTCGTAAGTTGAAGACTATCTGTAAAAGCTAACCTAGCTCCAGCAGGGGTCTAGAAACAGCTGACAAACACCCAATGGCTTATATAAGCTCTCTAGGTGGTTTACAATGAAACAGGCAAAAAAATACAATTAAAAGTGTAACAGGTACAATGACATAGAAAGCACTATAAAGATACCATATAAGCTTGGAAGCAGCGACACAAGTGTTCAAAATCTAAAACAATTTTAAATATTAAAATACTATTGAAAATTAAAATAACTTTGAAGAAAAACTTGGAGAAATAGATGCCAAAATGCTACATGTGGGCACCAAGTGAGCCTCTCTGAGAAAGATATTCCATAAATAGATCTCACCACTGACAAAAAAAAAACAACAACACCCTTTTCCTTTGTATACTAATATTCTATTTGTCTGTCTCTGTGATTTGATTGTTTCAAGTCCAAGGCAATGTAGAAATATAAAAGCAAATAAACAACAACAATACAATATGGTAAAACCAATCTTTTCTCAATCTTTGGTCTAGTACCTATAGAGGGGAATATTTATGGCTCAGGGTTGAACTCTGGGGTCCTTGGTGTTCTCTGAGCTTGCTAGTTCGCTTGCAGACATTTCATCACCCAACTAGGTAACATCATCAGTGCTAGAAGGGAATGGGATTTGCTCTCTTGTTTATATCCAAGTGGCTTGCCTTGTCAGCGTTGGAGAGAGTGTTCTCAGTAGTCCCTTGATTAGGCTGTTGTTTGCTATTTGACCCCATACTTTGTAATAGGTTTGGAAGGCAACAAGGGTAAGAACCGCCTCTTCCTTGGGAAGGGGAGGAGAAGCTGCTCTAAAGGACAGGAGATCCCACAGAGAATGCCCACCATCAAGCCTTTAATCACAATAAAGGCAGGCATCTCCTGTTGCTTGGTAGGTTGGGGGCCAAATCTATTTGAGAAAGTTCTCTACTCAGGCCCCAAGACTCAGTGGGTTTGTTTTGTACTGCTTATTATTATTGACACAGTAATTTATTAGTATTGGTTATTGTAATGTTTCATTCTATTAGCTTCCTGAAAAGCATTTAATAAGTAGTTAATTATATATGCCTGCTGAGATAGTTCTTTCACACTTTCTAGTTTTTTTTTCCCTCCTGAAAGGGGAACAACCCACATACTCAGTAAGATTAGCAGAGAATGAGGGGAAAAAAATCTATCTCATTTTTTTTTCACATCGACCAAAAATAAGGACTACTAAATTGGCAGTTTCAAGCTAATATGCCAAGCAGCGTGCATAAAATTCAGAAAATAACATACATGTACTCCTCCAAATTCTTAGCAGTCACCACAACTACATAATACATCCTCAAAAATGGAAGTAAGGATGGCAATTATTGTTTGGCAATAATAGTATGGGGGTAAAGGGGACACACAAAAAAGCCCTATTGTGGTTTTTTTTTTACTTTCAATTTCTGCATTCAATCTTTGACATTCTACACAGACCCAGGGCGATCTCTTCATGTATTTCCTTTTTATCCAATTGGCCTGAAATCAAAGACAACAGTAAGCGCAGCTAGGTAAACTGTCAATCATGTTTTCATCTTCGTTATAAGATGTGGCTGAAAGATTTTATATTGTGACTGATATTGAAACAGTATCTTTCAAACTGCAAAAACACTGGAGAATTGGACAAACTGCTCATGCACAGAACCTGAATTAGGCCCAGATGGTAGGATCACTCAGAGCCTCAAAAAAATAAACTTGACATTTTGGAGTAACTTATGAATTACATACAATATACCAGATCCATTGTGAGGCCAAATGGAGTCTACTGCAATATGACAAGAGAACACTAAGATTATAAGAACAGAACATATTTAGTATGTATGATAACAGAAATGTGACTTTAATTATAATGAATAAATAAATTATTATAAAAAATACACACACATGCACACACACACTTACACTCTTTAGGGTTAATATTTAATATCTTCTAACAAAGGATACTGCAGTCACAGATAATGGGTACACATCCATTGTATGTATATCAAGTTTTTATGTACCCATCCTACAGTAGACTAAAGTATTCTACAGATTCTTGGAAAAAATACGTATTTATTTATATTTATAAATATTTATATTTACAGGATGCTTGTATACTGCACACTCCTTAACATTTTAGGGCAATTTATAGAAATACAGCTAAAATGGCAGTTGTACTGTTAAATCTTAAAGTTAAATCTTAAATTACTGCACCAACTGCAAAAGTGTTTTGGACAGGTATCCCAGTAAAGGACATGTTATGAGGTTACCAATTATCACACAATTATTTTATCATCAAGAACTGATAAAAGGCTTTTCTATTCATATTATGTGGTTATTCTGCACTGTACTGAATTGAGGATCTGAAAACCTGTCTCTTAAAACGTATAGCAACCCCATTAGAACAAATATTTCTCTCAAATCCTGAGGTCCCATAATCATCAGTAACACTCTTACACATGCTGAGTTTTAGTTTTATGCTCTCACACCCAGTCCTTACAATCTAAAAAGACTCAGATGCCCAACCTGGACTATTCAGGAAAAATAAATTCATTCATTCATTCATTCATTCTTCTCTCTCTCTCTCTCTCTCTCTCTCTCTCTCTCTCTCTCTCTCTCTCCCCTATCTATTGAGTTGGAACTTCTTTATTTTCATGAAAATATCCTATCTTTCATTCACACATAATGATCTCTCCTTCCATTTTCCCTTCAACAACATTTATGTGAGGTAGGCTGGACTAAGAGTAAGTGATTACCAGAATCACTGGGCAAGCTACCATGACTAATGGTAAGGTTTTCTGCCAGTATAACACACCTTAACATTTGCAATGCTTTCAAATCTAGGATTCCTTTCAATCAGTTTCATGTAAACTCCGTAAGTTAAGACAGAACTATAACTCTCATGTGGAACATCATAGGGTAATCTCCAGATGATCTAGAAAAAAAACCTAGTATTATTTTCTGATGGTGGTTGCAAATAAAGAAGCAGAACCACTACAAATGTTATCTGAAATCCTCAGCTGAAAGTCTCCATCAAGACACTATTCTAAATTATAGCAATGGTTACTGAAAGTCATCCAGAAACATCAATAGGGCCTCATTCGTCCTGTCTCTTGCTGGAGATTTCCCTCCCCCATCCCCTAACCACACACACACACACACACACACACACACACACACACACACACACACACACACACACGATTAAACAAACAATGCTACTTCCATACCAAACCCAGGTATAAGCACAGACTAATAGACATTATTTGTAAAGCGTCATCTAAGCCAGCAGCCTCCAACCTTTCCGAGTTTGCGAACCGGTGGGGGGGGGGAGGGGATGGTTCCACATGAGCGGCAGGCAAGCATGTGTACGCAGCTCCATTTGTGCAAGCAGCAGGCACATGTGCCTACTCCTCATTCAAATGGAGCTGCACGCATGCGTGCTCAGCTGCCCACTGCATGCACAAGTGGAGGTGTGTGTGTGTGCACTTCACGCTCACCCACCACTTCCGCAGCCTGGTTCTGAATGGTGGGCCATGGCCTGAGGGTTGGGGACCCCTTCTCTAAGCTTCTCACAATGGGGCTCAGATGGAAATTTGGCCTTGGCCCTATATATCTTCCAACAAATTGAAAGAGTTATCTTGGCAATTCTCCTTGGATGTGATCATGAAAGGGATCCAATGTTGCTTCTTTTCTGTGATTGCTGGTATAATGAAGCTGCCTTCTACTCACTCACGCTATACCACAATCACTAAGTTCTTTTCCTTTTGTGTTCCCTTACTTGCAAAACTTATTTAAACCATAGATTGATATGGGTCTAATATGGGGCAGGGGATGTTAGAAGACACAATCCAAGTACCAGGGACACCAAGCAACCAGGTTGCTGCTAGAACTTATGGCCAGTTCTGAAACATGGAAATTAAATGGCCACAATAAGGGAAACTTGTTTAAGTTGAGTTCAATTCATGATGACATCATGGTCTCATTCAAGTAATTTCCTTCTCAGAAATATGGATATAGTTTCCCACTGTTTTTTCAACTTTACAGTCTAGTTTACAGCAAAGGAATAACTTGGATGTCTCCCATGTAAGTATTAACCAAGAGGATTTAGACAAAGTCAGCCAGTTGCTGCCATCTGTTTAGATAATATGGAGTAGGAAAAAGAAAAGAATTTGATTTATTTATGCTTATTGGTTATATACATGTCAAAATACAGCTGACTCTAGTGCACAAGCTTATTTGCAACAGAAAAAGTACTAGGGAAAAAAATGCACCTTTTGATTAAAACAACATTAACTACATCTACACTGTGTAATATAAATAACTGTAAGGTAAGTTCTACAAAAAGTGAAGGTGATTAAATAGTATATCAGCATCTTCAGAAATAATTCAGCCTATTTTATATACAAACAAGCTACATTATTTTCTCGTGATTGGGCCTCCTGAATTCAATATAATCTAATCTGCACACTTCATAGAAGATAAGAGTCACAACTGTGTTCTAAGAATATCTGTCTGGAAATTTAGAACTATGCTCATATTTTCCCCCTTCTGGAGTCCATTTAGATACCTTGAACCCAGAAGTACACTTAGCTTTTATGTTTTATTTTTTTTCCCCTCTCTCTCTCTTCCAAAGCTTCATACCAAGCACTATCTTATTGGTTTTCCTAGGCTCAACATGCTACAGAATGAGTTCAAAATTATCTGTACCAGCACTTTCATAATCTACTGTGAAAAAAGTACTTCAGCTTTGCCGGTTAGTAGCACACCCAGTGAACCTGGTATTTCTTAATCTGAACAGTTTTCCAGGTGGCCAATTTGATTTGTCAATGCTTCAAAATCTTTAGTATATCATCTGTTAGACTAACAGTTAAGCCATCAATCATTGTCTCCAGGCCTTCAAGTTTTTTTTTCTTTGCGCCCTACAATCTTGAACATAAACTTTCAAACTTCTCTCCATGTTAACACTTGTGTCTGAATTGCTTCTAACCATGCACTAATATTCACTGAGTTTTTACAAACAAATATGAGAATACTAGCAAGGCAAAGTCATCTTTTGACATGCTAGCATAAAAAACAGACACACCTTTGCTTGAGATAAACTCAAGAAAGGAGGGAACTGCAGAAAATATATTTGTGTTTTATTTAAAGCACACATTTAACTTCTATATTTGGTCTGCCAAATAATACTGCATTTCAATATATATTCCTTCAAAGCATAATCAGATTCTTTCACAGCACTAATCACTATTAATTTGAATTACAGTATACTAGAAAAATGCTGGTACAATGTACATCTATGTTTCAGAAACCTGGAATTACATGTTTAATTTTTCACAAAGCAATTATCCAGATAGAATAAGGCAATTTAAAATATTTCTGTGATAATGTTTACATTTGAAATTATCCTTTCATGTATACCACCTTCATAAACATATTTATTTTTTTCTGCAGTATGTTATTCTCAAATTAAAAAAAATACTTTGTGAATTATCAGTTTGAACTCATCCATGTGAACTCAGAAGTAAATTTTACTTGGTTCACTGGATTTATTTCCATGTAAGAATGCAAATAATTACATTCTTTCAGTGCATTCCTATGCAGGTCTATTGAAAAGAAACTCTTACTGAATTCAGTATTACTCCCAGATAAATGTGCATATGATTTCAGCTTTAAAATATTTTAATTAGATGATACCATGGACCACATGACAAGCTCTAATAAAAAGCCTTATTCAAAAGAATAATTCTGTTCCTTGTGTAGTGAAGTATAGACCCATAACTATTGAAGAATTCTGTTTTTTTTAATTCCCATGATACCATTTACAGCAGCTTTTAACCTTTTATGTAACATTGTGCTATTTAATACTCATGAAGTAGTTTTAAGAAAGACCTGTTAATTTGAAAGGGACACATTATAACATCTCTCCTTGGCACTATAACAATTTAATCTCCTTTTTTCAAGACAAATCAGTTGGAAAGTGACCATCTGCTAGTGAGCAAGTACTATTCAAGCAAAATAATGAACAAAATGCCCCCCATTTTCAGGAAGTGAAGGCCCATTAAGTGAAAGGAATTTCTAAAACAAAAACATGAGGTTAACTGATTGATTCCCCATTCCCTGCAAAATTACATTTCCATTTCTTTGACTTTTATGTTTATGGGCTGCAGAAAAGATGAAACATAAGAAACATTCTGTTGGGCATTACCCTCTGAATAAAATTGTACAGATTATTGGTATTTTCAGCTGAACAAAAAATAGGCATGTTTAATGCCACGTCCCCTGTGACTTTCACTCATCATCTGGATTGTCAGTTATGTGCCAATAATTGTTTGATGAGAAACTATATTCTATTTGTCTCTCCAAAAGAAACTGTTTTGGATGATTCTAAAACTGTGTTCCTTTGTACTGTCTTAGTAATAAGGAGGTTAAATATATGTGTGTAAGGAGGTAGGAAAGGAGAAATAGACCGATATAAAAATGCTACCAAATACAATAGATAAAACAAGTCAGCTCCCATTCAGTTTGTAGTTCAGACAGTTTCTAGTCTTAATCAACTGCATCCTTATTTCGCCCTATCAATTAAATTCCAAAGAAAGAATATGAAAATTTGGGTAGGGTCTTTATGAGAAGACGTGACCAGCAGATTATTGTCCTTTTTCTTTTATGTAATTAATCCAAAATACTGCAGAAGACTGTTTTAAAAAGCTGAAATTGTTCTATCCGTCTATGTCTCTCAGAAAAGCAACCTCAGAATAAAGTGACCCCTAGTTCCCCAATCTGATCTGCCAATCATAGTCTAATAAGAATATTCTGACATGCCATTTCAGAACTACTTCTTCAGAGTAACCCAGAAAATCAGAGAATGTCTAAGCTTCTTGCTCAGGAAAGACGTTTAAGGGAACCCATAAGCATGGCGTCAAACATAGGCAGTGGTGAAACAGGGCAAAAACATCTTTTTAAAAGTCATATATAGTTATAACTGTGTTTTGCAACTGTGAGCAATTAACTGGGAGGTAAACTACTAAGGTCCAAAACTTTGAATACGAAGACTATAGTTGACAGCAGGCTCCAAGCAATGTTAAAAGCAAGTAGATCGCTCAGCACATCAGGCTTTCCCCATTACTATCTTCCTCCATTTCTTTTACACCTCAAATTGGCCCAAGTGTGCCTCCAAAGTAACCGGAGCACATTGGCGGTCTATAGGTAGGTGTTAATAAGAATTTGTCCTATTAGTTAAAAGGTATATACCAGCAGAATGAACCTATTAGACCTTACGTCCTGATAACATTTAATACTACATATACAATTGCCTCTTTATTTCTCTGTCCTGGTAAATCACTGCTGATGCTGTTGCCTATGGTGATAAGATTTTATTTAAACATTGAATGGTAGCAGCTCAACCGCCACCTCTTGCAGCAGCTGCACTGTGCATGCTGTAATTTAAAACCTCAGATTCTTCTGGGAAACACTTTTCATTCTGCTGTTTATATAGATATTCATATCCAGCCCTGCTAATGTCTGCTCGCCAGGCAGAATAGTTAGTTCGCTAGAATTCTAAGCCAGAATGCAATATAAATAAGAGATTCAATAAGATACAATTTTTAAAAGGACAATATAATAGAGGCAAAATAAAGAACAAAATTTTTTTTTCAACAAAGCACACACTTAGCAAGTAAAAAGCAGCAGAGCAAAAGTGTCTTATTTAACAATAAGAAGGTCAAATTCAGAGCCTAGTGCTCCAAAAATATCTTCGTAGCTATTGATATGAGCCTCGATTTGTTAAAATCAGGACAGAATATGGGAGAAAAGTTCTCTTCTGGCTATTAGAGATGAAGAACCCTTATTAAAGTATATTTTTAAAGTATTTATATAGTATTCAATCATTGTTTTAAAAAAACCTGTAGGTATGAAATAAAGAAAGAATGGAACTCTAAAAGATAGACTTGTACTTGAGGCTTGTGCTTTGTTTTAAAGCATACTACAATTCCATTATTTTCGTTTTAGTAAAAAAGACTCAGATATGTGACTGTGGGCACAGTAATGCCTTCCCCTTCCCAAGGTACTATACCAGGAACCCAGACCATAGGATCAGAATACATGGAATGGTGTCTTTTATACTCATCACTCAGTGGTCCAGTAAATGTCATAGACAGCCACTGAGAGCTCTAACAGAACCAGTGGGGATCTATTGGCCCAATTCTCAGTTAATTCATCAAAGAAAACAAAGCTGTTTCAGTTCAACAGCCTTTAGAGTCATTAGGTAGAGCTCCTAAAAATGGAAGTGAAGAATATGTGGAACATTGGTTTTTAAGGTAGTATAGTAGAGCAGCATGCTATTTAAAATCCAATGTTTTTTTTTTTTAAATTAAAAAACCCCCACAGTATTTCTCCCTTTGGCAACTCAACCTGTGTCCTTGGTAAATATGATAGTAGGACGAATTAATTTGCAGGTAACTAACAATATTCCATATATTTCCAACTTATTAATTAAGATGCACCAACAATGAAATCATTTCATGATGAGGTCCCACAGACAAGAATATTGAATAAGCAGCACTAGCAGTAATACAGAAACAAGCTAGTTTACCCAAGTTAAATATGCTTCCGTTGAAAAGACAGTATCATAAAACAGCACAGGGTAACTAAGTTTTTTTTTAATGGACTCTTGTTTTATGGATTATTATGATGGAAAGGAAACATCAATTTTTAGAAAACTTTCTGGATAAAGTAAATTATTACCTCTGAATACTAAAGCATCCACATTTTAGTAACATAGTTAAAGATGATTTATTGGTGGTACATTTCTGAACCGAACATACCAGAATGCAAAAAAATAAAAATAAAAAAATTCAATGCCATTTTCTACATGTGCAGTCCCATTACAGCCAAGAGAACCTGTTCTACTGAGTCAGTGATTACTGAATCATCCCCATAATTCTAACAATCAAGTTTATTTTATTCCTGAAATGATGCTAGGATTTTTAGACACGACTGAATATTGCTGACTGACCACTTATGAAACGATACATACACCCAGATGTCTGATAAATGCCTGGATGTCACTGCTTTTCCCTTGTTCCTTTTAAACTATATTTTGTAACAACAATAAGGCACTGTCTATCATGTATTTCTCAGGGAATATAGCCCTTCTGGGACTGATAAAAGTTCCTTTGCCTTCATTCAGCCTTGTAACTCTGCATGAGATACAATATATAGCTGGAATGCATGTGTCTTCATGTGCACTGTGTAATCCCAAGTAAATTGTTCTTCCATTAAAAAAAGAAGTTAATGCGTTTAAACACATTCAAACTTTGTAGCATTCAAACAGATACCTGATGTAACATATGATCTCAATAATCATCACAAAGGAGAAGATTGAATAATGAAATTCTTTATTAGTCAGATATCACAGGATAGTTTCTATTGAACTGGATATCTCTCAGGCATGGTACTAGTGTTTTTTCCCCCAGATAGACAATGTGACTACTTTCATCCATTTGTTTCCATACTCAACTTTTATGAAAAAGAAATATTGTGCCAATTACCAGCAATAAAACTGATGTTTAGTTTTGTGATTGACAGAATACACTTTATGACAAAGCAACTTTATCTTCAAATGCAGTGGGAATAGATGTTAATAATAGCATCGACTTGATTTCTCAAAAGTATTTCCTATTCCACTAGGTTCATTCTTCCAATACTTTTTATACATTGGGTTATGTTCAACATGCAATTTAACGATTAATTAGAGTGCAACACATTAAAAACTAGATGTAGTGCAAAAAGGTAAATAAAACTGAATTGTATGAAAATTTTGGAAATGCAGCCACAAGGCATTCCTAAAAATCTGCTTTGGATCGTAAGTGTAAGAAGGGATACTCATTAAAGCAGCCATATCTGTTCTTTTCAGAATGAAGTAAAAGGCCAGACTGCCTTCCTGCCATCTTGTAAGGCAGTGTTTCTCAACCTTGGCAGCTTTAAGCTGTATGGACTTCAACTCCCAGAATTCCCCAGCCAGCATATGCTGGCTGGGGAATTCTGGGAGTTGAAGTCCATACAGCTTAAAGCTGCCAAGGTTGAGAAACACTGTTGTAAGGCTTTGTACATTCAAAGCCATTCAGCTCCATGGATTTATGAGCTAATGTGTAGATTTTGAAAGGATTTCACACAAACCTGGAGCTAACCCCTGGCCCATTTTTCTTAAAAAGTTCCAAGTCCATAACCATGTTAACTACTGAGAAAGCTGCCTGTCATATCCTGTTAATGAAACTTTGACTTCCCTTTGTTCTGACAGCAACAAACAGCTGCTTGTAAATGAACCACTGTCTCTGGGCTGGCTCCCATTATGCCCTGCTTTTGTGTTTGACAAGGTCACTTGCTGAGGGGATTTTTAAGGAAAAAGACTCTGCAGTCTACGGAATTAGATTTAAACCATAGACAACCCAGTTAAAATATTTTCTTTCCCTAATGCATCAGCAAAGTGAGAATAATGAAGAAGAAAAAAAATCTCTCTCTGAGCAAGTCACAGTTTTTCTCTTCCTAGTAGTGACTTCATAATTCTAACAATTGTTGTATAAAAAGCAAATCATGTTTTCGTAAACCTTCTTTCAAATCAAATTTGTTTGAAAGTTTGATTGTTCAGCAGGATTAACAAGAAAGATTAATGTAATATTATTCGTGTGGTTGTCATTGTTGACACATGATTCTACCTAATAGCAGCCATAACAATATGAAAAGTTTCTTTTTTTCTAGATTAAAAAAATGTTTTCAGGTTTTGTTTGTTTGTTTTAACATTGGGGCAATTTTGTTCAGAAGAACTAGCTCCCTAGCCAAGTCAAAGACTATTGTAAACAAAATTATTAAACTGGTTGACTTTATAATGGATTGCAGACTTTTCAAGGGATGGAAAATGTGTACTTCTGGAATCTGTTCTTGAGATAACTAAGACTCCAGCCAAAGACACCAAAATTGTTCAGATGTTATATATAGAACTAACCATTATTAGATTCTAGTTCCCACCAGAGTTTGACCTATGATCTCAGGGTGAACAAAAAAAAAAGTGGACATTATGGTACGCAATCCTTTTGTTTGAACATTGTCTTTGAAGTCAGGCATGAAGCCAAGAATGAATGGAAAGTATTCTAAGAAATGGAAGATATGATACTGGGAAACATCCTGTGGAATTTGCATGAATGGGTTTGAGTAGCCCATATTCAACATTCACACAAATAGAAGAATGGGGATGGGCTACTTTAAGCATTCTTTTGACTTCTTCATCACTGACCATTCAAAACAATGAATAGAGATAAGTCTCTTCTAGTCATTCCTTATATAACTCCAAAAGGCCACTATTATCCTATTCTGTATCTCAAATTGAATAACCTTTCAGTTCTTCATAATACAGTATTAGTCTTTCCTGTGTAATGCCAATTAATGCAAAAAGGAAAAAACGGGGCAGGGAAATCTCTCTTTCACACACACAGACACACATTCTCTCTCTGTCTCTGTCTCTGTCTCTCTCTCTCTCTCTCTCTCTCTCTCTCTCTCTCTCTCACACACACACACACACACACACACACACACACACACACACACACACACACACACACACACGAAATTACTAGGAATGAAGGTTCATTTTATTTTATAAATTACACAACAGAACATCCTAGTGTGTATACTTCCCTGAACCTCTGTCTGAGGTAAATGGCAAAATAAAACCATGAATATGGAATGTATGCTTCCACGGAATCAAAATAGGCTTGATTTATTTGCGCAAATAGGTTCAGAGCAATATAGCAAAAGCAACATCTGAACAAACTCTTATGGAAAAGCAAACACTTATATACTCCTCCTCAAAAGTAGCAAAACACGGAAATATCAATGATTGGTTACATTATGGATTAGCCCTTGTTGCCATGCTAAAGAAAGCTAAAATATCTTGTTCTTGCAAACGTATCTAAGTTTCCTGTATTACATTTGTGGTTAGCTAACTGTGAATATTGAGGTTTGACATTTTTCCATTTCCTTTGTTCCGTCACACATCTCAAAGTCTAAAGAACAATCTTTCTTTTTATGACCTTCTTTATGTCTGGCTTCGTCTTGCCTCACTTTATGACTTTGCTTCACTTTATGTCCTACTTCATTTTCATTATCACATTGTTATTATTATCTTTTAAGAACAAGCGCATGAAGTTTCTGCCTGCTGTTAAGGAACTAGATGTTGGGGAAGGAATCGTTGGAGGACATGATTTTCCTTGGGAATTCCAGTTAAGAATATCTACCTTTGAATTCTAACATTGCCATTGTTCTCTGTAAGTTTCTCTCTTGGCAAAGTAACAATAGCTACAAATCTATTAGATTGCCAGATTCTTGTGGTTCATTTTCAATCCAACTAGCATAACAAGTTTAGAGGCAGTGGATGACACTATAAAGTTTTTAGAAAATATCCTTTTCCAGTGTATCCCAATTCCAACCTGCAGTATACCTCTGAACAATATGGTGATCCAATTATAAATCAGAGTTTCACTTTACACAAATATCTGAATATTTCTATGCAATGGAAATATGTCGGAGTTTAGGCAGCGTGATTAGTAGTATGAGATAAACCCAGGAACAAAAACACAGCACACAACACACAGAGCCTTTTAGATACTTAATAGTGGTTTATATACACCTAAATGTATACAAATTTATACGTAGTTAAATATCTTATTACAGCTACTGATACAGGGAGAAGAGCAATGAGACTACATGGACGAGAGGGAACATGAGGAGAAGAGAAAAACCCTCTAATGGCTTCCCTTATATAGGCAGCTTCATACCCAGCTTCTTGAAGTTGGCAGTATCCCTGCTGCCTCATTCACATTGCATCAGCTTCCGGTTGCCTTCACTTACAACTTTTCATCAGCTTACAGCTATTAAATCTACATACCCTGACAAAATATCACAAAACTGCATTCTTCCAAAACAGAAAAAAATAGTAGCTTCACCAAATGTACAATTTAGATTATTTTAAGAATTCAAATTTAAGAAAAGTGTAGAACACACAGAAATATTCTCTTCGTTTTCTTTTGGGCTAGAGGAATATACATGTTACTGCCCTATCTTGATTAAAGTAAAATAATTGTTTTTTCCAAGAATATTTCTTATATCCAGTCTACATGGCACACTGCCTTTCAATATTTACACAAAAGCTTGAGCATGTCTAAAATCTGGCTACTAACTGTATAAACGGTAAACTCTATAACTTTTCTCTACTGCTGCTGCACTGATAATCCAAAGTGCTAACTCCCTACATGCTACTTGGCTCAACATCCTATAGGATTGCCTCCCTTAGTTAGGTATGACACTTCCTGTCATTTTCTGACAGAGAACAGGTTTAGGGTTCCAAATCTGTGAGAAGTAATATATGGGTACAAAACCATGCCACACATTCCCGTGTCTCTGGATTATCCTCCTCTGGAGATGTAGGATGCTTCCCATCTCCTGAGCTTTAAAAAGGTTTGAAGACTGGAGGACAAACACTTTCCATGTTTCTGCATGTCTGGTGAAGTCAGCTCAAGTGGTTATGTCCCATATCTTAATTAATCTGGTTTTGGCTTCGCATATCTAATATTCATTGAAACCAGCTCTAAAAAAAATCCCTCCTCCCTTTTATTGTTTCTGTACTGTTTTGATTATATTCATTTCAATATGTTGAAATGTTGGATCCAGTTGAGATAATTTTCACTTCCTACCTGTCAGTGTTGACAGAACCAAACCTTGTATTCCAAGACGCTGACCTTAAGTTATTTATTATCACTTCAATAAGAGCCTAATTACAATTTATGGCATAGGAAATCACATTCCAAGTCTACTGAACATATATTCTCTTTTTCGAAGTGTTGACAGCATCTGGGACATTGATCTATTCTATCAAAAAGATACGTAGTTTAAAATATAGATAAGAGGTCTATGTATTTCAATTAAACACTGCAAGTTACAGAAGAAATACAAGTCTTACCTTTTGACTTGTCTTTACAAGTAGGCAACAGTGAGTTATAACTACAGTACTTTGTTCTTGTTTTAATCACAATCCCACAGGTGGTTCTGCACCATGAATTTAGCCAACATAAACTTGTAGGTTAACAAAGGGAGATGTAGATTAAACTCATTACAGGTTTTCTCATGTGGGACAGCTGGCAAAATATGTTTTTTAAATGAGTAACAACAACCTTCTCTCGTCTCTCACTCTCTCTTTGACTAACACCCCGGATGAACATATTTGGAATGCCTGTAAAAATGATGAATTGCTGGTTCACAACAAAGGAAGAAGGTTGGATTCAAGATTAAAAACCAAATCTCCAGCTGAATTGCATTCCCATTGTAAAAGGAGCATTGCTAGCAAAGTTTGGAGAAAATCCTTTAAAAATTTAAGAACTACCCCCAAAGGTTTATTAATGTCTGTTAGTTCTTTAAACTGATTTTGGCTCCTAATTAAAACTTTCAAATTAGAACCATTGTACACCGACTGAGTACCTGACTCCCCACTGAGATTAAAATCATGATGCAATTCCAAGGACATGTAAATCCCACTAAAACCTGAACTAATACTAGGCCAGAGTAGACAACCCCCCAATGCTTCCTGTCAGTCAGGAAAATTGGAGAATAAAGATCATACTGTTTAGCTCAGCGGTTCTCAACCTGTGGGTCGCGACCCCTTTGGGGGTCGAACGACCATTTCACAGGGGTCGCCGCGCGTGTTAGCCCGCCATCTTGGTGCCACCGTCACTCGCAGGGGTGAAATGGTCCCGCTTCGGCCGTGCCTGCGGGTCGCCGGATAGCCAGTAGCGACGGAAGCGGGAGACTTCGCCCACCTGCCTGGACGCCACCATTTGGGTTCTTTTACCCTCTGCGCATGTGCAGAACACTTTGCGCATGCGCAGAGGGTAAAAGAACCCAAATGGCGGCGGAGGGGTCGTGGGGGGTCGCGGCATTAGAAGGGTTGAGAACCACTGGTTTAACTACTGTGAATTAAGGGCACAATATACTAGTAAGCAACATAAAACTGTCTCATTCTTTTCAAAATGATTTGTTCTCTTATTCTACCCAGCTTAAAAAGCCTCCCAAATACTTTTAACATTCTTTTTTTTTTTACAAAAAATGTCCATGCATTTACTGTCCATTCCTTCCATGTGTTCAACACTTTGCTATAGATGTGTGTGCACACACTCGCATTCACACACAATCCTGTTTTATCATATTCAGTTAGAATCCCAGTCAGTTTTATGTGCATTTTTTCAACAATGCTGAACATACTGCAAGATGTGAGGAAATAGCATGGAACCAGCTGAGTGGCTCATATCTCCTGTTTGGATTTCTTGAATATATGAAGAGAAAGCTAAACATCCTGATGTTACATTAGACCCATTCACTGCAATTCCATTCACAATATATTTCTATTCTCCAAATGTATTAAGTAGCTTCATACTCCAGCTGCAACTAACTATTCAAGAAACCTTGACCTTATAACCCTTCCTTGCATGGTTAAGCCTGTTACATGAAGTGAATGTGTGTGTGTGTGTGTGTGTGTGTGTGAGAGAGAGAGAGAGAGAGAGAGAGAGAGAGAGAGAGAGAGAGAGATAGAGAGACAGACACATACACAGAGAGGGGGGGAGAGGGGCAGGGGAGAGAGAGGGGGGAGACAAAGAAATCTTAAGAAATGGGACAGAAATAATGATTTGCTGTTACAAATATACCTTACAAAAACACCTCACTAATTTTATTAGCAGAAATATGTTTCTTAAAACAGTGCAATATTGCAAACAGTACGATATCTTTGTATCTGCTTCAACTTCAATATCCACTTTGTCAGTCCAGGAAGATTACAGAAGATTTTGAAGGATCAAACTGTACGAGGAGAGATATCTATTTCCCTTTCCACCCGCCTTTCATTCCATATCCCCAAAGTATCCAAGGCATCCTTTTTCCTTCCTGTACTGGCATCAAACAGGCCGACCTAGTCTTTCCTGAAAATAATAACGTATATTGAAACCGTAGTAGGATCACAGTCACTGAATTAATTTAAAACAAGATGAATAGAATGCATTATATGCAAGAATAAAAGAGAATTACTCTGCTATTACACTTATTTCAAGGATAGTAACTTTGGACTGGTTTATTCAAAATGGCATTTGATTTGCTTTTAAGCCAGACTCTTATCAACAGCAGTTGGTGTAAAACTACTGCGGTAGCTGACTCCACTATGAACTTTAGAATCCACTGCCTTGCTAAAGATTGCCATGAGGGGGCATAGAATAGACAGCTAACCTGCCTCTTTTTCTCTGATTTCAGATGCTGCAACTAGAGATAACTGGAATAAATTTCCTTTGAGATCCAAGGATTTCCTTTGTATTATGCCTATTTTTCTACAACCAATATCTAAAATTTCGTAGCAGACCTTAACTCAGTAATGACTTTGGGCCAGGGTATCCAAAGACCGAAAATCAGAAATAAAACTTGGATAACTAACATGTGAACTGGGAATACCTAGCAAGTGCTTGAAAAGCTTGCCAGTCAATTGTACTTTAACTATACATCTCTGTTTGTTTCCAACTTAATCTTTTCAAGATATTGCAAGCACGGGACAAAAGAATGTGTGAAACTAATATCTGTCGTTTCCAATATTATTTTGAAGAGTTGGCAATGACAGTGAATTTTACAGAGGTTAAACTCTTCTTGAAATTAAGCACTTTTCCATTTCCCTCCAGTACAAGAATAACATAAGCAATACTTCATGCCAACTTTAGCCACTGCCCTATCAAACTGCAATAAGTACTGTGTATACCAGCTGCCTTGTTTTATGACCTAAAGCTGGCAATACAATCCTTACCAGGCGCAAGGCAAGAATGAAGTAAAAAAAAAATCAGATTTCAGTAAACAAAACAGTCTATTTACCAAGCTGGCATGAATTAAGCAAAGAAACTATTCAGAGAACCAGAGCCAAAAAAGTTCTTTTAAAAAAACCCAGTAGTTTCAGGAATTTGGTTACATAGCAAGGCAGGGGCTGAACTACAGAGTGAATCTCTAAAGTTTCAAGTTGTCTGTAGCAATGAAGACCCTCCCAAGGTCATGCCTTTATATGGAATGGAGAGCTGCTTTCTTCATAGAAATAGAAGCTTGTACATAAAAGCTGGCAAAATTGTCCTTAAATCTGATAAGCCTCTGCTTTAAGCAAGCATTACTTCTCAAACTATATGTTTTCTACAACTTTTTATTCTCTAACACTTGGGGAAGATCGTCAATGACAAAATGGCAAAACTGTCCTGTTTGCAGTTTGTCAAAGCCTATTTTTCTACCATCAAAAGAACAAAACACTTTATAAGTGAAGAGCTAAAGATGCAGTACTTGGAAGGGCTGCAAAATCTTTTTGCATCGAAAGGCCACTATAAACCAGACTTCCTCAACTGCAGTTTTTGCATATGTTCAATCCCCAATAAAAATAATTGGGATACCAGATTAGGAAAGGCTGGGTGATTCCTCAACTAATGAGGAGAACGTATGGCAGGCTCAAAATCCATGAGACCGTGACAAGCTGCAAACAGTACACAGTCCTAGAAAATAAGGAAAATATATAGTTTGAAATCAATATATGTGAATGCTATCTAAAGATGCAATAATCAATCTGATATCCTTAGAGGTTTGAGACTATAATTCCTATAGTTCTGCCATTGACATTCTGACAGAATGCAATGGAAATTGAAATAAAAAAAATGTCTGGTAAGCATGGATTGTCTATACAATATATTTTCACCATGGTCATCATCTCAGAAAACTCCATACCACAACAGCCAACAAAAAACAACAAATATTGCTGGGTAAACAGTAAAGGAAATGGGCTTGATGAATTAACATGGCCTTGGAGATTGTATGCCCATATTAAACTGCTTTTTTCCTGGCTTTAATTTTATTTAGTAATCCTACCTTATTGATTTATATTATAGCCAGACCAAAATCAGAACAGTTTAGAATGTCACACTGCATTTCTTCAGGATCAGTAGTAGGTTGGGAAGGCACACTGTTATATTAGCTGGCCGCACAAGTCTTGGATTCTTAGATGCATTCAATTTAATCAAACTAATATAGTCAAGCAATCTATAACATGAATTCACTAAAATAAAACTGAGTAAGCAGAATTAAAATTGATGCAATCTTGTGGTGCCTTGTTTAGTCACACTAAGTCTATAGATAACCATATTACAGGCTTTGAAAATCATTATTCAATTTAAGAGCAAGGACACAGAGTAAGATATAAATTATTTTAATTCTAAAACACTAATATTTTTATACTGACTCCATATAACCAAATCTCTTTTAAAGATAAAATGCTAGCACCTTAATCATATCAACCAAAACCGACTATCTGTTATTCTGATGGTTGTCTTGGTTGCAATTCTTCCTTCCCTTCCTCAAGGATACTCTTATAGCCCATTATGGCTAGGAACTACTAGCCAGTTTCTTTATTTAACAATGTGCCTTTGTTAAATACATTTTATTATATGCAGACATTACTACTGGCATTAGTCACAGAAAGTTGTTCTTATAGCCTAGCAAAATGTGTGAGAACTAACAGTATACAATGCACTTTGGATTGCAAATTCTCCCTGCTAGCACCCAGAGACAGGATTTATGACTGAATTATATAATACATTTTTTTTCTTTTGTCGGTTCTGAAAAAATAAAAAAATACATCTGTGAAGCTAAATAATGTAACAGAGCTAAACTATGAAGAATGCCCATGTGCTTTTTATATCTATCTATTGGAAAATTATTGTATAATTGTGTAATTTTGGGACCAAACTCTAAAGATAAATCTAAGAACGAAAGATAAATTTCTATCTATAAGAAGCCTCCATGGGAACACTTTTCCCACTCTTGTTAGATTAGAACATAGAAAAACAAAGACTCAATATTCACAATGCTAGTGGCATGTGCCAATTTATGTTTTAGATTTAATAAACTTTTGCTACTTTTAATGATGAGTTACTATATCATCCTTCCCATTGTTCATTAGGCAACATAGCAAATATTTTAAGTTCGTCAGATAAGTTTCTTTGAATAATTCTTATAGCCCTAGGTTAGCATGATATACATCTAAAATCTGAAGAGTAGATTGCCCTTGTGGCTGAGTGATATGTCTTCTATATAATAGCCTAATTAATCACAATAATTTCAAAGAAAGTCAAAATCTTGTCTATGTAGTGAAGCAGAGATTGTAGGTTATCTCAATGAAAAAAATATGCTGCAAAAGCACAATTGAGGGTGTCCATTATTCCATGGTAATAACTTCCATTATAACTTTTGGAGAGATCTTAAGATAATCCAAAATGTTTAATTTTGTTAATTAACTGCAAGGATAAGAAGCAAATATAACTAAACTGAATAATGTAGAAGGAATGATAGCTATTTGGTGAAATTATTAAAATTAAACAGTGAGATAAAGCTAGCTGGTATGGATAAAGCAGTGATGCTGAGATACTTATTAAGACGCATCATATTATTGTGCACTCTGTCCAACAGGTTTTTTTTTATAAAGTATAAAGATTTTTGTGGGCTAAAAAATTTCATGGCAGTTCTTCCTTCCTTGGCAACAGCATTAAATCATGCAGGATATATACAGATCAACCTGAACTTAAAAATAAAGTCAACATTATCAACATCAAATGTTATTTTATCTCTTATCAACTGGACGGGTATATCAACTGATATAAGCAAATGGAAAATTGTCAAAAAAATTCATAAAAACAGTGTGTTATTAAGTACAAAAATTATTTTAAATAACCTTAGCCATGGGCTAGTGTCTTTCAAAATAATGAAGATGTATAATTTATGCAAAATAATTTATTCTGGCTGTTACCTTATTATTTTTGCTATTGCTACAGATGCTTTCATGCTCAATCAAAATGAAAAGACAAAAATCCTTATTAAGATGGCTATGTTAAGACTGAAATTTAATAGTCAAGTTAGTTCAGAAAACTAAATCAAGGGATAATTATTCCTTTGGATGACTAATTGCCAGGAATGTTCAATTACAGCTATCTGTGAATGCCCCAAAGACATTGTCTTTAGCACCAAACTTAAAAATAAGATAGCTGGATTATTGGTTCGCCAGGTCTATTCTATTAAAAAAAAATCCCCCCCCCAAAAAAAATATTTAATTTACTTTTGTCTTTGAGGGAGAGGATGTCAGGCTTTATTTTCCATTTAAAAAAAAATAAGACAAGTACATTTGCTGTTCTTGATTTCTTCCTAAATAATTTTACCCTAAATTATTTACTCTTCGGTTTTATTCTTATATTTATATTGTAACACAAGTATTTGAGGGGCTGCCACAGAGAGGAGGGGGTCAAGCTATTCTCCAAAGCACCTGAAGGACAGACAAGGAATAATGGATGGAAACTGATCAAGGAGAGATTCAACCTAGAAATAAGGAGGAACTTTCTGACAGTGAGAACAATCAACCTTGCCAGTGAGAACAGCTTGCCTTCGGAAGTTGTGGAAGCTTCATCACTTGAGACTTTCAAGAAGAGATTGGACTGCCATTTGTCAGAAATGGTGTAGGGTCTCCTGCTTGAGCAGGGGTTTGGGACTAGATGACCTACAAGGTCCCTTCCAACTCTGTTAATCTAATCTAAAGTATAACATTTATTACTTAAAAATCTGATCTATCACAAATTTAGTCAGAATAAAAAAGAGAGGTGGTACCACCAAAAAGCTATCGTTTTGTTAATATTCAAGACTGAAATGCGATTGAATGGGATTTCAGTGTGGAGAACTGCCTCATTTCCTGTTTCAGAACTATTTTAATTTTTTATAGATTTAGAAATGGAAAAATGATTATGAGTCTATGAATGTTTATACTCCCCATTAACAATAGTGAAAATAAATATTGGATAAAACATAAATAGGCTAGAAAAGAAATAAATACTTTGTTATGTTCAGAACTTGTCTTGCAATTCTCATATCCTTTTATTCTAAAATAGGTCCTATACGTTGGTAGCCTGCCAACTATTATGTCATTTTAGAGCCACCATGTAGAGATCAGGGACATTTGAGCATTCAGGAGAAGTGT
Organism: Thermophis baileyi; assembly: GCA_003457575.1. NCBI lineage: Eukaryota > Metazoa > Chordata > Lepidosauria > Squamata > Dipsadidae > Thermophis > Thermophis baileyi. The sequence continues at coordinate 7,713,213 of QLTV01012194.1, forward strand.
AGTTAAATATGTTAAAGATCTGGTTTACTAATTGTGCCTCACTGCAGCAAGAGAAGCCAATTCCATTATTTCTTTTGAGAAATTGTTTGATTTGACCTTATCCTCTCTCTGAAAGATTTCTATTCAGGGTTATTATGAAAAGGACTTTATTACCTGGCACTTTATTTGCTTGTTTTTCTCTTCTTCCCATCACCATTTCAACTTGTTACATCTTGTATGTAGATTGCTATTTTGTTGAAGCACTTGTTTGTTTTGAATTACAACAAAGGGTGCTAAATCTAAGGATATATCATAACAAATTGATTAAAAATGTAGATTTCACTTTTACATAAAGCTCCAATTTTTGAGACCATGCTTGAAAGGAACATGATTTCATACATATAAATGAAGAAAATGTGGACTAAACATCTGAATTACATAACTGACAAGACAAAATTATCTATTATGTTGCATTTCAGACAATCAAAGAAATAATAGGACTTTCAGCATTGTGAAAAGTAGATTCAATATTATGTACCAACTGATAAATGCTGAAGGATGAGAGTTTTTTGATAGGTTCCCCAATTCAAAGTGTTCCAGACAGGAAAATAAACAACTATAAGGAAATATACTAGTGCCATGAAGGAATCTGGAAAAACAAAATATCTCTTTCACCTTAATAAACCATTGTCCAATTCACTCAGGGAAGGAACATTTTGATGACCTAGTGGAAGTTATTGAGACAAACAAAATTAGACTTTATGCTCCATCTGGACATCTTTTTTCCTTCCATTGAATTATGTCCAATTCTCACAGACTGCCTGCAATTTTATTGTCAAGATTTGTCGGACCTGGTTTGCCATTGCCTCCTTCCTAGGGCTGAACAAAAGTGTCTAGCCCAAGGTCACCCAGCTGGCTTTGTGCCAAAGGCAGGACTAGAACTCACAATCTCCAGGTTTCTAGCCTCATACCTTAACTACTTCCCCAAACTGGCTCTCATTTAGATATTGCAAGGTGCTTATTCAATTTCTTCTGCATCAGTGATGTTCCTTACCTAATATGTATACATTGGCTGAGTATTATTCAGCCTTCATAGCTTCTGACCCTCACTTGGCATTTAACTCCCAGTCCACCAGGCTATTCATCAGGGGTGGGTTCCACTTACCTTCCCCACCGGTTTGCATCGCGACATTTTGCGTGCGCGCGCTGGCTCCGCTCGCACACGCGCGTTCCCTCCTTTGCTTCCGCACATGCTCAGTAGCTGCAATCAGCCCGAAACACAGCTGAGGAGCTGATCAGCTGTGCTTCGGGCGAAGGAATAAAGGTCAGTATAAACCCGGGGGCAGGTGGGAGGGCCCTTTTTCAAGCAGCAGAACAGGAAAAACCTTCCAAACAGTAAAAAATTCGCAAAAAAAAAAAAGATGGCGCGCCCACGGACAGGCACCGGCCGATCCACTTCAGTGACGTCACCAGCGGGTCGCTACTGGTTCGGGCGATCCGGTCCGAACCGGGAGGAACCCACCCCTGCTATTCATGCTTGATGGCAGTGATGCAGAGACACTCAATGCTTTATTTATGGAATGGTGGAAGGGATAACACTACAAACTGCATTGGACAATATCCTATTTAAATACGGTATGTAAATGGCTACGGTCCTACAAAGTTGAATCATTACTAGATTGGGTCTATGCTACTTGATTTTAGAAGAAAGCATGTAACCATTTATCAAGACCAGAAAAAAAACACAGAACAAAGCAAAGAAAGTTATAGACAACATAGTAACATCCGACCACATGTAAACCGGCTTATGTGAAATAAATTATTTGATGAAGTCCTTTCCTGTTAAGCTTAAGTTTCAAGCCTTTTTCACACTTTATCAAGGAAATGCTGTAGGTTACCATCAAAGGACTGACAGGAATTAAGCACATACTTTGCAAACTAGAGTCTGCAGGCCTAATCCCTGACATCATTGGGAGGATCAAACAAACATACAAAATTGTAAAGTTTGGGGAAAAAATACTGCTAGCCAAAAGTTGTATGGATTTTGGGAATTAGGGTCCAATACATTGGTTAATACCAGATCAAAGAAGAGTCAGGCAATCAACACTGAAACAGTTCTGAAATACTATAAGAATACTTATGTTTTGAGAAATAAATTGATTTGGAAATCAAATCATAAGTTTCAAAACCTTTAATGTCTGTAAATATATAATTTCCAGACATAGCTACAGCCATTAAGACAGAGACATTACAGAATATTTTCAGTCTAGACATCTGAAAATATCACAATACACATATCTAGGTCTTCTGAAGTGTTTATCATAGAATGGAAATGCTCCCAACATTTTTTGCTTTCTTTTTTTTTTTCCCTTTCCCTTTCCCGCTTTTTTTTTTTTTTTTTTGGAATTAAATAGCAAATACATTTTGAGGAAAGGTTTTCTAACTTTCCAACTTTAAAACTTGTTGACTTTAACTCCCAATA
>QLTV01012194.1:7715803-7766377 GCA_003457575.1 Thermophis baileyi
TGGAGAATTCTGGGAGTTGAAGTCCACAAGTCTTAAAGTTGCCAAATTTGGGGACCCCTGATTTAGAGAGACGGTACCGAAATTAATTCATGCCATAGAATAACCAAAACTGCCATCTGCAAACTTTAATTGTCCAACAATGTGACAAGTAGGCGTCTCACAGTAATTCCCTTAGATAAGGCTTCCACCTAATCCTTTTCAAAGAAATCCATTATTTACACCAGTATACATATATCAACCAAATTGACAAAGCTTTTCCTTGTTAAAGATGAATTATTTCACAGCAGTGAATATCTTATATTATTCAAATGTTCTCCTCTCAAGTGCCTTTTCATCTAAAATTAAGCAAATAGCATTTAGCCCAAATGTTCTAATACTGATCAAAATGGAGCCATGACCTATTAACTGTTTGCCCTATTTTCTAAAGTGAAAGCAATGACCAGAGGAAAACATCATGCTCATTCTGGATGACAGCAAAAAGGGATATTTCAGAGGGACTGAAATTATTCTAGAAGCCTGAAACTTAAGATCCATAACGGTCTATATCTTCTGTTGTTTTTAATTATGTCTTTAAAAAAAGGTCCCCTGCTGTGTTTTTGAAATACTAAATGGCCTCCACAGCTATGTGACATAATTCATTTTAATTCATGATTACAAGATGTTTTCAAACTATTCCCTCTTTCCCAGCAGCTACTTAAAAGCATGAGGAGAAGGGAGGGAATCTTTTATTCTCTTCCCCTTTTTCTTTACTTATCGGTCCATTTCCAGATGTACAACTTTGCAAAACTGGGTATTAAGAATAAAATCACAGCATATGTTAACTACCTTTAATTGTTTATATACATTCCCACAGAAATGCATCAGGAAAATCAGAAAATCATCTTTTTTTAAATAAAAAAAAGATAGCTTTTAAATTCGATTTGATTTGCTGAATGGATCTGAACAAGCATCTGAATTGTGAACAGATGCACTTACCTTTCCATAAAAATGAAATATTGAATTCATAGAGACCAATACCTACAATTTCCACTTTTGAATTATATATTTCACTCCAAGCACACACACAGAGAGAAGGGGGAGTAAGAGAGGGAGAGAGAGAGGGAGAGAAATGCCTTGTCTGTGCACAAAATCTTTAGGAAGCTTTTTGCTTATATGTAGTAGTACATAATTTTCTCAACATCATAATCCCATTATTGTTATAGTGTTGATGGCATGCTTGCTTCTCTCACTGGCAACTTAAAAAAAATAAAAATAAAATACAGGTAGTCCTCAACTTACATCCACTACCAAAATTTCCATTGTTAAACTAAGTAGTTGTTAAGTGAGTTTTGCCCCATTTTACGACCTTTCTTGCCACAGTTGTTAAGTGAATCATGTGGTCATAAGCAAATGTGGCTTCTCCATTGACTTTGCTTGTTGGAAACTGTCTGGGAAGGTTACAAATGGTGATCACATGACCCAGGGACAGTGCAACTGTCATAAATACATGCCAGTTGCCAAGCATCTGAATTTTGATCACATGACCACAGGGATGCTGCAATAGTCATAAGTATGAAAAATGGTCATAGGTCACTATTTTTCAGTGCCGTTGTAACTTTGAAAAATCACTAAATGAATGATTATGACTCAAGGACTATCTGTACCGAAAAGAGACTCTGTGTGAGCACCGAGAATAGCAGAATTCAATGACAGTTGTAAATAGTGCAAAAGAAGGGATAGGGGGACCACAATCTCTCCTGGGATATAACAGCAGGACAACGAAACAAACAATAAGTAGGTAACGGCCATTTTGGATTTTGAATGAGAACAAAAAATGTTCATTATAGTTCAGGTCCCAAACTCCTTTTGTGGCATAAATAAGTATGAGACAAAGGAGAAAAAGTAATGTTGCAACTACTTCTTTATCTTGAATAATGCTTGATAGCAGATACCCCGAGGAACAGGATGTGAAGACTGAAGTATGTATAACAAAACTTTGGAAGTTAAGGAAAATAAACCAAAATTCACAAAGTTCTTGCATGATAGACCTTAATATAGTTTCCAAGTAAGTATAAGAGAAATTGGCACTTTGGGGAGTCCAATGACATCCAAAGCTGCTCTCTTGTTCTATTCTTCTATCTTCCAACCTGATTTTTAAATACTACCTTAAAAACAAAGCTGGCGAATCTGTAGAATTTAAGATGCTTTCATAATATCATATATGGGCTTAATATCACAACAACATGTTGGTGGCATTCTAAAATCTACTTCTATCATCCAGATACTACTACAATCACTAGTATTATTACTATCGCTACTACTGCTACTGAACAGAATCAACAACTTGAGTTAAATAATTAAACCTGGCTGCCCAGAAATGTCAAGATAAAGATCAGTGTAAAATTTTATTATTCTTATAAAACTTCCATTTTCATCTGCATGCTATGCCAACTGCTTTGTAGCCCTTTAATTTAAATCATCAAACTGCTTCAGGGAATTGCCAGAATACAAGAGGAAATGGCACTACCACCAGTCAGAAACACATTAAAGTTTAGACCAGGTTGGGGGGGGGAGGGAAACGAATAAATAACATGCTTGTCAAACTTTATAATCAATACAGCCAGAACTCCAATCATTTCTTTTGTTTTAATTAAAAATTACATACATTTTTCCCCTAAAAATCTCTTTTTGGAAGGAAAAGGTTTATGGCCATGAAATAAAAAGTATATTTCAGGGAAACCGGTGCTCTCTGAACGGATGCATACAACCCTTCTCTCACAAATCAGCAGCTATATAGCAATATTCCATTTAAGCTTGAAGGGATAATATAAATTTGCCAGTCAATTATTCAAATTGTAGCAAATCCCTGCATGATATATGTTCTTCAGGAGCATATGTGCAAATCGTTCAGCAAAGCAAAGTGCCTTTTTGGATCTGCTCCACAAAGCTGCCACAACTGCTCAAAGGCTTGTATATGGATTCCAAGACATTTCTGCTAGGACAGTAAGAGGAATGAAGTCAACACCGCTGGGCTTCTCTAGTATCCTCTAGTATCCTAGCCTAGATAATAATGTTTCTTGTATACAGCCAGTGGCTTCCAAGGGATAGTATATAAATGCTGTAAAGCTAATGAAAAGGTAAATAAAATAATATAAATCACTGGCTTTGTTAGTATACCAAATCCACTCCCCACTCCTCCTTTGGGAAAAAGAGTATGTCTCTTCTCAGAAAAAGATTTCACTGGACACTTATGGGTGTTACATTGTGTTTGGAACTGTATATGCCTCTTCTGTATGTGTGTGTTTGCTTTTTAACTTCTAAAGCCTACCAACAACAGAGCAAGGTTCTTTGAAAGCAAAGGCTTATTTCCAAAGACCGACTTCTCCTTCATGGTCTAATATAGCAATCATTTTTAAAAATGGTCTTACAATTAACATTGTGTCACCAATGCCCTAGTCACCTCCCATTTCGAGTATTCTAATGCGTTCTACATGGATCTGCCCTTAAAGAGTACTCGAAAGCTTCGGATGGTACAAAATGCAGCATCGTATCGTGATCATATCGCTTACTAATGGCAATCCCACAAGTTCCCATTGATGTTGTAATCCAGGAATCATGCAACTCATTCAGTAGGAGAGACAAAAGTTGCAGGTAAGGAGGGTGGGGAGTGCAGGTAGTTACGGAGGGTGAGCAGGCCAGCAAGGACAGTGGGCAGACATTGGAGAATGTAGGAAGGTCAGTGGGCAGGCACTGGGAAACGTTGGCAGGAAGGAAGATGCTAGAGACTACAAGATCCCTGGAATCTCGTATTCTGTAGGAGATTCCTGAGAAGAAAAAGTGGTGGGAGTAACTTGCGACCTCCCCTACCAACTTTCTCATTTACTTTTCCCTTTTCTGTCTGACAAGATCACAAATGGTGATCATGTGACCGGGACTCACCATAATGGTAGAATCGTGAGCCAGGCGCCCAGTTTACAATCACATAACCACAGGGACACTATGGTGGTGGCAATGTCACAGATCAGTTACAAGTCTTCCCTCATTCAACACGGTTGCAGGGGTGGGCTGCTGGGGGTTCGCAGGGATTCAGGAGAACCTCTAGCTAAGATTCTGTGCAGTTCGGAGCACCCCCAAATGCCACTTCTGGCTGGCCCCTCCCTGCCCACCCCTCCCCTCCCAGGAGTCCCCACGCAGCCCGTTTTGTATGCAGGTAAGTGCAGGGCATGTGCAGAGGCTCGGGGAGGGTGAAAAACCGGCCTACTGGAAGTTTGGGAATGCCCGTTTCCACCTCCAGAGGGCCTCCGGAGCCTGGGGAGGCTGTTTTCGCCCTCCCAGAGGCTCGAGGAAAGCCTCCGGACCCGGAGAGGGCAAAAACGCTTTCCCCCCCGCTGTGGTGCAGGAGGCCGACTAGGCCACGCCCACCATGGCCACACCCACCCAGCAAACGGGCAGAGAACTCGTTGCTAAAATTTTTGAAGCCCACCTCTGCACGGTTGTAATTTTGAATGGTCGCTGAACAGGCGGTTAAGTCAAGGACTAAATGTACTGTAGCTCAGCTACCAGAATAAACTTTTAATAAGCCTTTAGTTATAGTAGCAAAGTGATAAAATTCAGGAGTCCGATGGAGTATCTATAAGGGAACCAGGGTATCACAGATACTTGGCACTCACCTTGCTGCTCGTTCCACCTAATTTAATTTAAAACAATGCAAAGCTCCCATGCTGCAAAGCACTGGTTTCTGCTGAGCTCCATAAATTTTCTTAGAGTTAACCGAGTGGTAAGTTCTTGAGATGGGTGGCTTTATAAAATGAATGGAAGAATTAATGAGCATTTTTAAAATCGGTTCTTTGAAACTGGTTATTTTTTTCCTGACAGCCATTTTATAAACAGATGAGCTCCACCTTCCACAGCAGCATTTTGCAGAAAAATTGAGACCACTGGACACTGAGGAAATTACTTTAGTTGAGTAAACAAATGTCTGCAAGCAAACAACCAAGCTCAGAGACCACCAAGGACTCCACCAAACAGGCTTCGCAAGCATCTTTTCTCATATGAACTCAAAAATTAATGCCAACTTAAATGTATAAAAGCGGTTGGCTCATATTATTTAACAGTTTTATTTTCTTTGCATTTAATTCTGCTATTTGTTTTAGGCTATTTTTAAGTAAAATGAAGCTAGGAATGAAGGAAAAGTCTTCAACCTAAGCTTAACCTTCAGCTTCTCAAATATTCCATTTTGCAAATCTGGATGCCTGAAACTTTTTGGTCCCATAACGAATTCAAACCAATATTCCCATTAATGGGAAAAGTTAGAATGCTTAATTAAGAATAAAATTGTCTCTTGACTAACTAAATAAAGCAACGACAAACCACCCATTTATAAAATAGTCATTAGTTGTTTGTAGCAAGCCCATCAACATTGATTACTTTTTTACCAGCGGTTGGCAATTAGTTACCCAAGTTATAAATGTACAATTAAAGTAGTGTTCAACCGACCATATTCTTTAATAACATATCCTGAGCCACAATGAAAAAAATGACTGTGTAACGCCAAAGCCATCATACTAAACAAAACTGAACTGAGCTTTATTTCCAATATCGAGAACGCTTTGAGAAAGGTAAAGAATTATTATTCTGAGGCAAACGGATAAAACGGTTCTTGTGGGCAGAGGGGGAAATCATTCCCTACTTGTTCTAAGGAACGTAAAAAGCACCGCAACAGCCCTGGAAATCATTCTATTCATACAGCCTAAAATCAGGAGTGCTTTGCTACATTAATACAGAGATTGGTTTACAAGGGCACCCCCAATAGGCATGACCTTTAGAAAAGGAAGGCACAAGCGTGGGAATCTAAGAAGACGGAGGGGAAAGAAGATGAAAGATGCCAGGGCTGCAGTTGTCTTATGCTAAAGACTTGACTTCGTCACGTAATTCATACGGCTGCAGCCGGGCTAATTCGAGAGCTCACTTTTCAAAAGCTGATAAAAATGCAGCGTTTGATTTGAAGAAGGTGGGTTGTTGTTGGTTTTTTCCCCAGAGGTGGATCAGGTCTTCTTTTTAATGGCATTGATTAAAATGATAATACTATAAAGACAATGGTAATGCCTTGCTTTAAAAAAAAACATATAAAGCTGCAGAAATTCAGTTGGCTGTCACGTTGTTCCACTATTTCTTCTCTTTTTCTCATATTGCTTTATGCAATTACTTCTCTGGTTTAATTGCTCAGATAAAATCATGGGGAAGCTACAAATTACCCGAGTCGGTAAAAGAAGAATAATTATTGAAAATGACTTCTTCCATTTTACATATCTAAAACTGTTAAAGAGACAGAGGAAATGACTTAAAATGTAGTAATGCTGGAATCATTTGAAATCTTGGTGGAAAAGTCTACCAGAATCTTTTGTTTTCTACATTACAAAACTTGATGCCAAAGTAAGCCAAATATTGTGCCAAGAAAAGCAGGATTCTGTGCTTTTTTTTTTAATGAAAGAAATGTTCGTATGCCATTATCTGTGCTGTACAGTTGAGTTTGTTTCTACTAGACATGAAGAAACACAGGAGCTGTGGAAAAATAACATCCCTACAATTATTTCAATGTTTTAGCTTCATTACATAAAATTGATTTCAAAAATAATAAATAAATATTTGGATTATCAGAAGGAATTTTAAACCTACTAATAAACTGGACACTTGTTCAGGAAATATGCTTCAAAAAAAGAAATGTATTGACTGATCCAAGCCAAGTACACTGCCCCTGTCCTCAATCCATACATATCAGAGAGTTAAGCGGAAATTTCAAATGCATATTGCTTTCTCAGGATTCCTAGTCAAACAAAAGTTTTGTCTCAGAATCATATTAAAAAAGGTAGCACCTTTTTTTTAGGAATTTTTATCTTGCTTTGCATGAGGATAAAAAATGAAGACCACAGATTCCTATCTTGGCTAAGACTTCACTGAATAAGAATATAATTTTTATGTAATTATATAATTCTATACCGTCTCCTGACAAAATCCAATTTAAAACAGTTGTCTAACAGATACCTATTGGAAAAAAAATTATCTTTTATCATAACAGTTCATTAATAATTCCAAGCTACCAGGAAAAACAATCTCAGGCTACCTGATAGTAATGAAGTTACTAGGCTTTCAGGGACTACCATAAGGATATTTTTTCTCAGTTGACAAAGTTGGTCTCCAACCCAGATGCTTATAGTAATGGATTAAGTTAAGAGAGATTAATGTCAAAGCAATACAGAAATAGGCTGACACACCTTACTGACTAGATGGTACCTTGCAAAATCTCTCCTGCTATTGCTACAAACCTAATGATAGCAACAGAGCAGAACAGACTGTTACAGCTGAGTTGCATAGAAGAATTTTCCAAAGAATATTCTAGAATAAGAGTATTCTTCAAACTGAAACTAAAAAAAAGTTACAAATAAAGAGCAGTGGTCACATATCAATATTCCATACATCATAAAGTTATTAAGTTCCTTCCAAACTTATCTAGCTAAATTTATAGTAGGCATTACAAAAATCCTTAACTAGCAATTCCAAAAATCACCTCTCAATGTACTCATATTTATAATGCACAAGCAATATCTATAGCACACAAGAAGTGTCAGGAATTAATGCTAAACAGGAATTCCGTCAATGGATCAAATCAAATGTTTTTGTGTTCCTGGTTTTAGCTTGTTTAATTTGTCAGCTATCTTTACAAACAACATAAATTATAAGCAAATTACTACCATGTGTTCTGTGCTAATTAAGCTGTTTCTAATTTAAAGGTGTTCTATATTTACAATTTTAAATGCAAATATGCATACATTTTTTATAGATTGCTGATTCCAAACACACATCATTAGAAAGAAAAACAAACAGCAACTGCTGGCAGAAGCAAAGTTTGCAGCACAATATATGCACAAGGCATTTTTTCCCCTCAAAATCCTTAATTCTCATTAACAAAATAAATTGTAAGTATCTGCTTTTCTTTTGTCTTGTAGCCGCTGACAAGAGGAGGGGGGAGGCTTGCTCGTATATAGGAGATTCACTTGGTAGCTCTCAATAAACCAGGTCAAAAACGTTTGAATTTCTAGAACATTAATGGCATTTCTTGATTACACATTTATGGCCCTTTAGTGCTGAAATGTAATGTGCACAAAATAAGAAAACTTCAGTTGAAGGTGCTTGTAATACCAGAGGCTTATTTATTTCTCCAATATTCAAGGCTTATTTATGTGATTAATTGTCACTCATGCAGAAGCAAACATGAAAAATGCATTTCTAAGGTGAACAATAAAATACTTGCTGTTGATGATACCATTTAAAGAAATGCTTTACACCGAGTGCATATAAGCACTTTAACTGAAATGAAGTAAGAATCATGTTCTTTTATTCTGCTGTTTGTATCTGAGTGGAAAGATAATATTCATATCATAAAGAAACATATTAGCAGCTCAGCTCAGATATCATTCCAAGGCATAGCATTGTTTGGGAAGCAAAGTTTGTGTGCTATTTTTAGGCTGACAAACCATGGCAGGCAAGCCAGCAGGCAAACCAGAATCTGAAGCCTAGCTGAAAGTAGTTGTGTAAATTATGGCTGGTGTCAGATCTCACCCCTCCAGAAAAACAAACACAGTAAAGGATGTATTTCATTTATTATGAAATCAACAAGAATTGTAACACAATTATTGTCCAGCCAGACCACATCTATTCTTTCTCTTCATAGGATGTCTTAATGCACTATCAGTAATTTGGTTTGCACTGTACCTGTATGTCTCCCCTGTAAAATGATATGCTGTTGTCCAGTCAAGTCCACCTATAATGGCAATGGCAATTACTGGGGAGAAAACCACATCCCTCCAACCCCTTTTCTGTATTCATTTTACTAACACTCTATTCCCCACTCTTCTTCCCTTCTCACAAAGTGATTGAAGCATCTTTGAGTTTACATTATTTTTATACAAATTAGGTATTGTGTTTCCCTAACAGTATAATTCCAACTTTCTGGTTTGTGATTTTATTCCAAACAAGCAAAGCAAATTTGTGCATGTCATTGAACATCATTTGGCCATTAAGACCCAGCCCACAATGACCAGCTAATAATGCCCAAGGATTTCTTCCTCACTTGATAAATTTGCTGTATTCCCTAAGAACAGAAGAGACGTGAAATGCTTTAGGAAATGATGTTTTACCAATTAATCAACAAATTTTATCGCAGTCTCAGACCAACATCAAATATTTATTACACTGTGTCGGGTAGTAAAAGAAAATCGAAGATAGACTTTCATAAAATCACTATAAACTACAATAATATGTCACACTAAAAAGCAACGCTTTTGATTTCTATCTTCCTACACTTTGTTACCATCATTGATACTCAAGTGGTAGATAACTTCTATCTATATCATTCTGATCTCTGTAAGTATAGACATAGCATAGAATAAAAAAGGCCTCCAGTCCTTATTTGTTAAATTTGTCACTTAGAGTAGCCCCACAATGAGACAGGCAGCAAATGAATTTAATAAATAAACAAACGAATGTCTGCCTTTCATGTTCAATCATCGAAACCAAAGGAACAGGCAGACAAGAAAATATGACGTAGGCTAGCCCTGAAGGACTTTCTGATTCTATGTGGTGTCTATATCTACAGAGATCAGAATGGTACACGCAATAATTTTCCTGTCACTTTATAGAAGGAAAAGTTGCATCTTTGAAAAAGGATAGGAAGAATATCAACCTTTTTAGCTTTAGTGTTCGAGCCTTCTGAGAATATAGTGGACAACCAAGAAAATAAACAAATGCATGAGCTAAGAAATGGATCATCAAACACATCAACACAGGACCAGGCTCATATCACTATACTTTGGACACATTATATATAGACCTAGCTTTTTCAATAAATTTATTGTTCTGGGAAAGGTGGAAAGAAAGAAAAGAAGAGGAACACCAACATCAAAGTGGATAGATTCAATTACAGTAGCTATGAATGCATTATTGGGAGACCTGAAGGACCAGGCTCAGGTCCATGGTCTTGGAGAAAACCTATGTGGTCACTAAGACTCAAATTATATTTAATAGCATATAAACATGATCATATCAGCAACAATGCTGTTTTGTTTCTTTTTGCAATGATATGCTTAGGTAAATCCCTGAACAGAATTCGCTTTGTGATTTGAATCTTTGAAGTCCTTTGAGGAAAAATCACACATTTACAAAAGGCAAACTGATAAAACTGCACATTACCAACCCTTCTAGTCCACAGATGCTCTCTGACATTTCTACCTTTTTGACATTTCTTATGGACTAGTGTAAATATTTTCAAACAAGCACGAAGGACTATTCCAGTTTGTCATTACCTCATTTTTTAAGAATGCCTATGGACCCTTTATGGGTCATGCTTATTTTAAATAAAGGGGGTGAGTTCAGTTGGCAATTTACTTAGCGACATCATAAAAATACTGTATAACCTCCCTCAAGATAAGCTCTGGTCTTAATAATTGCATGAACCAAACCATGGTATTCCTTAAAAACAATATCGAAGTGATTTGTTCTTGTCTTCCTTTTGATTCCCACACGCCCAATTACAGCTTAGCCTACAGCCTTGAAATATCATTTTTGTCCCCCATTCAAATACTAAGCAGCTATGTACTTTCACCTTCTGTAAAATATGCTAAATAGCCACATTAAATTTGGATAGGAAAGCAAGTTTGATGGTCTTAAAGATGGAAGAGACTCTGGCAGGAATCAAGCTAAATGTGCATGTAGTCTAGTTCATCTATCTCTCCTCTAGGGTATGAAAGTTGTGGAGAAATTTTATCCATCCACACACACAAAATCAAGAAAAACACACACACACAGAGAGATAGAGATAGAGATAGAGATAGAGATAGAGATAGAGATAGAGAGAGAGAGAGAGAGAGAGAGAGAGAGAGAGAGAGAGAGAGAGAGAGAGAGAGAGAGAGAGAGAGAGAGAGAGAGAGAGAGAGAGAGAGAGAGAGAGAGAGAGAGAGGAAAGAGGAAGAGTGTGTGTGTGTGAGAGAGAGAGAGAGAGAGAGAGAGAGAGAAGGGAGGAATAGGAATAGGGATTAGTGAAAGGGAGAGAAAGAGGAAAACAAACCTATTTGGCCAATGATAATGTAACAGATATATGTCTCAGTTCCTTACAAGACTATCCACTCAGTAAAAAACTTCAGTAATACCTGTAAAAGATAGAGCTGAAGCACAGTATAATAAAAGATTGGATTTCTTAGTAAGTTAATTTTGCTTTGCTTAAATGTTTAGAAATTCAAATCATAAACGAATAATGCATGCTAATTTGAGATAACATTTTGAAAATTGCTGCAATACTAGTGTGGAGTAATGTCAGTAAAAAGTAATCAGAAACACGTACTTTTTACATGGACATTTTTAAAAAGTATAACAGAACATATTTCTCAGCTTCCCACAACAAAGGCAAATTATGTACCATCTACTTTGGATAATGGATAGCAGACAGTTGCTGGAATGTGCATTTATGAGCTGTGGCGCATTAATTAATCGTCATAGGAAGAGTGAATCCATTTCTCTACATTATTAGTTTACAAACAAGAGACAGTTTCCCCAAAATGCTTGAAATGATTCTCTGTTATTACAACAATGCCATTTAAATCTAATATTTAATAGCACTTCTTTTTAAAAAAAGAGGCAATAAATTTTTAATCAATTCAGCTTTGTTCTGTTACTGATTAGACCTATAGACCACAAAGAGCCAGCATGGCAAGAACCTCAAAAAGACTTATTTATGACAATGACAGATCAAAGCAGTATTACTAGAATTATGTAATCTCTTTAAATGTGGTGTTGAAAGAAGGGAAGGATAAAAAAAGGCTGTTCCACATGCATTGTGCAACTTTTCTTTACTTGACTGTACTGCTTAAGCGACTTTTTTGAAGATGTAATTAGAAGAGTGCAGTATATTAATCAATATGTCATGGGTTACTCATTGCAGACAAAGCCCATTTTTTTGTGTATGTTTTTTCAGAATTTCTTGTCAAAGACAGTTATTAAAAAAAATACTTTAAAAATATGGGAAGTAGCATACTGCACTTTTTAAAAGAAATGGGGCGTTGGTCTTACCTGATACGCCTCTTCTCATCAGGAGGAGCCAGCAGTCAGGATGGGCTGTCCTTGTCCGTCAGCAACGAGGGCCGAGTCAAATTAGCATATAGCCGGATCCGCCTCCTGGTTCCCCAGTTCTGATGAATCCGAAGAAAGACTCGGCGCGGCGAAGAAGAAAGGGTGCACCCAAAAAAAAAGAAGGGCGAGCTCACATCCCAACATAGCGTAAACTGGTCCAAAGTCGAGGCAAAGTCCAACAACCAAACAACTGAGCAGTGATGACCAACTGAACAGAAAACGAGGAAGCCAGCCAGAACAAAAAGGGAAGGACTGACTGCTGGCTCCTCCTGATGAGAAGAGGCGTATCAGGTAAGACCAACGCCCCTTCTCCATCGTGGGAGGAGCCAGCAGTCAGGATGGGACATACCAAAGCTTGTGGTCCCAGAGGGGGGGGCATCAGGTAGAAGCCTCGACAATGAGCTGCAACACCCTCCATCCGAAGGCGGCGTCAGCTGACGCATACTTATCAATCCTATAATGCCGGATAAACTGGGAAGGAGAAGCCCAAACTGCCGCCCTGCACAAATCCTCCAAAGAACATTGGGTCGACCAAGCGGCAGACGTAGCAGCGCTACGGGTGGAATGAGCAGTGATGCCCGCTGGACGGGGAAGCGCTGACAGCTCATAGGCCTTGGCGATGGCGCCCCTGACCCAGCGCCCGATAGACGTCGACGAAGCCTTGAGACCCAAAGACCGGGGCAAAAATGCCACAAGAAGAGCCTCCGTCTTCCGTAAGGAGCGAGTACGCTCAATTTAAATGCGGAGAGCTCGTCGGACGTCCAAGGTATGCCACCGCCTTTCAGATGGATGAACGGGGTTGGAACAAAATGAGGGCAGCACCAGCTCCTGCGCCCTATGGAAGGCCGAATTAACTTTCGGCAGGAAGGAGGGGTCTAGCCGAAGTACCACCTTGTCACGGTGGAAAATACAGAGGTCATCACGGATGGAGAGCGCTGACAACTCCGAAATCCTGCAAGCGGACGTTATAGCCAACAGGAAGGCCACCTTAAAGGACAGGTGTCTGAGAGAGGCCTCCCTCAGGGGCTCGTACGGAGGTCCAGTAAGAGAATTCAGGACCTTGGGCAGGTCCCAGGTCGGGAACCGGTGGACTACAGGCGGTTGCAGGTTCGCAGTTCCCTTGAGAAAACGACGCACAGTGGGCAGCTGCGAGAGGAAGCCGAGGTGTCCGCACGACAGGACCGAAGAGAGGGCCGCTACCTGGCGCCGAAGGGTGTTAGGCGAAAGACCCTTGTCGAGACCCACCTGAAGGAACTTCAGGACTTTGGGCAACGGGATCCGGAGCAGAGATAGACCCTAGGAAGCACACCAGGTGCAGAATGCCTTCCACGTTGTAGAGTAGATCCTTTCCGTGGACGGTCTGCGGGACACCTGGATGGTCAAAATCACATCCAGATCGTAATCCTGGTGCCTCAAACTGCCCCGCTCAAGCGCTAGGCGGTCAGCTGGCACCACCGAGGGTCCGGGTGAACCAGAGACCCCTGGCTGAGAAGAGCAGGAGAGATGGGAAGCCTCCAGGGATCCGCCACTGAAAGAGCCCTGAGGTCCGCAAACCAGGGCTGTCTCGGCCAGTAGGGAGCAAGTAGGATCAGTTCCGCCCGTTCCCGGAGCATCTTCCGGACGACCTGAGGCAGAGTGGGGAGGGGGGGGAAAGCATAAAGGAGGCCTGACGGCCAGGGGCTGCGGAGCGCATTGAGCCCCTCCGCCCCCCGCGCGGGAAAGTGGGAGAAAAACCGCGGGAGCTGGGAGTTCTACGGGGTCGCGAAGAGGTCCACCAGGGGAGGCCCGAATTTGATGGAAATTGAACGGAACACCGACGGATCCAGGCGCCACTCCGCTTGGTCCACCCTCGACCGACTGAGCCAATCCGCCTCTACGTTGGCAACCCCGGAGATGTAGTCCGCCGACAGCAAGAGGAGATGGCGCTCCGCCCACAGGCCCAGTCGCAGCGCCTCGGTCAGGAGGGTCCAGGAGAGTGTGCCCCCCTGGCGATTGACGTGCGCCTTCGTCATTATGTTGTCAGTCAAAACCAACACATGGCGGCCCGACACCAGATGACGGAAGGTCTTGAGAGCCAACGACACCGCACGCAACTCCGATGGGGCACCTGGCCTGCTCTGCCGACCAAAGGCCCTGAGCCATGTGCCCCTGGCAATGGGCGCCCCACCCGGACAGGCTTGCGTCCGTCGTGACGATGACGAAGTCCGGAGTCGTGAAGAGGGAGCCCTTGGCAATGGCCGGAGACTGCCACCAGAGTAGGGAGCGCCGAACACTCGACGGAAGCTGAACCTGGAGGCACGAGGACCCACGGCCCTCCTTCTGGAAAGGAAGGAGGAACCACTGTAGCTCCCGAGAATGGAGACTCGCCCAAGGGGTGATGGACAGACAGGAGACCATTTCCCCCAAAAGAGTGGACAAGACCGACAACGGAGACGAGGCCGCGCCCTGCACCTGGGACGCCAGCTCACGGAGACTAATCTGCCTCTCCTCGGAGAGGGAAACCATACAAGCCCGGGAGTCGATAATGGCTCCCAGGTGGGCAATCGAAGTGGAAGGGGAAAGGTGGCTTTTCGCGATATTAATAGAAAAGCCGTGCTCGCGTAGAACAGCAGAAGTGACCCCAAGGTGACGAAGCGCTAGCTCCTCAGAGGGCGCATGCACCAAGATGTCATCAAGGTAACACTGAACCCTGATAGACAAGGCCCTAAGATGGGCCACCAGGACCGCCAGTACCTTAGTGAAAACCCTCGGGGCCGACAAGAGCCCGAAGGGGAGGGCCCGGTACTGATAGTGCCTACCTGCATAGCAAAACCGCAGATACCTACGGCGATGACGAGCAATAGGGATATGCAGGTAGGCCTCAGTTAAATCCAGTGAGGCCATGAAATCCCCCTGATGGATACAAGCCAAAATGGAATGCAGAGAGTGCATCTTGAACTTCCTGTAATTTAAATGCAAGTTCAGACGCTTTAAATCAAGAATCGCCCCCCAACCCCCGAGACTTTAGGAACCACAAAGAGGACAGAACAAAATCCCAGACCCTGCTGGTCACGGGGTACCCCCTGGATGGCCCAAATATCCAGCAGGTGCTGTACCACCTCCTCCATGAGAGCCCGCTTGGAGGGGTCCCTGGAGGTGGAACACTTAACGAAACACCTCGGGGGAGGGGAGAGGAACTCGAGAGTAAGGCCATAACGGACGGTGTCAAGCACCCAGGAATCAGAGGTGGTAGAGGCCCAACGGGACGTGAACCTTGCTAGGCGATCCCCAATTGGGACATCCAGAAAATCACCACCTTCCCCTTCTAGCCGAGCGACCACCGGAGGACCCGCGGAACGGCCTCCTAAACTGCTTCCCCCTCCCGGCCCGATCCTGAGAGGAACGCGAATGGAACCCGAACTGACCTGGGGCCCGGGAGAAGCTGGAGCCCTGGTCAGGCTGCCGAAAGGGCCGCCGGAAATAAGGAGACTGCCTCGGGAAACCTTTGCGGGAAAGCGATGGAAGGACCTTCGCGGGACTCAACCAGGATGGGCTCAATCGACTCCCCGAACAGTTGTCCTCCCTTGATGGGCCCAGAGGCCAGGCGCCACTTGTGTCGGGCATCCGTGGGCCACTGCTTCAACCAGTGCATGCGCCGGGCAACTGTGGTAGCCGCCAACGCCTTAGAAGCAAACCTGGATGCATGCAGTGAGGAGTCGGAGAGGAATTGACAAGCCGCAAAAACCTTATTCAGGTCTTGCTGTGCTCGCAGGTCGGCAGCAGGAAGATGCTCCTGGATCTGCCGGAGCCAGATGAGAGAGGCCCGGGCGAAGAAGGACGAGGTGGATGAAGCCTTGATGGACCAGGCAGCCGCCTGGTGGGCACGAATCAACGCCTGCTCCATCTTTCTATCCTCAGGCTTGAGAACTTCCTCCGATTCGCCCGGCATCGCAGTTGGCGCATGCAGGGCTAACACCGGTGGGTCAACCGAAGGGAGGTCAAGGAGGCCCGCCAAAGCCGGAACAACGTTGAAGAACTTGCGTTCCATAGCCGACGGGGAAGGCCCGGAAGCTGGATTGGACCACTGCTGTATGACCTAGGCCCGCCGGGCCCCAAAGACCGGCGGTGGGATTGGGCAGCGTCTGGGCATCCAGAGACAAGCAATTGATGTTAGAATCCTCAAACCCTCCAGAATGCGGAGATGAAAGGGCCCTAGCTGCCCTAGTATGAATCTTCTGGAGGGCCCTATCTCTCCGTTGTTCCACCCTCTCTGAGGCCCTAGAACCAGACCTAGACCCCCTGGAATGGTGAGAGGAGTCAGCAGAATCATCCTCAGTTGTGGCCCTGTCTGTCTTTTTACATCGCTTGCCACCCGGCTTGAGACCCTGAAGAGAGGCCTCATCTGCCATCTTGGGCAAAATGGCCACCCAATCAACTCTGGGTGAGGGCCTGAACCCGAGCCACGCCCGTAGAGGGCCCTTGGCAAACTGCCCACCCGGGAGGGTGGAAGGAGGGAGGAAGGGTCCACAATCCCCAATCCTGATCCACCTTCGGAGTAACACAGAGGCAGGGATCAGATAAGGCCAGTGAGAGGCGCGAGCGCTAGGGCCGTGGTCCGCCGGCGACGAAGGCGGGAAACCGCGAGCGAGCGCTCCAGCGGCGAGGTCCTGCCAGCCAAAGGCGCCAAATTCAAATATCGGAGCTGGCAATGGGGAGCCGCGAGCGGCAGCTCCAGCGGCAACGGAATCCCCTGCAACCGATCAGAAAACAAGGAGACCGGGGGCGAAAAGCTTCAGCAGCAACAGCCTGGCCGGCAGAAAAGGCGCCAAGAGGATCCGGAGCGAGAGTGAGGAGGCCGCGAGCGAAGGCTCCAGCGGTTGCCGAGCTCTGCACCAGAAACAAGCCGATGACAGTGGGGTGGGCGGAGACGCAGCAAGAGGGTGGCTAGTCCTCGCGGCCGAATCGCCAGAGGCGAACAAGGGAAAGCAGGTCCTCCCAAATGTCCAGGTCCCAGGCCGCTGCCGCTAGAGGCTCGATCAGCAATGGGGGGGGAGAGAAGAGGCCAAGATCGGCTCCCCCCCCCATGTGGCAGACTGGACTACAAGCCGCTGCGTCAATGCCACTCAATCTCACGCCCACCAGGAGAATCACTCACAGAAGAAGATCTTTAGATCCAAGGGAAAAAGGCACTCTGAAGGCAGGAACCAGCAGTTGGGATGGAGCAAACAATCGCCGCGTCCAATTCTGCCGAGGACCGAGTCAGAACTGGGGAACCAGGAGGCGGATCCGGCTATGTGCTAATTTGACTCGGCCCTCGTTGCTGACGGACAAGGACAGCCCATCCTGACTGCTGGCTCCTCCCACGATGGAGAACACTAGCTTCCTGCATTATCTTTAATCCCAAGAACACGACTGAATCCAAAATGGGCCCCATAGGATTTCTTAGAAATTAAAATAATAGATGGTTAACATGGGGCTATGCCTATATTATAACCATAGATAAAGGATAAAAATACAGATAAACAGTCTTAAATATACTGCAAGAAGAGGAACTACAGAGGATCAAAGTTGAAATGTTAGGAGATCAATGCTTTATCCTGCATTGAAGCCATCTTGTGAATCAGTAAGCTCCTCCCCTCAGCAGCCATTTGGGGAAAAATATGTGCAATATATTCTCAAACTTTTAAATGTGCCTCAACCAAAAACATCCCTTAGGGATCCCTGTGTTAATATAAGTGTAGGAACATTTTCTATCACATTACTATTTGTAACCAGACTACAAAAAATTATATTTTTAATATCCCCTTTCTCTAAGGAATCCATAAAAATAAGTAGGTTGAAGAGAAATGTAATGTAGCAACACTACATAGATAAGGATCCTTGTCTAGTATTGGAGTATATTTTGACATGGATCATGACATATATAAATGTGTGCTTTTGTTGCTACATTTCAGCTATCATTTATTAGCATATTTCTGCACATTATAACACATTTTTCATTAGATTACCTTCATCATTATTTTAAAAACTATGTTTCCTGATCTTAGCCATGGTAAAGAAAGAACAGATGAATTCATTACTCCTACAACTCTTCAAATCCTTGACATATTTCACTAACATGATGGATTATCCCACAGGGGTACCCAGATGTTTCTCAAATGTGAGCTAAAAGTCCTCTCTATTCATAATACATATTCACAATGCATATATGGGATTCTTTTTTCACTTTTTGGTCAGATAAAAACTTATTGCAGTTTCTTAAAAACAGCAACCTTATGTACCTGTTGATTTGCTGATGCTTTGAAAATGTTCATTTACCTTTAAAAAAAAAAAGAATAGCAGAAAACCAACCCAATTTCCAATCAAGGGCCTCAATAATATTGAGTCTGATACTCAAGTATATTCCTAGCCACAAAGAAATCTGAGGTTTTTTTTAAATTACATAGAGGAATGTAAAATACTAGTAGCATTCTATATGCTGTCCTACATGAGCCACCTGCCGCTTTGCACTGTCCTTCTATGTATTTCAGAAAACACCTGGGCAAGATGTTTGCTGGAGATGCTATGAGATAATTAGCAAATAAAACCACTCCTGGCAGCCCTTCAGCATTAGTGTCGAGCCACAGCAGCAAGCTGGCACCTGGCAAAGAGAAATGCTAGATGCGATAATTCCAATTTACACATTCAGCACAACATTCCATCTGCCTGTCATTGGGAAACAGTTTCATATTCAGTGATAACAAAGATACCCTGAAACAATACGGTGTCCAATTGCTGACATGGAGATTCCCTGAACAAAGCAGACACCAGCTACAAATTCCTTTTTTTTGCTTACATGATTAGAAGGGTTTCTCTACTGAAGTAAAAAAAATAAGGCAAAAATGGACTTCAAAGAGACATGCACTAACCAAAGCTGAAAGCAGGTTGTTATTTGAAGGATGGGCCCAAAACCTGCATGAAAAACAATCATTTATTTTAAGTTGGATACTGAAAGAAATAACTAATGTGATAAACCTACCAACTTAGAAGTTCCTAAGGTTTATCACATTACTTATTTTTTTGCAAGAAGTTGTTATAAGCAGGTACATGGAAAAATGCTAGACATCTACAGTAGACACCTTAAGAAACAGAGATGAGGAATTGCTAAGAATGGCCATGATGTTTGAAAATGACTCTCTATATTATCTCCTTTGCTTTGTGAGTAGAAAAATTCCATGAATTATCACAGTTGTAGCTGCAGACTACATTATCATTTGCTAACAAAACAAAAAAAACAAAAACCTTGAAGACTGGAGCTTTTGTCATAACTTGGATGCCCCA
The DNA here is from genome assembly GCA_003457575.1 of Thermophis baileyi. NCBI lineage: Eukaryota > Metazoa > Chordata > Lepidosauria > Squamata > Dipsadidae > Thermophis > Thermophis baileyi. The sequence continues at coordinate 7,735,259 of QLTV01012194.1, forward strand.
AAAAAATCTAATTATTTTTTTAAAATTATATAAACATTGCAAATCGTCAAAGATATCTGATTATTTCCTATCTTCTTTTTGTAACAATATTTGTGATTTTTTACTGTTATCTTCTGGTAGGAATATAGACATTATCTTAACTAAATTTATATTTTACACAAAAATAGTTTGTTGTGAAAGTGACTGCCTGCGAAGACTCCTGGATTGGGGCTGAAAGGCGAAAGCGGAAGCAGTCCGTTCCGTCCCATAGTTGGGTATGGGTTGCCCTGATAGACTGGTCTCACCGGAGAAAAAAACACATTATCTTAAATATTATGAAAGAAAAAATTCAAAAAGACCAAGTAAAGCAGGGGTGTCAAACTCAAGGCCCGGGGCCCAGATCTGGCCCGTAGGTTGCTTAGATCTGGCTCACAGGGCTGCCTGGAAACAGCGAAGGACCGGCCCGAGGTGCCTCTGTCAGTGAAAACAGAGCTCAGGAGGGCTGTGTGCAGCCCTCCCTAGCTCCGTTTTCGTTGGCAGAGAGTTGCAGGAAGCCGTCCCAGCCGAAAACAGAGCTCGGGAGCTCATTTTCACTGGCAGAGTGCTTGGGTCACCACAGACGCCCCCAACACGAGTGACGTCGAGCTGGCCACACCCACCCTGGCCACGCCCACCCCGAGGTCAAACACAACCGATGCAGCCCTCAATGAAATCAAGTTTGACACCCTTGAACTAGAGGGTCGAAAGTAGAACAATCTTTTTCATCCTTTTTTGTAAACTTTCAAATTTGGTTATTGATGCTCACTAATGAATTGCACCAGATAATTTAAAAGTGTGGTGGCATGTGTGATGCACTGCATTTGTTTATACAATGTACATGAATGAATGCATGCAACTAAGTCTGCTGATAAAAAGTGAGTTAACAATTTTGTTTCTTTATCTCAGCAGCTCCTGGAAAAGATTGTGGTGCTGTAAAATACATCTCAATATTTACTGTAGAATTTCATCCATCTATTTGGCTTCTATCAGCAGCCTTAAAAACAGTATTCTATGGTCCCAGAAACTGCATTCTAGGACATTGCTTTGCCCAGTTGCTCCTTTTCAAAGTCAGACAAGGCTGCAGTTGAGGGCAGCACAGGTGATCATGAGTGTGTCTCTATTAATCAACAATGCAGGGGGTTAACTGCAAGCTTTTCCACTCGTTGATTCTTCTAACTGTCAGGAAATTTCTCCTTAGTTCTAGGTTGCTTCTCTCCTTGGTTAGTTTCCATCCATTGCTTCTTGTCTTGGTCTTCTGTGCTTTGGAAAATAAATTGGCCCTCTCTTCTTTGTGGCAACCCCTCAAATATTGGAACACTGCCTATCATGTCACCCCAAGTCTTTTTTTTTTACTAGACATACCCAATTCTTGCAAGCGTTCTTCATGTTTTAGCCTCCAACCCCCAATCATCTTTGTTGCTCTTCTGTGCACTCTTTCCAGAATCTCAACATCTTTGGTATATTGTGGTAAACAAAACTGGATGAAGGCATTACTAACATTAGTTTTAGTAATTACTAACTTACCAAGGCATTACAAAGTGCTACTAACACATCACATGATATTGATTCTATCCCTCTGTTAATGCAGCCTAGGATTGCATTGGCTTTTTTGGCAGTTGTAGCACATTACTGGCTCATGTAAAAGTGATTGTCTAATAGAACTCCAAGATCCCTCTTGCAGTAAATGCTATGGAGCCAAGTTTTAACTAATCTGTACTTGTAAACCTTGCTCTTCTCTACATTGAATTTCATTTTGTTAGATAGGGCCCAGTGTTGAAGTCTATTGAGATCCACTAGGATCTTCAGCCTATCTCAAGATAGGCTTTACACACAGACACAGACACACACACAGACACACACGCAGACACACACACACACTTCTTTGAATAATTAGAATAGAGGTTGGGTAGGAAAAAACTTCCTTTTTTCCTATTTCCCTTGGTATCATTTGAAAAAATGTTGTCGGTCTTAGAAAGCAGTTTCAATTTTCTATCCTTCTATTTTAACCTGCCTTAATCTGTTAACAAAAGTACTTTAGGTAAAATGATTCCTTCAGTTGCCTTAGCTACAAATCCCCATAGTATACTATAATTGAAATCTACTCACGTAAGTTAAGAATAATTAGGAACCCAAATTAAGCCAAATAGAAATTTAATTCAGTCAGCTGCTGTCATTTAAATGGTTACGGGGTATTACTGTTGCTTAACATATCTGAATGTCTTCAAAATGGACCTTGCTTGTTGCTTGGCATCTTAAGGAGTTACTCTTTCATTTCATGGGCCTCACTCAAATGAAGTCCATTTTCATAAAAGCTCACCAGTTAATGTCAAATGAGCTTTTCAATAAGCCAATTTGTAATTCTACACAGCAAATGAAGTACAGCTGCTCTGAGGTAAATAAAACTGACACTTCATAACACCTGAATGAATCCCACCCAAAAAATTAAAATTAAAATTAAAAACACAATGATCTGTTTCAAAAGTTTATTAACTCCAAGCTCTGCTAAAACCAAAGCTAATAATTAAATATGGTTCCTGACTTCTATTAAGTAGCATAATGCCTGCTGATGTGGTGTCCGTTAGTATTTGAATTAGAGGAGGGTTGTTTATTTGCTTTGAAAAGGGTCAAGGTAGATTATATTTCTTCAATATACAAGTTACAACCACAACTTACAACCACCATTGTGACCAGAATTTCTGTTGTTAAGCAAGATGGTTGTTAAGTGAGTCATGCTCCATTTTATGACATTTTGCCTCAGTTGTTAAGCAAATCACTATAGTTAAGTGAATCATGTGGTCATTAAGCGAATCTGGTTTCTTCTATCATTGACTTGCTTGCCAGAAGCTGGCTAGGAAGTTAACAAATGGCTATCTCATGGCTTCTGAGATGCTGCAACTGTTGCATATACCGGTCGGTTGACAAAGGCCCAAATTCTGACCATGTGACCATGGGGATGCTGCATTGGATGTTAGTGTGAAGACTGGTTGTAAGTCACCTTTTCTCAGCGCCATTGTAACTTTGAACTGTCACTAAACAAATGGTTGTAAGTTGAGGTTTACCTGTAGTCAAAGGTTTTTGGACTTTTCCCATTTGTAACATGTTCTACACCTTTCCCCGTCATTTCTTCTTTGGTTTTGTGTTATGATGATTAATTTTGAAGTTTTATAATACTGACATATGGATTCGTTCTTCCCTTGGTCCTCCCCTGGTCTAGTACAGTGAAATTATTTAAAAGTAGGGTAAGATTAAGTGTAACAATTAGAAAAACAGGATGTATCATTCTATCAGTACGAGGCCTCAACATTGGCAAAAATCCCATTTGATCCATTAACATATACAAAATCAGTAATTCTGCAAAGCGATTCACAAGCTATTGTATGAGCAATTCTAGAACCCGTGCAAGAAGCAGGATCTAAGCAATTGCACAAGTTGTTCCACAAACTATTGTCTAAATCCTTACACGCTCATTAGAACCAAAAAGGTAGGGTTTCTTGTCCTGCTTTCATTCCTACCACTGTTGATGGGAGAATGCTCAATGGACTATATTTGCTATTTCTTTATTGGATTCATTAAAAACAGTGCCAACCTGTTCTTGTGTTATGTGTTTTGTGCTGAACACAAAACTAACAAATAGTAGTATACTATTGTAGGTTTATTATATATCTGTAAAGTCATAATGAAGGAACAGGTTCTCCAGTACTGCCATGGAAAAAATGTTACGGGATTTCCAAATTCAGATATGCCAACATTTAAAACTGAGTTTTTCAAACTATTTTCCATGAAACACCAGAGTTCCATGATATATAAAAACAAGAACAACAACAACAACAACAAAAAGAATTCAGTAAAGAAGTAATTTGAATCATTTGTGAATATTCTTCAGAGAAGACTACATAATACAAATGGTAATAGGAAGTCTGAAATCTCACTGTGCCAAATATCACAAGATTTTTGTGTAGTTATTCTCAACATCTTGCAAGATTTCATATATAAATATTAATATATTGCATTGTTTATTAATCTTATCAAATTTCAGACATACATATGTAGCTATAGTTTCTGGGAGAAAAGCTGAGCTTGTCATGTAATAACACTGACATCTCGCAAGATCTATACCTTGGCAAGTTTGTAATTAAAAAAAAAGAAATTTAAAATATTCTGCAAATACCACATTACCACATATTAGTTAAAAGTAACAGGCTTGGGACTCCTTGAAATACGCACTGTAATTTAGAACATTTTGAGATGTAGGTATATACCAGAAGACCAGATTTTTAACTAGATCACCTACAATGACAACCCTTCAAGGCATCCTAATTTCATAGCACAGTACATACAATCTAACTTTAGATTTTCTTTTTAATTGCATTCTTACATTCTCTTTTTAATAATACATCCTAAATGATGTGTCGCTCAAGGAAATTATTCAAAGTGGAATTTGCAGGTTACTAGTTTACTTATAATACGTTTTACAGCTCATTAAATCTATCCTAACTGGCCTTTCTGAAGCATGGTATCAAACTCAGACAATTCTTATGACTTTTTATGTAATTATTTACTGTGAATCATCTTAATAAAAGCAGAAATATGCAAACAAGTTTTGAAAACTCCCATCAACTTGAATGGGCAAAAACACATCACAAACCATCAGTTTGTTCCTTATTGCTTTCCATGCTGCATGCCAATTTCATCTGTTATAGATTAACTAATGAAAAAGGACAAGAAACAAACAGTACATTACTGTTTACAAAGAGCAGATTTATCTCAAACCCACTGAAATGCATAATCAATTCTAAATGGCCACAAAACCCCATTTTCCTAAACAGAATAATGATACTGAGTAGACATGTGAACTATAGACTATATGACTGAAATTCATTTTACAAACATTTTGTTCCAGTAAGATTCTCATTTGACAATTCAGGCAGAAAAAAAATGTGTGTCCATGCATGTACGTGAGTGTGCATTTTTGTGCTTGCATGTGTGTGTGCCACTCCATTTCTATTCATGATACACACACACACACACACACAAACACACAAACACACACACACACACACACACAGATACAGTAGAACCTTTGGTTATGACCATAATTTGTTCCATAACTTTGGTCACAACCCGATTTGGTTGTGACCCGAATCTAATTTTGGAAATTTGGCGCTTACAAAAAAAATGGTGCAGAAGGGGAAATCGGCCACGGGGGGGGGGGGACGGGACATTTTGTGAATTTTTTGGTTGGAACCCGATTTGGTCGTGGTCAGAAGCGTTCATGACCAGAGGTTCTACTGTATTTAGATATATTACAGGGGAAATATCAGTTTCCATTCATGAGTGGCTGAATTTGACCAATATGATGCCTTCCAGATGGCAAGAGACTAACTGGCAATTATGAAGTTTTAGCCCAAAATTTGATTTGCAAAGAGAAGGAAGAATATCAAGGCAAGCAATTTATACATGAGAAAGAATTCAATTAAATGCAAAATTCAGATATAGAGATTGTGGCACAGATGGCCTCTGTGATATCTATATTTAAGAGCAAATTTGTATTTTCCCATCTTCTTAGACTACAATTGAGTTCCAATTTATTTATTAATCTCTGAGTGTAAATGCTCAAGATTAATTGATAAAATGCACTCATATCACTGTTAACTGTGAATGATGCTTATATAAAAGGACTGAATGCATTTTTATATGAAACAGTATTCAAGATGTGATTTGGATTTCGTCAGAAACAAATGATCCGGGACAATGTTTCTTAAACTTTCCTGTCCCCACCCCTACCCAAAAGCAGCTTTTCTTTGTATGTGTTATATTTACTACATAAAAAATAAAATAGACATGTTTTTTGCTACTACCACTTCTCACTATTGTTAAATATGATGTTAATATTATATTATTTTTAAAAAGGCTGAAAATAATTTTGTTCTTTAGAATCACTAAGAAGGTCCGGGGAGACCCCACAGGACCTATTTTAAAAAACACTTATCTAGGAGTACTGATAGAGGGGGCACCTCAACTAAGCCATCAATACTACAGCTCTAATCAAAGAAAAGTTTGTGGATAAAGCAATTACAAAAAGCTTTAGCAGAATAAAAATTTCAGAGCTAGGAGAGAACGTGAGATGGTTTATTTTATTTAAGTCCACAGGGTTTTTGTTTGGCTTTTAGAGTTTCTGGATCACTTTTGATTTGCTTATAAGAATTACAGAATCTAAAGTATGCCTATTTTCTAGCTAAGGGGTTTAAAAATGACATCAGATGCTGAACATAAGAATAGCTATTGAGATCTTTATAGAGCATTCCAAAGGTCAGCAACACCTGGCCACTCATGAATCTGCAGAACTCGATAAGATTATGCCGGGGATAAACTAATGCTATATAAAATGGTGGAGAACAGCAGATAAGAGAGAATAAGTGACTTTGATGAGATGAATTTTTTATTCCTTTTAAGAATTTGATCTGAAGCATAACATTTCAGCATACGACACACAATACTTGCTGTGCTCCTAGCAGACTACTAAAGAAATATTAAGTTTGCCTATTTCTTTTTCTGGAAAATGTTTTATTATGTTATCTGGGAGGATTTAAAGTCAATATATTACAGAAGTATATAAAAGTATTCCTTTCTTTTACACATTTAATTCTTTTAACTTGGATTACGTACAACATATTTTAAGCTTTGTTTAAAAACAAGTTTGCAATTTGATATGACATTCTACTCCAAATCATATAATTTAAAATTGGATCCAAAGTTGACCAAACAGAATATATCAAAAAATGTTCAGGAAAATATTTTCAGTGCTTCAGAACATGGAGGACCACAAGAATAATATCTCTTTAAAGCAGTTACCTTTTTTTTCCAGGTTTTTGCACGAACCTAGAAAAATACATTGCTGCTTTAATAAGTCTATTCATTAAAACCACATTTATAAATACAATTTATTAAAGCAGCCACATCTTTAAAGGATCTAATTAAAACAACTTTCTTTTTTTTATATTCTGATGGAAGCTTGGGGGGAAAAAAGATATCCCAGTTTTAAGGAAGCACTGTGCTTGTACTTTTTCACATACCAAATCATGTCTTCCAAATAATTTCTGAACCATGTACCCTGTCTACCCAAGATAATATCACCACTTCAATCTCATGTTTGTGACTAATCATGGAGCTATTCTTCCCCAAATCACTTATTTTTAGCATTTACAATAAGCATTTTTTTAGCATTTGCAATAAGCATTTTATATAAGAGGTTCAAAACAGTAATCTTGGTTTGATAACTTTTTCAGGAAATCTGGAGACAAAAATGTTTAAAACATAATGTAGAAAATGTTGAGTGGAGGAACTTAGTTCCAATTCCTTACTCAAACAACACTTTATTCTTACAATTAAATGATTAATATACATTTCAACTGAAAGAAGACTAACAATAAAATATATAACTAATAAAAATCTAATAAAATATATGAAATCACGGTAATTAAATTTAAAGAAATTATCTTCTGGCTAAAGAGAAAGGACTTAATTCTTTTCCTAAAACAAAGAAATACAGAATTTATGGACAGGTCAGGTTTCATATCAGTGGGCAGATGAACAAATCGTTAAGCTGATTTGCTTCACAAAGCTGTTGTGAAAAGCTACATATGTGGCACAGCATCTCTTTAGCATTTGAGATGAAATATTTCTGAAAGCTAAGTAAAACAGTATAGTTAATTCCTTTATTTTTTTCAAGTTGGATGCTTCCTATTTTATGTAATTGATTACAAAGCCCACAATTTTTGAATATAAAAACCTATTATTATGCATTTAAAAACCAACAGGAGAATTTCTAAACCTGAGAGCACTGAAGTCTTCTCTTTTCAGTTAATCTGGTTTAGAAAATCCTTGTTGATTTATCTTCAGATATCAATAAATAATTACAATTAACTGCAGTGTCCTATTAAACAGCTCATCTATAACAAATTTCCACCAATGTTTATCAATAAAATTATTGTGGTTTCTTGTTGTTGTCCATGTCTTGTGTCCAGCTTGTTTTATTTGACAAGTAAAATACTTGGGAAATAATAGTCTGCTTTGATGGAGTAACTCACAACCCCCCCCCTCCCGTGCCCTTGCTGAGAATGTAGCTTTTGTGTAGAATGCACATATTATCACTCTTTATTACAAATAATCCAGTCAGTTTCATCTCAGCCAACAAATGTATGCTTACAAAGCCACATCGTCTTATAGTCAAGCATAAATGAATGTTGTTGGTATATGAATATTACCAATACCTACATATGCAAATTCCTAGAAAGTTTTATATATCTTCCCTATCCAGCACTGTACTTAAGATTCTCCCGGACTGCAAGATACATCTTCCTATTAATAGATGAAACTTCCATTATCCACCTTTTCCCTGATCCTATTACTGTATTAAAAAAGAAAAGCAATTAAGAATTTATAGGAAAATGCAAAATAATCTCAGCCACTAAAATTTTGTAGTGTTGGCCTCCATTGATAAAAATGGACGCACAAAAAAATGGCTAGCAAGTCAAGCAAGTAGGCTTGCTCTAAGTTGGTATAGGAACACTTTTGCCATTTATTTTCAAAATTTCTATTATTCAAGGTTTCACATTCTAGGTGATAGGATTATACTCAATTCTAAAGCTAAGCTAAGCTCTGTTGAGGTTGATTTCCCAGATTTTTGCCAGCTATAAAAACATCCACCTCTAAGCCCTATTATATATCTATTAAACCAAAGGCAGATATCTTGCAAGAATGCCCAATAAAATAAGATTAATTCATCTGTTTTGGCTTGAAGCTACCTCCACATCAGTATTCCATTCCAGAATAGAAAACCACAACTTTTGATTTACTCTAATAATTTTTAATTAGTGTGGCTCCCTTCCGTCTACTCTTCCCAATTTCCTCCCTAATTTTCTTTCAAGTGAGAAATGAAGCCTTTTTTTTAAAAAAAAAATTTTTTTTACAAAATGGCAGTACATGCATTCTCATTTGTAAACTGAACTTTCCCGGAAAAATAAAGTTTTATTCAAATACTGGTATGCAAAGACCACCAGGAACATATGTAGATAATTATCTCTAACAAATCGCAATGATTTTTTTTAACAGACCACATGTGAGAAGTGTGTTTTGAAGACTTGGCCTTCAATACTTTATCAACTCAATAGGGGAGGGGGGAAATAGTCTTAAAAGTTGGTCAGGCAAACCAGGCTTTTGAAGGGCAATATCCCCTGAGAGAGATTGCTGGTCTTCATTCCGTGAAATCTAAATGAGAGTTCCTACTATACTTTTTTTTTTCCAATTCAAGCCCATGAGCCGTATCTTAGAACAGAGCCAACATTAAACTAAATAGATATGTAAAAGCTTTTTTCAGAATATTCATGGAGTAAACAGTTGTGTGTGTCATTCAGCAGGCTTCAGGAAGAAGTGAATGAGAATATATTATTTCACATGTTATGTTCTTAGCATATATTTTTAGCTAAATCCCAATTGCAGTACCGTATTGAATACAAAATTAGATGGAGGGAGAAGAAAAGAAATCTGCATTTTCCACAGACAGAAGATTCTTTTTTTCCATAAATAGTACCAGACCTAACCTTCTGAACATTTTCAAGTATCATAACTGAGCCATCTCTATACTACATGTCATTTTCATAAGAATTGAAGGTGAGTGAACCTTAGATCAATGAACCCAGCCTGATTTTGGAAGGAAAAAATAGTCTTAAGAATTTGCAGGATTTATCTCCTCATACTGTAAGGAACCATATTATTATTACACTTACATATTTCATCTAATGCTTTCAAACACAACATAAGTCATATATTTTTTTTATTTCCAATGATAGTTACAGGAACACACAAAGTATTTTTTTAATTGTTGCTTGGATTCAGTCAAGACATGCTAATCTCCAAATTTGTCCAAAGTAAATCAAGATTTTTTTTTATCAAACTATGGTCTAAATTATATCAATGCTTTGCAACACCTTGGATTTCATCATCTATAGAATTAAAAATACAAGATGCTCACAAATCTGCCTCTCTCTGACCACAACTAATTATCATGAGTCCAAGTACAATAATGGGTAATAAAGATGCTTACAGAAAATAAAATGGCAATGTTTGGTATGTAACACTGTGAATATATTGACTTTCCAGATCTCTAATGGGGTGCCTCCAGTGGTGGGTTGCTACCGGTTCTCACCGGTTCGGCAAACCGGCAGCGGCGGCAGTGGGAGGCTCCGCCCACCCACCCGGACATCATCAAAAAATGCTCTGCGCATGCGCAGAAGCTTCTGCGTATGCACAGAAGTGTTGTGTGTGCGCAAAGCGTGTGCACGCGCCTGCGCGCTCCCGTTCCTGAACCGGTAGCAAAGGTAAGTAGAACCCATACTGGGTGCCTCCTAAGACTTGGAAGGGACCTTGAAAACTGTAATAAAATCTACAAAACCTGGGGCTCATTCCCGCAGTCATACCAATACCTTTTTCTCCTGTTCTTAAGATGGGAGGGAAACAAGTCTTTATAGCCTTCCTTACCAATCTCAGCAACAAGGCTGATCAGTGCTGCTGGCTGCATACAGAAATGCCCTCCCCATTCCAGTCTGGTCAAATTCATCATCTTCTCCTTGTTTGAGTGCTTTTGTATAATACAAGATCAATCACCAGTGAGAATAGGCTGAAATTGCCCAGGCAAAACAAAGTTTTTCTCTGTTTCACAGAAGAATTCAAAATACAGTCAAAGCTCCTATAGTTCTCTAATTCTGCCACAACTATTGCTTGTTATTTGCAAACTGGGATGTGACAGAGGAGTTGGTGAACAAATTGGCCATTTTATTTTCCTATTATTGAAAGGAATATTGACTTCATGAAACCGCTGCATTTCATCTTCCAACAAAGTCAATATTCCCCTAACTAAACCACATACAAACAAGGGAAACAGCTCCTGGTTCTCTTCTTAAGCTCTATACATTCCAGCAGCCAAAACATAAATGACGATCATGGCTCAAAGCCCTACAATAGGACAAGAAGGAGAAAACTAGTGTTGAGCTAGTTGTTCAACTACCAAGGATTCTTTCTCCATAAAACCCAGGTATGTACACAGGAAATTTTCTTTTGTTTTTCCACAGAATAAACTAATTCTGAAATAGCTTGGAGTGGCTTCAGTCTATCCTGGCAGCATACTAGCTACAAGACCGAAGCTACCGTGTAAAAATATGTCCTCAGCCAAAATTAAATGGGGTATACCTGGGTAAGGAGTTCCATATTCTTACATGTTCTTCATGTAAACACAGAAAAACTGAATATGATATATACATACATTTAAGCACAGCTTGCTATAATTTAGCTGCAATTCTATGCATACCCAAACTCAGTACAACAAATTCAGGTAGTTAAAAATACACATTTGATTATCTTGTCTTTTCTGTGACTTGACAGGGCTACTGTATTTTATCCTGATAAGACTGTGAAAAAAGGAAGTATAACTAACTCAAGATGAATTACCTGACAGAGAAGGAAATCAAACTTTGGAATCTTGTTCAAGTCCAACACCTACTCGCCGCACTTAATTTCTGGTGATGTATCACTCTATTTTTTAATCTTGACATTTTTAGCAATAAAATCATTTTTGAAAGAAAGGAATTTTTAAAAAGGCAGCAAAATTGCAGCTTCGATCACACTAGAATTAATTTTTAGAGAATTCCATGAGATTTACTTCTGAGAAGACCCCAAAATAAAATTGCATCAATAACCAGTTTGTAAATTATCATCTGTTAAGTGGTAAATTGCATCTGATTTCCAGCTTTTTCAGTAAGGTACTATACATGTTCCTATTTTTATGGCATTCAAATTGGTTAATGACACAAACATGCAACTCCCATTCAATTCAGGAGAACTTAAATGGATAAATGATGTTTTATACTGTTAAGCTATTGCATGTATAATATTATAACACTACTGTGCTTATAGTATGCAAGAACTGTAGTGAAATATCTTAAGTCTGTGAAGCTGGGGAAACTGAACAGAGATAAGCATCTAGTAGAAATCGCAATGATGCAAAAATGACAAATTGTGCTTAGTACTGTCATGACTCAAACTCTAGCCTTTTGGATTTATGTCCTGATGTTGGATGCAAGTATGTAAGCCACAAGATTTGTATCATGACACAGTTTGTCATTGGTACCTCTTAGCACCATGAAAAATATTGCAAAAGAGAAAAAGTAGCTTATTCTTTTCTCTAATTTAAATATTCCCTTAGATCAGAGGTCTTCAAACTTGGCAACTTTAAGACTTGTAGACTTCAACTTCCAGAATTCTGGGAGTTGAAGTCCACAAGTCTTAAAACTTGCCATGTTTGGGGACCCTTGCATTAGATATTGCATGAACAAGTAGGAAAATAATTTTAAGTGGGAACAAGATATAGGCTGACAGTAGCTCATTTTCAATTTCAGTGACCTGATTTTGAAATGAATTATGCTTATTTTCAACTTACTACACATCCGCCAGTAAGACCTAAAAACCTATATATTCATAGCTGTGATTATGTGTCTGCATCTCTCTATGAGCATATAGATGTTTGCCACTGCATTTTTTACAGTGGATGAAGTATATTTTAACCTACACTATCTTATATAATTTCAGAGAGATGGGAGGAGAGAGAGAGGAGAGAGAGAGAGAGAGAGAGAGAGAGAGAGAGAGAGAGAGAGAGAGAGAGAGAACAACTTCTACCAAAATAGTAGAAAATCATGTGAAAGAATAATCCTAAAATATGTCAAAAATAACAGTAACATAACATGACAAAAATAAACTAAAAGTTCCAAAATGCATCAATGTATTTCAAAATATGTGACTGAATAGCATTCTTCCAGGGGACACATGCAAGAGAAATATGAAGCATCATTTCCAAAATGAATTACATTGCCCCTTGAAGAGAGTTGAAAGGATGAAAATCATAAATCTGAATTATATTTTTTATCCTTACAAATTACACATTAATATATCTTACCTTCTGAACACTGCAGGAAGCTGACTATCAGAAGCAGCCAAAACCTTTTCATTCTGCAATCAGAAGCCACCATTATTGACCCCCTTTAAAACCGTTTTCTTTTTTATTCCTTAACGATCCCAGTTATAAAATGCCCAGCGTCATTCAAGAGGGTGGTCTACATCATTCATCTTCATAACTGGGGAGAGAAATGAAAATGAAAATTATCAACTCATGTTCACCATTAAATGAGACAGTAGAGATCAGATTATATGCTGATGAGAAATCTGGCCATGAGGGATGACAGAAAATCGTCTGCTTTCCGTTAATAACTGAAGGGAGACTTCAATTAGGAAACCATGAGAAAAGAAGCACGTAGTGTGTGTGAAGGATTGTGGCACATTCTTGCAAGAATTCCAGGATTTCGAGGAACTTTCAAGCTAAAAAACCTTGCAAGGCCAAAAAGACATCTAACAACACTTGTAAGAAAGAGAGCAGGACAGTTGCCTCAAGAAACAGAGCAGGAAGACAACACTTCCAAGCGCCCTTTTGCGTTCACATTTTCAGGATCAATGTGATCCTTTGGGTAACATACAGCTTCAGTACCTGTTCAAACCAGGAGCAAAGAACTGAAAAGGTGTAAGATTTTTCTGAGATAGAAGGGTTCCCATCCCTGGGTTAAATTCAACATCTATATTTAGTGAACACGCTGCTTTTTTGGAGCGCAGAGGTTTGTCTTCATAAACATTCTTTACCAATAAGAGAAATGGGGTTGCAGTTTTTATCCCAAGGGAAATAATTTCTGCCAGGCATGCCAGGGTATTACCGAAATAATAACAACACTTCAAACGATGCTTTCGAGGCTGTGCAGAATGCACCATTCCCAATCAGTAATTACAGACCAAGAGTATGCAAACTGAACTTCGACAGGGCTTTTGTGCAGCTCTGCATTAATTATTTCATTAAATCTGTTATTAGACATCAATTCCCGGGCCGCCTTTCCTCATCGCCAAAGCCCTTCTGCATTAATACGACAAGAGCATGCTGCATCTACTTCTCCATTGCTCTTGTATATTTCTATCCAAAACTATTACTCATCTCCACCCAGAACTAGAAACTGATGTATATCCTGTATATCCGTGGATCTTCTCTGTACTAAGAAGCAAACTGCATTCTACAGCACAGCAGGAGACCAGGCATTGTGCACTTCCGTGAATGTTCATCTCTCTTTGAAAAAGCTGCCTACAGCTAAGGCAGCAAAAGTTATTTTTGCAAATGCAAACAAATAACTACAAAGCTGTGAACAGTTAAATCTGCCCTGGTCGCCTTTGTTTGACTCACTACATTGCCAAAGAATAGAAGAGTCAAACCAACAATGTAAGTTCCAAACTTGCTCTTTTTCAAATAGCTGGGAAAATATGAATCGTGCCAAATCCAGCCTACTGTTGCTTGGCTTTCAAAATGGCCAAATTCAGCCTACGTTACATTTGTGCCTAATAGGATTAGAAAAATCAGTCATAACAGATTGATTTTGTTCTGTCTGATCCTAAAGATAATGCTCAGAAATTATTTCAATGCTCCTTATTTTGGAATATGTTTAGAACTAGAGTCACTGTTGCAAGATGGGCAATTATATGTCATATAAATCAATACGCTAGTTTGTTGTCTGTTTCTGGTCATAAATGAAGGAATAGTAACCTCTGCATCCTGAATATTTTGAGAAATGCATGCTTGCCTATAATTACACTGTAATAGCTGCTTTGAGACAACCAGTAAACTCTCTTTTGTTATTTAATGCAATGGTTTGCATTGCTACTCCACATTAATAAAAGGAAGGAAGAAAATGGGTTAATTACATGTACTGTATGTATCCTGCAATTCGGAAGGTATTTGTAATGAAAGTGAAAACAGGGAAAAACTGGAGTCTAGTTCCCCAAATTCTTACTGTTTTTAACTCCCCTGTATACTTTTTCCTTAATTTTTATACTCTTATAATTGGTAACAGATAGTCCTCAACTTATGACCGTTCAAAGTTATGATGTAAACGTAACTTACTGTAAAGCTGTAAATGTGACTTTATGACCAATCCTCGATGTTGCAACTGTCACACAGCCCCCATTGTCACATCATACAACCCCCATTATTACATGATTGCAATTTGGGCACTTGGAAACCAGTTCCCATTTACAACAGTTGCAACTGCTTGCGGTTACATGATTGTGATTTGTGATTTTCCTGTCCGGCTTCTGACAAACAAAGACAATTGGGAAAGCTGGATTTGTTTAATCACCATGTAATTTGCTTAACGACTGTGGGTTATTCGCGTAGGCCCATGGTAAAAATGGTCCTAAAATCAGGTTTGGACACATGACTCGCTTTGTGACCATACCTCTTTATGACAGAAATTCACTACCAATTGTGTTTCTAAATCAAGGATTACTTGCATGCTATAGCAATCCTGTCCAGAACTCTGAAAACAAAAACTCTTGAGTAGGTCAATGTTCGGGACTGACTTGGAAGACGGATGGTACCTCAGCAATCATTCAGAAATTATTCATGTGGCCTATTCAATTTCAGAAGTGGTACCAGGCTAACTTCAAACTTAAATTCAGTTTTTCCCCACTTTAATATATTAGTGAAGTATGAAAAAAGCACTTTTGATGGGTATAAAAACAAAGGTTCTTAAAAAAAGGAAAAGATCATTTCTTCCCCCCCCCCCAAACATTTTTTATGGGTAAAAAAAAAAAAGTTCTTAAAAAAAAGAAAAAATCATTTCTTCCCCCCCCCCCCCAAAAAAAATGGACAACTCTCTTGCTACTTTCAAAAGTGTGACAGAAGAAGTTCTCGGCAGATACCTAGAGGTATAATAAAAAAGGAAAAGAGAAAAGATCTATTGCTAGTTAATCTAGAGGTGGCACATCAGCTGCTGCAGGAGTTTCCTGAAGCTGACACAAAGGAATAATTACGTTACATCTTGGAGTCTTACACCCACAGCAAAAAGAGCATTCTCTGGTGAAAAAATCTATAGCATCCGCAAAGAAACAAGTTACATGTATCGCTGAAAGGATGGTTTGTCTTTTTATTTTTATTTTTTCTTTGCAAAAACTAGTCCCGATTAGAAAAACCAGTCAAGCCATTTAGCAAAGAAGAATGGGCTGCCTTGTATTTATACACACAGCACACATACATGGACAGGCAAAGGAAGAATAACAGACGTTTAGGATACTACCTAACAAAAGCCTGAATAATAATAGCAGACTTCACAAACTTTATAGACAATAAAAGGTGAACCAATATGCTCATTAGAATAACAAGAGTGCCCGGCTGAGATAAATTAATAATTGCAAGGGAAATAAAGCTAACATTTTATTATTACTGAAGGAATCACAAGTTTGTTTGTTTTTTTTAAATTGGTGAGATTTCTTTGTTTATGATTTTTGCTTTTGGGCTTCAAAACAAAGTGCTCATCTACATACAACTTCCAAAGATGAGAAATGCATCAAAAGATTGGACATTGAAAAGCCTAAGTGTTTTTTGTGTGTGTGCGTTTTTTGGCATGTCACTTCATTACTGTAAGCTGTTTGAAGAAACAAGGAAAAAAAGCAAATATTTAAAACACTGGAAACTAAAGACCATTTTTCTGGACGGAAAAAAACAGTTTTCCAGATTGTGTTGTTATTGTTGTTTTAAAGTGACAATATGGTTAGATTTATGGTGAGGTTTGGTCCATCTGAATTGTTGGAATATGTAAAATAACAGAAAGTAATGTCAAGTACAATATAGATATTACAGTAGCAGCTATTGGCTGGAACGTAATGCAAAGAGATACATTTGTGTAGAATGAATATTTGGAATGAGGGTTGGCCATAACAAAATGTATCTTGATTTTTGTGTCTTAGATATCATGACAAATCTGAATTCCAGCTCTTAGGGATTTATTGAACCATTTCTTTCAAGCATTATCTCCAAGGAATACATATCTAACCACTGCTATTGAAATACAATGATTTCAGGGTAATACCGTGTTTCCCCGAAAATAAGACCCTATCTTATATATATATATATATATTTTTAACCCTGAAATAAGCGCTTGGCCTTATTGCCATGCACTCAAAAGCCCGATTGGGCTTATTATCAGAGGATGTCTTATTTTGGGGGAAACAGGGTATTAGTTCAACAATTTTAAGACTTTTTGTAACACCTATATCTATACAATGATACCTATTTTTTAAAAAATCCTTCAAATAGGAATGAAGAAATTTGATTGCTTATTTTTTCAAAGAATTGGCTAATGCATCTCAAAGAAGAAAATAGTTTCCTTTTTATTGCAAATAACCAATAATTTTATTATATGACTCTAGCATAGCAGCATGCTTTATCTATCCTCTAGTCGGATGCTACCCTCCCCTATCTCCCACAAACATTAGCAGGTATAAATCCTGGAGCCAGAGAATACTTGGGACCAAGGATGTTGCTGACAGCCTAGTCTTTCAGACCATGTAATTGCACAGATAAGGAGACACAATCATTAAAATCTTGCATCAACAAAACCCAAAACAGGCAAACACCAGCAGGAAAAGCTGTATCAGGTTACTTCTATGCAAACAGAAAATGTAGATCATAGTAAGTGGTCATTCTTTGCAAATAGCCCATTTCCCTTCAGACTTTAAAAAGAGAAAAAGCTCATACATAGCTGGGCCCGACAGTGAGGAAGGGAGACAGCCTTTAGAGCCAAAAAGCAGATTAGATTTCAATGCAACTAAAGCTGCCTGGAAAACTTCACATGTAACTTAAATCCTTCCCTCTGGGAAACAGCCTGATCTCCATCAAAAGAATTTTATTTTGGAAAATTAGAGGATATATCCTAAGCCCTTTTAAAACAAACAAACAAACAAACAAAGAATATCAGGAAGGAAGGAAGGAAGGAAGGAAGGAAGGAAGGAAGGAAGGAAGGAAGGAAGGAAGGAAGGAAGGAAGAAAGATTTTTAGGGACAAACAAAAATCAGCTTGAAATTAAATTTACACTTAATCTTAGCTATAACAATGGTTATATCTATCTGTTAAACTTTTCGTAAAACTGCAGTATTTTAACTCCAATCTAAGGATTAGATCTCAAATAGAATTACTGGGCCAGAATCAGGGGTGAAATGCTCCCGGTTCGGGCGTGCCTGCCGGTTGTTGGAGAGTCAGTAGCGACGGCAACGCTAGGCTTCGCCCACCCGCCCGGACACCACCATTTGGGTTCTTTTACCCTCTGCGCATGTGCAAAGCGTTCTGCGCATGCGCAGAGGGTAAAAGAACCCAAATGGTGGCATCCGGGCAGGTGGGCGAAGCCTAGCGCTGCTGTCACTACTGACTCTCCAACGACCGGCAGGCACGCCCAAACCGGGAGCATTTCACCCCTGGCCAGAATGCTTCCTTAGATACTGTTCTATCTAAGATACTGCTTCTTTAGATACTGTCCAATGGTTCTGGTAGCCATTGCATCATACTGTCTGGTTCAGAGGTGGGCTTCACATACTGTAACAACCGGTTTGCCCAGCACTGGAAATGTGAGCGCACGCGCCATCCGCGCATGTGTGCGGCGTCACAAACCACAGTAATTTGCTCGCGTGCGCCGTCCATGCATGTGTGTGTCAAAACCACAGTGATATAGGACAGTCGCTATTACCGGTTCGCCCAAACCAGTCCGAACCGGCTGAATCCCACCTCTGGTCTGGTTCCTAAAAGTCTACAGAAGAACAGGGAATGAACAATGATTCATCATCATCTTCTTCTTCATCAAGAGCCGAGGTGGCGCAGTGGTTAGAGTGCAGCACTGCAAGCTACTTCAGCTGACTGCTAGCTGCAGTTCGGCAATTCAAATCTCACCGGCTCAAGGTTGACTCAGCCTTCCATCCTTCCGAGGTGGGTAAAATGAGGACCCAGATTGTTGGGGGCAATATGCTGACTCTGTGAACCGCTTAGAAAGGGCTGTAAAGCACTGTAAAGCGGTATATAAGTCTAAGTGCTATTGCTATTGCTATCATTTTTATTTACATTCAAAGACTGTAGAAGAAGCCATCCCCTTCTTCAAGCAGAGTCATTTGCAGAATAAGTACTTTTAAGAGTCTATAGCCTTGAAGGCATCTATAGCCTTGAAATAAACATTTTCTCTTTATTGTATCCCCCAAATCTCTGAAAACTTTTAAAATTAATAATAGTATCAAAATAATATTAGTATTATATAATATGTTTCTCACTACCAGGACAGAGTGGTAGATAGTCAGTTGTCCAAATGTGAGCTAATCTTGCATACCCAAAGCTGGACAGTTATCCAAAATCACTTTCAGAGCCAGCTCTATCAATCAGTGGCCTTTGCCCAAATATTACACTAATTCTCTTTTGGGTATGAGAATGATAACTCAAGATGGAAGACTTGGGCTATGGGCTACTTGCAACAGGCTAATAAATTCAGTACCAGTATTGAGTAAGTACCGCAGAAGAAATCAGGAAAAGCTATATTTCATAAAGAGAATATATGAATCTAGGCAAGAACATTGTAATCGTAGCTGAACGGGCATTAGCAGCACTCCAGAGCTGGTTGGGGCTATTTCACAAACTGTTGCTAGGAGTGCAAAAGCCAGCGAAGTGGCTAGATCTCCCACACAGTCTGGTCCTATGCCAGAAGCTTAGTGAACGCTGCTGGTGTCCAGAAAGAAAGCGAGCTAGTGTAAACTCCCTCAAATTCACTGAAATCCTCTAGAGAATCATGATACACATTTTGAGAACCTCTGGTTTAAGATTGAGGTGAGCCAGCTACAGTCTTTCTACAAAACAGTGGGCTTGATTATGTTCCGCAAGAGTGCTGGGATTGCAGCCATTGGGCAAAGCAAGTCACAGGGACATCTGACTTAGCAACCATTTTGCTAGAAGAGCCAGACTCTGGTCCCAATTGTGGCTGTTAAGTGAGGACTAGCTGTAAAGTATCAGAGAAGGGAACAGTATTGTGTGAGACGCCGTATTATAGTAAGAGAATCATTTTTATGAACTCAGATGCTGTATGCTCTGAAGTGAGAGATCAGTGCTTTAGCAATGCCTGAAACATCATGAGATAAATATACACCAGCCCTGAATCTAAGCTGAAAGTGAGATCACAAAGCTGGACTCCCAACAGACTAGATCCTATGTTAATCGTTACAACCCAGTTTACTCACAAAGAAGACTTTACTGCCTGACAAACAAAACACTAATGTTTACAGTGTTTCAAGTATTATAACTTTATCTTCTCCGACCACATAGCCATTGGGGTCTACATCAGTTACTTCCAGGAAAAGAAGTGAGGGCAAGAGAACAGAAATGGGGGAAAAGATGGCTGCCACTGTCAAACACTATGTCATAGAGGTTAGCTTCTTTTCCTAAGAGATTTTGTTCATTTCTACACAGAATATCTCCCAACTCACTGATCTGTTCTTATTCATATAAAATAATGGTGTCTCAGATTAACAATTTAGGAAAGAAAAATCTGCTTGAGCTAATGAGGCAATAATAATACTCTATTCCCAATATTGTATAGCAATAGCAATAGCACTTAGACTTATATACCGCTTTACAGTGCTTTACAGCCCTCTCTAAGCGGTTCACAGAGTCAGCATATTGCCCCCAACAATCTGGGTCCTCATTTTACCCACCTTGGAAGGATGGAAGGCTGAGTCAACCTTGAGCTGGTGAGATTTGAACCACCGAACTGCAGCTAGCAATCAGCTGAAGTAGCCTGCAGTGCTGCTACTTCTTTCTTTCCTCCATGCTTTCTATATTATACTCTTTCTTTCCTCCATGCTTTCTATATTATCAATATCATAAATGTTACCAACATTCATTACACTTTTGCTCCAACTCATTCCATCTCATATTACTTTTAAAAACAACAACAACCATGTTTCGGATGTCCTGTGTGCTAGCTAACCAGCCATTCAGTTTGCCCTCATGATTACTCTCTGGATTGGAGAGGGAGAGAGGAAACAGAATGCACAAGAAAGTCAATTACCACTATTATCAGCTGTAATATCTTAGCCTCATGCTGAGCATGTTAAATATGCTGATAGTTTGGACACCAGAGGCACAATCTGTAGATGTTTACCATTCTGTTCATTAAACACTCCTAGGTCTGTGCAAGAACTGCAAAATAAATAGGTCTCATGCGCTAAATTTTATGAGAAGAGAAGAGAGGAGATGAGAGGAGAGGAGAGGAGAGGAGAGGAGAGGAGAGGAGAGGAGAGGAGAGGAGAGGAGAGGAGAGGAGAGGAGAGGAGAAATAAAAAAGTAGTATGCAATCAGCTTAACCAATAACATACCAATATAGGATATATTCCTTTTTTTTTTAGGAGAAACAATAGCAGACAATTTAATAGCTTCCCTAGTTTCTTATCAAAGAGTACCTCTACCAATAGACAGTATTGGTAGGGATTCAGTTTCACCATGGAATCCCACTGCACTCCTTACATAAAATCAATACCACTTAGCTTCAATTCTATAAACCTACATATAAGATGTATATTGTAGGGTCATTTTGAATGCAACCTAATATACAAAGTTGGGAGGAAAAAGTGACTTAAAACAACCAACAGCGCATTTCCATGTTCTGTTTTTAATTAAGTTTCATTCTGTTAAAACTGTACACGTTCTACCTTTCCACGAAAGTATGGCCATACAAAATGTTCTGAAATGAAACAGTTGTCTCATGTTCAAAATGGGCCGTTCTGACTCTTCCAGAACTGTTTCAAGCCTGAAGCAGCTGTTTTGAATTTGAAGTAGGTATTCTGAAATTGAAGTAAGTCTCATTTCATACCTGGAAGAATTCCAGAATGGCTAGGATAAGCAGTTTCAAATTCAGGTTGGCAATATTTTGCATACCCCTACCTGAAAGAAAAATGAGGTTTAGTGGTGAAGGTGGTTGAAAGGGAGATGCGTCTGAAAAATGGCTGTGAAGTTTCGAACACAAAGATGGAACCAATGGTAGTGACTTTTCCCTCTCTTTTGCATCATTGCAGATATTCCCTAGATCGTGTTCAGGCATTACAAAATTGGTTAAAAATCACCACTCAAATATAGATGACAACCTTTTTAGAAGATGCAAGTGCACTACTTTATAAGTAACTCAAGGCAGTGAACATACATAATATTCACTCCTCTTATTTCTCCACACACACCCCAAAACAGACCTGTGAGATAAGTTGGGCTGAGACAGAATGACTGGCCCAAGGTCAGTCATCCAGCTTTCATCATCATAAGGTGGGAGTAGAACTCATAGTTTCCTGGTTTCTAGGCAAGCACTTTAAGCACTACATCAAACTGGTTTCCCTGGTTTTTAAGTTCTTTTTTCTATCTGTTTGTCTATCTGCCTGCCTACCCACCCACCCATTTACCTATCTACCTACCTATCTACCTAAGAGCCGCCCATCTTATGAGCAAGCGATTCTGAGCAACATACAACACAATTAAAGACAATAAATATTTAGTTTTTGAATACAGGTAATCCTCGACTTACAACCACAATTGAGCCCAAAATTTCTATTGCTATGTGAGACAGTTGTTACGTGAATTTTGCTTCATTTTACGACCTTTCTTGTCATAGTTGTTAAGTGAATCGCTGCAGTTGTTAACTTAGCAACACGGTTATTAAGTGAATCTGGCTTCCCCATTGATTCTGCTAGTCAGAAGGTTGTAAAAGGTGATCACATGCCATAAATATGAGTCAATTGCCAAGTGTCTGAATTTCGTTCACATGACAGATACTTCAACGGTCGTGTAAAATCTGGTCATAAGTCACTTTTTTCATTGCTGTTGTAATTTCAGTCACTAAATGAACTGTTGTAAGTCGAGAACTACCTGTATTGGGAAAGTGAATTTTGGAAGTATAGTCAGAAAATATTCTACAGGCTGCAGAAAGAGAGATCATTACCTGCCTACAGCTCCTGGATCATAATTTTCCCACTCCTGCCTATATTATACAGGTCAGGCTATTATGGCTTGTTCAACAACCCATAATGAAAACCTGGCTTGCTGTTAAGAATAAATGCATCCATTAATTCAATAGCATTAACTCCTATGTTATTAACTCCTTAGCCTAGGTAAGAAGACATCAATCAAGAGTTCTCCTTCAAGGCACATGACCAGGCTCAAATTATCATAATTCCAACACATTATGCAAATATCTAGCTCTCCAGAGAAGTCTGTAATGCTGGGAAAAGGTGGAAAGAAAGAGAATGGGAGGATGGCCACCAACAAGATCAATGGATTCATTTACATTTGTGACAGGAGACCACTGAAAGATCTGAACTACCAGGTAGGGAAAGATTGTCCTGACAAAAATCTATCTCTATATTCATTAAAGAGTCAATGTTGAATTGGTGGAAGATAATAATTCAAGAGGATATAAGATTATAATCTAATTAAGATCCATCCATCGCCGGATGCTGAGTGAGTGTGTGTTTCCTCAATATAAAACAGATAATTTATTAGAAGGATTAGCAAACAAAGATAATGAGACTATGATAAGACATGCCAACAGTTCTGGATGATATATTATGCTGCTTGACAGTGAGATGGGTGGCATATAAATTTAATTAATAAATAAATTTACTTTGTAACCTTTTTTTTCTCGGTATAAAAAAAAATGGAAATAGGAGGAATAAGTGAGTTAAGAGAAAAAGTAAGTACACACATATCATTCATACCTGACAATCCCAGTTCAAATGTTAGCTGCCCAATATCCAACCTCCATCAGGCAAAATAAAACCAGGCATGAAGATTTAACAACTAATACATTTGTGGGTTACGTATACCATCCTGTTTATTTAGACCCATTGATTAATTGGGTTAAATAAAGCCTTATATTCAAGGTACTGCAAGTTGCAACTGTAGTTTATATGGGCTTGAGGCCAATCATTATGCAAAAGGGTTCTCCTTTCACACACAATATAACTGTGTGGAGGTATGTGGACTATGCAAGAAACACTAGTTTAAAGTCATTTAATTTTTTTAACAATAAATGAAAGAAAACTGGCAATTAAATACCTTACATTAGATGGAATAATACCATGAAGCTGGAAATATATTATGCACAAAAGCAGTTTTTTAATAGTCTACATGAGTGAGCTACTTTATCCTTCCGTTTCCAGGTTAATTATATATAAACTGTTTAACTTCCAAAAGGACCATATATACACTATTCAACTAGGGATTTTTGCTGTTCTGCCCCAGTGATGATGCCCTTTTATGCCTTTTAAAATCCTGAAGGAAGAGAATAAAAAGTGATTGAGATAGCAGTTGTCTGACTCCACTGAGAAACCTTCAGAGCCAATGTGGAAACACTGTGAAACCTGCATTGTCTAACTCAGGTTTACCTGCTCATACATTGGACTGCAAGGTGATCAAACCGGTCAGTCCTAGAGATCAACCCTGACTGCTCTTTAGAAGGCCAGACCTGAAGATGAAACTCAAATACTTTGGCCACCAAATGAGAAGGAAGGACTCACTGGAGAAGAGCCTAATGCTGGGAACGATTGAGGGCAAAAGAAGAAGGGGACGACAGAGAATGAGGTGGCTGGATGGAGTCACTGAAGCAGTAGGTGTGAGCTTTAATGGACTCCAGAGGATGGTAGAGAACAGGAAGGCCTGGAGGAACGTTGTCCATGGGGTCACGATGGGTCGGACATGACTTTGCAACTAACAACAACAATATTAAGGTCAACATCAGAGGTCTTCTCTATGGAGGTCTATGGATGGAGGAGCCCAGGCTATTCACTTAAAATGTTTTCTCATTAAACTCTACAGGCACCTACTGTATTATACTTTAAAACTGAGAATATATAACCTCCATGCACAACTTTTCTATACATAAAATAAGACTGGGAAAAGACTAATCAGGAAGAAGAAAAACTCAGAATTAACTGATAGGTTAATATTTTATGCAATTATTCCCTTAGTTTGCAATAATAGATTCAAAAGCAGCAGCCATGTTTTTTCTGTTCAATATGCAGACAAGCTGTAATGTTTTACACTGTATTAGGAAATCAGTTTCACATCAAAGTGGGCAAAATTGGACAGAAAACAACCTAAAATCGAAACAGCATTAAGTAGAATAAGGAAAAACAGCTTAGGCTGAGCATTCTCAATGGCAACTCTCAAAGCTGTGCTGATGGACATGTTATCTGCATTTTCTGTGATTAATTCTACATTCTGATTCTTCAAGAAATAACACAGGTTCCAAACTAATATTTGTGATAGCATAGTCTAATCACTGCGCCGCAAAATATGAAACAAAATCAATCGTAACTCGTAAGATGTAATCTTGCTACTCTATTTGGCTCACTGTGCTGAATTCCTAGCTCATCAATCATTGTTACTAGCCATTCAGAGGATCAATATTCAGATTCCCTCTTGGTCTATACATACAACCACTAAATGAAATAATAATGACCTAAGGTCTGTCATATATTAGGTCATCAATACCACCAGCAGAGATTTCTTGGCAACAATGAGGTAACTGAAGATAAAACAAATCTGATTTTTTTTTTAAAAAAAAAAATCTGTAACAACAGAGGGGTGAAAAAAAAGAACTCGTCATACAGCCTGAATATGTTCATAAGCACAGTCCTAAAACCATTACCTGCTTGACATTTTATGGAAAATTTACATTTAAGGAAAAGTCAGCTTTTGTGACATTGCTGATGCTAAATATATTTAATTAGACTGTAAACATACGATCGTTAAATGCTATCTTGTCTAGTTCTGAATCCCCCTCCTCTCTTCTATATCCTCTCTTTGTCTTTTAAAAGCACCATTAGTACATCTGTAAAGAGAATTCCTCAACTCCTTACTCTCATTCCGATAGCCCCAAAGTCCCAGTGGAACAAAGATTAGTCCCATTAAAAACCAACAACAAAAAATAAAATAAACTATTAGAGTGCTTTCCGTGAAGCCTTATTCCCCAAATGCTTTACAGACCATTTAATTATCTCAAGGTAGTGGAACGCCTCTCTGCAGACAAACGTGAAAGCTACAGAGCTCTTTCTATCTCTTTCTAGTATCCCAGTTGTAGACTATGGTGCTATTTTAATCTCTAATAAGAGGGGGGGGGAGAGAAATGTTGGCTGACATATATTACTTAGGGTTTAAAAAAAAAGAACAATTTCTTGAGATCTTTAAATTACCACCAAAACAAAGCAAGAAAATCCATAAGGGTGAGTCTAATTTATGAAAGGAATGTATATAACGCTATCAGCTAGCTTTTCACCTAACCCCACTATGCATATCATCAGCAGAAAAAGCAGCGCCTATTGCCAGTCATTGACATAAAGTGATTTTCCAGACATACCACTTTACACAGCAGGGGAGTTGCACATTTAGGAAGCTTTATAATAATTATGTTTTTTTTAAATAATGGAGGGGAGGAATCAACTCTCTCTGGCGTTCCAGTTTGTTCTCATTCCCTTTCTAGACCATTAGATGATTTCACAAATAGCGGGATGGAAAGCTGCACAGAGAAAGCTTCCCCCCATCCAACATTAAAAAGTGGCAACACGCTTGACGCGGACTGAATCTTACGTGCTGGTTTTTAACTCCAACCACACTACATAGCATTGCCACAAGATGTGGAGGGCAACAACAATACCAACAACTGCTCAGCTGATGGAGGTAAGAGGTCTAATAAAGGAAACAAGTGCTGGAGTTTCATGCAGAACCTTCTTGCCTTTAAGGAGATGGCAAGAGATAGTGTTTTCTACATGAATTTTATTAGGGCGTGAAATACGCAAGGCTGCATTAAACAACCCACAATTTCCAAAACTTTGTGTAGATTCCAAAGAGCCTCACCAGGCTCCCTCCATATCTCATATATTAAGAGTCAAGCATGGCTCTTCTTTAAATAAGCTGAGTGAAGATACCAAGTCGGTCAAGAGGAGCTGTGGTGGCACAGTGGTTAGAATGCAGTATTGCAGGCTAATTCTGCCAAGTGCCAGCAGTTCGATCCTGACCAGCTCAAGGTTGACTCAGCCTTAAATCCTTCCAAGGTCGGTAAAAAGAGGACCCAGATTGTTGGGGGCAATAACCTGACTCTGTAAACCACCTAGAGAGGGCTGTAAAGCACTATGAAGTGGTATATAAGTCTAAGTGTTATCACTATTGCTATCAAACTTAGGACTGTTATTGTCAAAAAAAAGATTAAAGTTGCATTTTGCATGCAGAAATGGTACTATTCTAAAGCCATTTAAAGAAATGTCAAAGGTTATGTAACTTTTCACACTTTTTAAAATTCAATTTAGAGTTGATGGGCACATTTTAAATTGCTTTTTTAAAATTCAAATTTGTATTACTGTACACTGCTTTAGGGTAAGATTACGGGTACTGTACATAAAATAAATGCTGCAAATATGTATTTCTTGCTTATGAGTTTTTCATGGATTCTACCATTCTATAATTCTGACCAACTTTGAAACTCTTTAACCCAAAATTTTTGACCATAAATTTTAGTAACACAGCTAAAATAAATCCAAGACTGATTTGCTGTAGTATCCTTATTTAAGCAGTTGTAGATTTTAGTTGCTCTCATTTTCTTTTCTTTTTTTTAAAGTTTATTTTGTTCATGCTGTGATTTTTCATATTCATAAAATCTTTTGGAATTTGATAAGACAGTTATTTGGCCACTTTTGTATTTCAGAGATAAATATTTCACAGAATACAAAATTCATTTTGCCTATTCCAAATGCTTGGCTTAATAATTACGCTCATAATTTTTGGCCTGGCTTGTTTCAACATGCCATTAATACGAATTACATTTTTGAACTGCAATTAACAGCACACTTTATTTGCCTACTAACCATCAGATAGTAAAGGAACATTGGTGTGTTTTTTTTAATGTGCAAATGAAGAGAAAATGTGTCCATACGTGAAAGAAGTAAAGAAGATTACAAAATTTTAATAAGAACATTATATTATGGTAACACTAATCTAGGTGTTTTACTGGAAGCAAAGTGGATTACTGTAAATGAAATTTTAAAATGTCCTTTCCATTTTATAGATAACACAAAATGACTCCTTTCATGTCTCCTGCGATAAGGATACATTTGCCACACGTTTAAATGGTGCCTTCACCCCATCCAACCCAATGTATAAATTAATAATTCAGTGACATTAATACAAGAAGATAAATGATAAAGCAGCAGGGGCACAAGGGCAGCATTCGAAACAGACGTCTTTGGGAGCAGCTAATACCTTTCTGCCAATTACAGGCAGAACTTTTCAACAATCTTCAACAGCATTTTTACAATCTAAATAGCAGCTTATGCACACACAATTTCACACAACTCAAGCTTAATAAATTTCCTGCTGGTACCAAACAATCATTTTAGGGGATTAAAGTGCAACATCTGCTACCATTAATAAGCATTTTATATAGCTGTAAATATAAAAAGCAGTTTTTACTGAACTGCAACTCTGAGGGGGGAAAAGGCACCAGTTTAGTATAAATCATAGTTTTATCACTTTAGTGGTGATTTTACCTTATGACAACAATGGAAAGTATTACTGAAGTATTACTATACAGCGACTCCAGAATGAAAATATATGCTAGGCAGAACTATTATTTTTCCAGTATGGCAATGTTCCAAACATTGAAAAAGTAAATTATACAGCCAAATGCTAAGCATTTCCAGTCAGACTTGTAATCACCAATGTGTTTTCAATTGACTTTTTCAGCTGCAGAAATATACTTTGCATTAATATTTGAGTGACATCTTCTCTTTAAAATGCTTATTAATGCTTTAAAAAGTTATTAATAAATTGGATTGGTTTCGAAGCAACCTGCCAATATCAATATTGTTCTTGATACAATCTTCTTGTTAATGTAATTGGAACAAAGACAGAATTTGGTTATGATACCAGTTTATGATAATCAACATAGTGAAGGAATTTTGGTACTTTCCCACCAACATCAGGGAGATTAATTTGTACAGTACTAGGCTATGAGAGGATTAAAAGAAAAAAGAAAATAGTGCCGAATGTGTTTCGGTTTGTGTGTGTCTGCCTGTATGAAAAGAATTAAAGCAATATATTCCACATCAGGGATCTAAGAAGCAAAGCTCCTAGTCAAAGTTGGGAAGTCCTCAGAGATCTGGAATAGTAAGTTCTACAACAAACCCCAAAATACTATTTATTAGCATATGCTGCCCAAATGTCTTTGCTCTGTGTTGCCAAAATAACCTAATCCCTGCTGTTTTCATTCAGAACACTGGAATACTACAAACTATCAAATCCCGTAGTAAAATAGGACTGAAAAAAGAGGATGCTAAAAAACCTGTTTCAATACTTGGTTGGCCTTTCGAAGGTTCTGAAATGACAAAATTATCATTCCATTACCCTCAAGTTCAAAAGAGAGAGAACACACAAACACTTGGTATCATTTATCTATTTAATGTACCATGCTAACCCAAATCAAATATTATTTTATATATGACTGTTGCAGACAGCCAGATAACAGACCAGCTGGGAATGGCTAGGAGCACACACTGAAGCTGGAGGGCCTTACTCCTTCCAAATGAGCCCTTCAGTGCTGTCACTTTCCTGATTCTGGATGGCTCACAATTTATATATATATAAATTTATATATATTTATATATTTATATATTTATATATATTTATACTATTAGATTTATATTGGGAAAATCTATGGGAAACTCCACAGAAGCATTTCCTTATCTTTGACTCTTCCTCTTTTATTTCAACAGGATCAGCTACGTTGTCCATGGCCTATGCTGGTGCCCGGTTTGTCTTCTCAGTCCTAGATGCTGTGAATGGGAAAGAAGGTGTCATTGAATGTGCCTTCGTCCGATCGGAGGAAACAGAATGTCCTTACTTTTCAACACCTCTGCTACTTGGGGTACATAATCTGGGCAGCTCTTAATTTAATTTGCTTTTATGTATGATTGTCTTCTAGTGATGTAATTGTTAACCATGTTTTGATTGCTTTATGTCTTCTAGTGATGTAATTGTTACTTTATGTTTTAGGGGAAAAAACTCCCAGTGGTACATAATTAATGAAAGCAATCTTATGTATAAATCAGCATTCAAATAAATAGCAGAGCAGCAAGACAGCAACATATAGTAATATTAATAAAAAAATAGATTATGCCAGACATTTTTAAATAGGTAACATTAAATAACATGGGAAACATGCTTGTTCCTATTCCACAGGAATAGATTCTCACAGTATGGGCTGCTGTGGAGCTGCCCTTGCCTGATATTTGTTATTTGCATTTGTTTTAAAAGGCACCCAAAAAGGGTTTATTTCATTTCTGCCCTGCTTTCCTGCTCTTCAGAGTACTCAGAATAGTTAGCAGGAATACATTAAAAGTGATACTAAAACAAATGAACTGTTAAAAGCCTGTCAGAAAAGAGAAATGCAGAGAGTTGGATTGCCAACAGTTCCAAGATGATGAATTGGATAACCTGAGATCGGTGTAGGAGAAAGCCTTCCTGTGTTGGCAGGAAGCTGAGCTTCTGACCATGTTGGGTCTTATACAAATTTGAACAGGATTCTAACAGGAGACATGATCCCTTAGATCTGTGGGTTTCGACTAGTATGTAAACTATTGGTGGGACTTAGGGGTTGTCTAATTGGTAAACAGCCAAACAGCCCCCAGTCTGTAAACTTAACATGTACAAATGGTGGCTGTAATGTCCTTGGAAAAAAGTGGATGTTTTGTTTCTGCTGGAGTAGACTCCGGTTCTTTGACTGTGACTGATGGCATTTAAGATTATCAAACCCTAAGACTAAGGTCTTATAACAATGGCCAGTAACAAATTATCTTGATAATGTTTGAGGTGATGACCTTTAAAAGTAGGTCCTTTGATTTGCAGAGGCAGTTTTCAGGCCCTTGGCTAATCAAGCTTCCAAAGTCCGTGTTAGTTATTTACTTATTAAATTGAAACCAGCATTCTAATTGGTAGCCTATGTAGGATAAATACAGGATGAGTTGGAGCTATAATAGCTCCGAGGCAGTTATCCAGTGGACAAATGTACACAGTGGACAATTAGCTCTTGATAGTGTAAGAATCTAGTCAAATAATAGTAATAGTTGGAC
>QLTV01012194.1:7766392-7777665 GCA_003457575.1 Thermophis baileyi
CTGAGCCAGAGTTTGGGTTTGTGTTTCGATTTTTCTAGTGCTTGGGTTTCGAAGTGTTCCATGTAGAGGTTCGCGATGACAGGAGAGAGGGGTGATCCCATGGGTGCTCCTTCCATTTGTTTGTATTTTTGTCCATTATAAATGAAGTATGTGTTGGATAGGCAGTGGTTGGTCAGATCTAGGATGTGTTTGGGAGGGTTATATTTGTTTTGGATGGCTGTCAGTGCTTCTTTGATGGGTACTTGGGTGAAGAGAGATATGATATCAAAGCTCACGAGTAGGTCGCTGGGCTGTAAGTTTTGTTTCTTTATGATCTCTATGAATTGGAATGAGTTTTTTACGTGCGAGCTAATGGATTCAGCATAGGGCTGTAGTTGTTTGGCGAGAAATTTGGCTAGGTTTTGTAGGGGTGAGCCTATGGAGCTGACTATGGGTCTAAGTGGGGTTCCTTCTTTGTGTATTTTGGGGAGACCATAGAGCTTAGGGCATCTGGATGATTTCTCTCTGGGAATGATACTTTTAGGGATTTCTCTCTGGGAATGATAATTTAGTGAAGCAAGGGGTCTCACGTGTCCTCACAAAAGACCTGGGTGAAGATCCAGATGTCCGTGATTCTTGTAAATAGCACCAGAATGGAGGGCATTCCGAGTTTGGGCTGGCAGGTGCCACTCTGAGGTCTGAATAGATGGAAATTATTTAATCAAAGGAACCCAGAGCATGCCAACCCTGCAAGTTTGAAAGGGTGAACAGATACTATCGGATATCAAGTAACCAGGCCTACTAATTACTATATATAGGGTTGCTTTCAGTAAGAAACAAAGAAAAACAAAAACAAAAACAAGAGTTGCACTGTCTTTCAGGAACTGAAAACCAGGGTCAAAATATAAAAGTTGCCAAAGCCATTTTAAGACCAATTCAAGGATCAGCTGAATCTATTCATATTTGGATTTGGTTGGTTGGTTGGTTGGTTGGTTTTAATCCACAATTTTGGCTGATGCAGTTCTAGTGCTTTTCATTTCAAGAACTCAGTCTACCATGAAACACACCAAACAGCCCCCTTAAGTTCATCATGTGAGGCTAGAATGCCATCAAGAGAATGCTCAATATTTCCAACTTTACCCTGCTTAGCTTTTTGGGAACAGCCACCATCAGCAAGGTCAATCATAAATAACAAAATAAAGGCAGAAAAAATTCTGTGGGATGAGCTACAGATAAACCTCCTGCTTATGGAAGAGGAAAATTCTAATAAAATTAAGAGTGTAATTTAGAAGGGTGGCAGTTACTTCTAAACTGGATTTGGGCTTGACTATTATTTTCAATAATAATTGAAATATAAGCGACCATAGTTACATTGGTTAACCTTTTACATTCAACCAGCCTTAATACAGGAGATTATAAATACAAGCTACCAACTTTGCACCATGTTGTTTGGACACTCAAAATTATTGAACTTATTTAATAATCAGGGTTACCAACTGATGTAGTTTATGCTATTGGGTATAATTTAGATGGTTAGAATTTGCACACAACACTCTTCAAACAGAACACAAAAGACCTGTTCTGGCATTTCATTTAATTAGAATCCTGGATCCCCACTGCAAGAATGTGTATATATAGAGTTTATTAATGCCTTAAATCAAACTATTATTCAGCTTTACATAATGAAGTCTACAACAGCCTTATATAGTGATGAGAAAGCAACCTCCACAAAATTTTTAAATGTTAAAAATCCAGACCTGAATTCATACCCAATGTAATTCAATTCCTACTACTTGGAGTTGGCAGTTAAATACTGCATATGGACAGAAACATCCTATTTTTACTTTATATGCCTTCAAAAATCTACACCATTACTGAACTATTGTAAATTTGATATTAATCCTAGGTGACAAAATGTCTGTCAAAGAAGAAAAAGAATGTAAAAATCAAATAATATCATCGGACAGTTGATCTCATAGTGATTTATTCCATGGTGCAGTTGTTATTATGCATTATTGCAGGCTAACTCTGCCCATAGGCAGGAGTTTCATCCTGACTAACTAAAGATTGACTCAGCCTTCCATCCATTCGAGTTCGGTAAAATGAGGACCCAGATTGTTGGGGGCAATATGCTGACTCTATACACCTCTATACATACTCTTAACGAGTGCTGTAAAGCACTAAGAAGTGATATATACGTCTAAGTATTATTGCTATTGCTATTCCACACATAAGTATCAAACGAGTAAGACATTAAAAAAAATCAGCAAACTGTGTCAAAGAAAACTCTATTCATGTTTGCTAAGCAGATCTTCAGCATCTGGGTAATAACGTACTGAAATAAATGAATAAAAACTGTGGTTTCCCTTCTGCAAGAAACTTTAAACATAAACCTTTCAATAATGACTGCCAATCAAAGCCAAAGCTTGCTATCGAATCATTTTTAAAGTATTGATTGACCACACATTTTTCTTTCCCATAATCAATGTAATTACGATTGCATTATAGTGGTCATTCCAGCAAGACTCTCATAATCTATTCATTTATAGCTAATATGTGAAATCAAACAAAGAAATATGAGATAGGATAGCAAAACATAATTCATTTTAATACGTTTTACTTATTATCATTTTAATACGATAATACATTTGAATACGTTTCAATAATATGTTTCAATCGTTAACGTATTAACGGGGAAGAGATACTGAGCTTTTCTCTAGTATCAAGTTAGAATTAGTAAAAGTTGGTATCGTTTACATATTTTAGACTGCAACTCTCACATTTCTATGACAATGATGATGCTAATTCAGATAGATGGCTATTTAGAGTCATAACTTCTAAACAGCTTGTTCTAATTAAAATTGGATATTGGAATTTTTTGAGAAAATATGATTAAAACTCACTACAATTTGCCCATTACATTTGATAACACAATAGGCTAAACTGATCAAAATTTGACATAAAACCTTTTTTTTTTTATATCACCTTGCAGGATAATGAGGCACACCAACATTGTTCAAGACAGTTATCCACATTGTTACTATGGAGGAGGTAGTGGAAAGTTAGCAAGGGGGAACCCTTCCATCGTATCATTAGTAATGTTGTATCATTCTGGAACTGAAGGAACATGACAGTATGATGGGTGATACCTAAATTTGATTAAATAAATAAATGAAGTTCACCTTAGGTGCTCTTCCTTCCTGTGTCTGAGGAATCTACATTACCTAGATACATTCCTGAACTAGGGATTTTGAATAGCAACTTCCATTTATCTTATTTACATCTAGATCACCCAATGTTTATTTTTAAATATTTCTATGGTATAAGTGATACAGTTCTACAATCTTGCAGGACTGATATTAGTTGTAGAAGAAAAATTTGTTGCAGAAACTCACACTGCAGTACAAAAACTGTAGTTTAAAAAAAATAATCCAGGCTTATACTTGGCTGAGAGTACTGTTTTTGTAGGATGCAAGAGACATTAGGAGGGAAAAAAAGCTTTTAAAGATCTTCTGTTCAATAAATCTGAGCTGTAATAAGATACAAAAATAGATCTTACATTTTCATATGTCAGCTCTTATTACGCCTCTTTGCACAACTCCTGCATGTGTCAATATACCTTGTCTCAAAAAAGGCCTTTCTGATATATTTTTAAAAAGCGGAATTGGTCAGGAGTTCATGCGATGCTTCTTGACCTAAAGTCATTTTTTATGGTTTTTTAAAAACCGTTTACTCAATACATTTAAAAATCCACACCCATCACTTCGTAATATTCCAACAGTAACCAACATTACTCATTAGTGTATGATAAAAAAAATCCCAAAGTATAAATAGCAATAGTAATAGCATTTAAATTTATATACCGCCCCATAGTACTTTATAGCACTCTCTCTGGGCGGTATGCAATGTCAGCATATTGCCCCCAACAATTTAGGTCCTCATTTTACTGACCTTGGAAGGAGAAAAGGCTGAGTCATCCTCATGTCGTGTCAGTATCAAACATATAATGATAAACATAAAATCTGCACCTTGTACAGCTATGTAACAGCAACACTGGTTCCCAGTTGGCTTCTGTCATCTTTAAAGCCTTACCGGGCATGAGACCAGGTTACTTGTAGGACTATCTCTCCTGGATGATTTCTGCCACCCCAACAGATCTGATAAAGTGGGCATTTTCTGGGTACCCTTGGTGAAAATATCATTTGGTGGGACCTGAAGAGCATGCCTTGTCTGTCAGGATGCCTGCCCTATAAGAATAGCCTACATAGACCTGAATAATTCTAACTATACTGGCCTTTTTAAAAGCTATTTAGATCTGACTTTTACCCCAAACATTGGGTCCACAATATTAAAGATGGAACTCTAGCATGGATATATAGATAGTCCTTAGTTAATTACTGTAATTGAAAGTCCATTGCTAGGTAACACTGCACACTTAGTTGCCGAACATATCATGTGTGGTTAAGCGCAATGTCAATGTGACCTCTACTATCAACTTACTGCTCGTTTCTGCATTCACTTTGCTTGTTGGAAGCCAGCTATGAAGGTTGCAAATGGCGATCAAGTGACTGAAGGACGCTGCAGCTTTTGGAATTGTCCGCTGCTTGACAAATGCCTAAATTGTCAGGACCAGTCCTAACTGTTCGAAGTTACAATGGTGCTGAACAAGGATACTTATGACCAGTCCTAATCTGAAGACCGCTCACAAGTTTCCTTGTTCACCACCATCATAACTTTGAACAGTCGCTGAACAAGTGGTTGCTAAGCAAAGACTATCTGTACTGTATGATGGGTGATTTGGATAGATGGAGGGGAATACAAATTGGATAAATAAACTAAATAAAGAAAACACGAATAGAGTTTCACCAGGTAATAAATTAAGGCTCAGGACTTTAGTTTACTCTAGTCCTTTGAAATATACTATATGAATATCTGAAGCGGGACATAAGAACAATCCTTGGTGAACAGAATGTTTTGGGGAAGGTTAAAACCTGAAGTGGAAGTTGATAGTACCTTTCCACTATGCTTCCCACCATCTAAGCGTCTCACAATTTCATCTTTCTTCAAAAGTTATGTTGTACCCAGGCTTGCAAGCCCTTCAAACTTCTGAAACATGTCACAGAATAAGTGACAACTAAACTTTCAAAGTACATGCAAAGATTTGTGCATACCTGTTATGAAAACTCCCATGCTACTATTTCAAAATACATATGCAACATACTTTTCCTCTGGGAAGCAGTGTGCAAATTCTCCTTTTAAAAGGTCATCTGTATCAGTCACACTTTGTTTCTTGCCTTTTCTCAGAACATTGACTTACATAGTTTTTAAAAATGTTACCTTACCTTGTCTGCAGGGTTTGAAGCAGTTTTTAAAAAACAAAACAAAAGCATATAACAAAATTAATAGCAAATGGTACGAACCTAGCTTCTTCTAGCAAATAGCACAATTTCACTATTTTTCACCAGAGCTTCCACCAGTAGAAAGAGTGGCACTATTCATCTCTTTCCACCTGAAAATCTATCTCTCCTTGAAGTGAATTGAAGAACTGTACCTACTAAAATCTACTCAGTTAAAATTAAAGGCTGGCACACTAAAAAGATACAGCAGAATAATTACATCCCTTTATTTCAGTCTTTCCGTATAGTGTTATAGATATAGCGATCTGAGACAGAAAGTTAAACTATAGTTTAGTGAGATATGAATTAGCTGGGATATCTGTCACTATTATAAAGTTTTATCTTTTCCAACTTTTGCTTCACTGTTTGTTTCATTTAGACAAACAAGCCGGAGTAGTGTTACCCTACTCTTCACACAAGCTACCTTGAAGCCATCATATTGGTAGTTTTGTTTCTTTTACCAAATCTTGGTAAAAAAACATTGCAGAATATCATTTTCAAGGACCCAGAAAGTGGGCCTTTTCAATCTCAGCACCTGCCATTGGAATATGATAACCAGTGAGATGCTGAAACTTGCAAGTGGCAATTGTTAACATTTCGGAAATTTCATGAGCTGGTTGAGAATTGACTAATCGCTAGTCCTAGTCTACCAATCTGTTGTTCAGCGGCTAACATAGCATGGCGGCAGCAATGGAGCCAAGCAAAGCTGCTTCTTAAACATTTACCACTGCACCGCTGACCATTACCCAGAGATGAGATTGTCTCAACTCTAGTGGCTTCCAGAAGACTTATGTATAATGTAATTTCTATAATCCAGTGTATGCACTCATAAACGTGCATAATATAACATTTGTAAGTACTTATTGCAGCAGAATTTGAGTTTTTGCAATTCTGGTAAATTGTAAATGTTATTTTATCTCAATTTCAAAATTAATTTTAAACAGGTCTTTTCAGCTGTGCGAATAAAACAGTAAATGTTATGTTCACTTTTGAGTATATATAAATTCATAAATATATATGAATCTTGTTATTACATCCAGCATTGAACCATGTCTTCCTTAATTACTTTTGTGCAATAAACTATCAATAATTTTAGATCTAGTCCTTGCGTAAGTATTATGCGATCTATTTTTCAAACATGAAATAACCAACAATTATTAAGTCTTTCTTATTTGTTTTGCACAGTTCTTTTCTAATTAAGAATCTAATTAAACTTGCAGCAATTAAAATTAAAGAAAAAAAATGCTATTGTATGGAAACAGAAGTAAAATCATACACAGTCCAGATATCTGTTATTTTAATTTATTTGCGAAGCACGGTTTATCTTTTTCATTAATTAATTTATATGTAAAATTTAGAAACCACCCATCTCACTGAAAGAGCAACTGTGACAATTTAAGGAATTAATTTTTACGAATGCTGGACAAGAACCTGGGGCTCTTGGTCTGGTGGGGAAAACATGTCGCAGGTGCCCCCAATGAAAAGATGTCCCTTTGCAGAACCAAGGAAATGGACCTTCTTTGTTGTAGCACTCGCCTTTGGAACACCCTTTCTCTGAAGATTAGATTGGTCCCAACCTGCCAATTCTTCAGAAAGGTTTAAAAACCTGGGCGGGTTCTAAGGCATGGGGATAAGTCAAGAGATTAGCTGGACTCTATGAGATGTTATTTTATTGTAGATTGGATTCTGCCTTGTCATTATAAATGTTAAATATTGCAGTTTTGCTATTTATTTTCTATTATGTTTTCTATATTATTGGCTTCCTAGTGTCATTGCAGTAAGATGGGCAGCCATGTAAATCGATTAAATAAAAATAAGATAGATATGCATTATGCATTTATTATGTTATGATATATTATTATAGTTTATGTGTTATTATATTTTAGATTCAGATTCTACATTCATTCAGGAGCTCAGATAAGTATACACATTGTTCCTTCCCTCTTCTTCTTTCCCACAATTACCATTTTGAGAGTATGTGGGACTGAGAGTGAGTGACTGGTCCAAATGGTTCAAAAGGATGAAACTATATAGGCAGCCAACCAGATTTAACTTAGTGAGAAGTTTGAACCCAGCGATCAGTTTTGATAGCTCTCAAAATTTTGCCATCATTTGTAGCCATTCCTAAGGGTTAGGGCTACAGTTCCCCAGTCTGATCTGAGAAACTAAGACAACAACTATCCAACCTGGAACTTTCAAGATGTTTTGTTTTTTTCCCAAATTGTTTGGAAGTTATACAAACTGACCATGCTGTCTGGAAAGTGTGAGAACCCTAAACTCCTTACATCAGCAGAGCATCAAACTGGAGAAAGTGCAAGTTTGGCTCAGATGCTGCTGTCAAATCCTCCCTGCAGATATGAAAGACACAATTACACAATATCTGAAAAGAGATTACCAGCTTGTCTCAGATAGCTAGATACTGCACTTATTCTGTTATGGTTTTAGAAAAAAATAATTTCACATTCTCCTTCCAGCAGAAACTTACTAGTAAAGATCCATAAACAAAATCATTTTTGGAGTAGTTATTGGCATGTAGATATACGAACCATGATACTAATTCTTATCAAATATATTGACATGAGAAGCATAGTTATTAGCGATGGGAGCACAGTAGTCATTAAGTATATTGGAGAATGTGTTCACGTAGAAAACTACAGACTACTGCTACTGTGACTAAACAAATACTGCAAAGAATACAGCTTCAGGAAATCAGGGGATACGTTAGTGATATTCAATATGAGATTTTATTTCCTAGTTCTAGGGGACTGTTACTTATAACTTTAAAAACTTTAAAAAAATTAGAACTCTCTCTAATACTAAAATTGTTCCACATTTAATAGGATTTTATTTAGTGAACATGAAACAAATGATGCTTTCAGAATAATTGCATTTGATTGTTTACAGGAACAATATGTGAGGTTTTTTTTAATGTAAAGAGCAAAATGAGAAGGAGAAGCAGCAGCATTCATTCAATAACATTTATACCATATCAGCATATATATGTGTGGTTACTATGATTCTACTGAGTACACCTGTGTATAAAAAAAAGGGATAAAAAGAAAAAAGGACATTTCCTGAAAAGAAAATATGACACAGCCCATTATTAAGGTACATATGTGCATGTTATTTCATTTTGATGTCACTAAAAGAAAGAAGAATGAAGAAATAAGAAATATTTCAGAGAAGCACCTGCTTATTCCTTGGGATCCTTCCTGAAAAGAAGACATGTATTATAAAAGAAATAAGAAAAGAACATAAAGAACAGATTTTTTGAAAATTCATTTTAAAAAAGTTCTATCACATAAATATGGTGGCCCACTTCTGGAAATTCCATATATTCAAAGCGTCCTCCATTAGTCCATTCCTTGGATCACATCCACTATAATTTCTAATTCCTGCACTAATTCTAATTCCCCAATGCACTTCCTGAAGTCAGATAGTATTTGACAAGAGTTTACACTTTGCTTTCTTCTTCCCTAACAATTTTACTTGCCATTTTAGCTTCTTTCTTTTTTCTAAGACTCAGTTCTGCAGTTTTCGGTTCCCTTTAGTGAGGAACTGGTTTTAATCTTAACAATGACATAAGAATATATTGTGTAACAATGATTTTTAATTGTTAACTCATCTAAAGTTAATGGAAAAGTTTGGGGGAGCAGCAGGGGGGAGAAAAGAAAGCAAAGTTATTTGCAAATTATTTCTAAATATTACCATTTATGGTTTTTGACATTTTTACTGTGAATAACAAATAAAATTTTAGATTATCATAATCTTCAGATTATTTTTTCACTAGCAATTTATAAAATTATCCAATCATCATTATTCCAAAAGAAGTGTAGTAAGGGGAGTTATTTTAATCACTTTAGTGACGACCTGATAAAGTTATAAAAATGCTATAAGTCACTAGTATGGAAATGATTAGTGTTTCATAGATAATCCCCACACACACACACACACACAAAACTGTTCATTTCGGGTTTTTTAACAAAATAGAACAAAACCAATTTTATCTTAGTTACATGGAAAACAATCAAATTCAGCAGAATTATTGAATGAATGAATATTAACAAAAAACATTTGTTTTAAATTAGAAACTGTATTGCATTCTAGGCAGTTTTCCCCATACAAGCTTAAGGATTTAAATCGCACTGCACTCCCTGGGAGTGACTTTTGAGTGGTCATGCATAAGCTTACTCTGCATAAAACATTTGCATAAAATATTCACTGTCATTTCCCACCCACCCCCCTTTTTTTTTAAGAACAACACAAATTATTGCAGCTGTATTATTCCTTTAGAGGTACTTATAGAAAAATAATGAAATGGATGCTAGTTATTTTTGAGAAAAGGCCACTCAATCAAAATCATATACTACAAATCAGTACTTACATAGGGAATGAAATTATGAAACAACTAATTATTTTGCTCATTCTAAGCATTTGTTTCTTAGAAATTAAGTTCTGATTCATCTCTAAATATATAGACATTTGCATAACTCTTGA
The DNA here is from genome assembly GCA_003457575.1 of Thermophis baileyi. NCBI lineage: Eukaryota > Metazoa > Chordata > Lepidosauria > Squamata > Dipsadidae > Thermophis > Thermophis baileyi. The sequence continues at coordinate 7,776,265 of QLTV01012194.1, forward strand.
TTCTAAAATCACAGCAGGATCATTCTTTATGTTTCAAAGAAAAATTTTATATAAAGATACATACCTGCCTGAAAAATAAATTAACTAATTTTATTAAACACAATGTTTCATATTAGCATGCAAATTATATTAATTTGCAAAATGAAGTAAAAAATAATTTAAAAAGACTACATATTTCTATACTAAAAATCAAAACGATTAACTTGGTGTTTTTTTTAAAGGAATTCATTTATGAATTTCATAACTGAAAACGCAGGCAAAATTAATTCAGTGAAAATGTGAAATATTTCTGTCTTTGAGCTAACCTGGGTATTGAATTTCACTTTCAGAAACAGAAGCAATGCTGTATTCAAGTGCAAGGAAAATAGTATACTTTCTGAATGTCACAGTGAAAATATTGCAAGAACAAGAAATCACAGAGAACCTATATACATTGCCTAAAAAAGGTAAAAATACAAAAAACAGTCATGTAAGGTCCATGTTAAAGTAAAACAATAGCCAGTTTTTTCTGAGTATAAATGTTAGTCATCATTTTAAACATCTTATTCATCTAGAAAATGTTACAATCCATTAATATAGTGCCATAATACTAACCTGATTGGAAATATCACATTCTTGACATAATGTAAAAAAAAAAGTGCTGTTAACAAAATATCTTGCTGGGTGAAAGAGAAATTTGAATTCTATGCTGCTGACAAGTTAAAATCAAAATGTTCCATCTACAGGTAACATTTCAAAGGTTCCACGGCTTTGATGTAGAATCTGCAGCAGGGTTTTTCATTCCTCAACCAATCACTCCTGTCACTTACATTCCATTTGCCAAATAGTAAAGATTTTATTAGTCATACTCATGGCATGCTTCCAAAGGCAGAGAAGAAACTCCCAAAGAAAACAAAGAACAAAAATCACTCCTCTATACATAATAAGCAGAAACGCTTTCCCACCGTGATTCGCTGGTAGAGCCTCATCATTTAAAATGAGCATGGCCAGCAAAAGGGCTACAGCGCAGGCTCATGACTGAATTTATGATCTCACTGAACAGGAAAATGCTACACACACACACACACACACACACAGCTTTACAAACACAAGCACATACATATGCACAATTAGCACACAGTCCAGTTCAGCAATTGCAAATCACACATCATTAAAAAAAAAAAAGCAATGTAAGGAAACGTTGTTTGTCAATCTATTTATTGTGTGGGGATCATATGTGCATCAATTGAAGAAAGTAGATGCAAATTTTAAAATTGCAATGAAGCATTCTTTTGTTTTCCTCTTACACTTCACTTGCAAAGTTTGGAAACAGGATTCCAGTGGTTTCAAAGGAGCACATGTTGAATCTAAACAAAAGATACAGTGTGTGTGTGTGTGTGTGTGTGTGTGTGTGTGTGTGTG
>QLTV01012194.1:7777685-7795885 GCA_003457575.1 Thermophis baileyi
GAGGAATGGCTATAAAAAAAATAATCCCACAGTACAGGATTTTAATCAGGATTCTCCTACTTAATATTTTTCCTTAACATGTTTAGGAAAAAGTGTGATCTTAACGTTTTATATTCTTATTTCCTTGGGATGAAGCCGCACAATGGGACTTCTTTTTCTGAGCAAGTACCTGTATTATCAGGCTGCAGGAGTTATAGCAGTGATACCCCTTCCCAATAGAGAGCTCTATAAAAAGCCCTCTTTCAGAGAAGTAATTATATCTCTAAAATCCAATAATCTTTATTTAAATAGCTTTACCACCTCCAAATGGAATTCTTGTTTTTTTCCAAAGTAGCATTTGTTAATATCAACAGTCTGAAACCTTAAACTGCTCCAAAAATTGTGGTGTGTGTACAGGCACCCTATTAATTACTGACAACAGGTGCAAAAGATAAGTTATCAGAACAATCTGAAAACATTACAGACATTACCGCCCTCAATGTAAAACAGATACAATTATAATGAACAGAAGTGAATGGGTACAAAAAGCAAGGTTCTTTTTTTCCTCTCAGGATTCCAGAAAACTTTGGTTTTAAGCAAGGGAAAAAATAAGTGGGCATGTCCTAATTTTCATACATTCAAATGGCTTTCTGAAGAAGAGAGGTCCCGTGTTGGCATAGCCACAAACTTTGTACAATCTAGAACCAGTTTTATCAAGAAAGGCTGTACTTAAAACCTCAAGGAAATGTTGAATGCGCCTCTCGCCTCTGGCATAATGTATGTTCCAGAGAAAAAAGCAGAACTGTACACTCAAGCCCATTCTCCACCTTGTTATGGTTCCCAAATATAAAGGTCTAAATGGACTATAGCTAGTGCTGAATTTAAATTTAGTCTTTCATTTGGGGTCAATTGTTAAAAAAAAAAATACTAGAGAGAGCGGGCTCCTCCTGATGCTCCTATCTGGCATCAATTCTTTCCCTTCAATGCCATGTACAAGGCCTCTTCTTTTTTAGATATTTTTAATCCCGCCTTTATTATTTTTATAAATAACTCAAGATGGCAAACATTTCGCTTCCATTAAGTGGATCCTATAATCCTCTCGGTCAGTGTTAAAACTTTTTTTTTCCACCAAGGACCACTCCCCACTTTTAAAAATTATGGAGGAGCCCAAAAGAGCTTTTGTTTCTATGGGTTATATTTATTGATAACGGCCGTATTAAAAATTAAGATTGACGCATTTGTTGCCGCTACCGCTTCACACCACTCTTCAAGAGGATTTTAATATTGTATTATTTTTCAACATAGGTTGGCAAATAATTTTGATTTCTCAGATCCCTCAGAGGTCTCAGGACTACACTTTAAGAAACATTCTCTAGCGCACATTTTCTTGAGGAAAACTGAAAGGATATCCACTCTGTATACCCCAAGTTGTTACAATTTTATGTTCAAGCCAGGCGTAACTATTTATAAAATCCATCTATACTTTTATTTCTATCCTTTTATGCATTCATATTTTGAGCTGAGGGGTTTATTTTATTTTTTTTACTGAAGAAATGTCTACATGTATGGCTTCATATTTCTAAACTTAATTCTTAATTTGGTATATCAGGTCAATTTTTAAAATTAAAAACAAACCTGAAGAGAAGACATTTATAATTAAAGTGTATATTTTAATCTTTATCTTGATTATTTTAAGAACCTACTGTTAAGGGAATTCCTCCCAAATTTGGAGAAAACAAGGTCAATTCTAGAAGCAGAGGCTTCTAGAGTCCTCTTCTGCCACTACCACACAGCAGAAGTACAGAGCAGGGAATACACAAGCAGAGACGGCTCAAACTGGGTCAGGATTTACTGAATTATTTTGTGCGAGGAAAGTCCTCTACCTACGTATTAAATGAATGAAGTGCCATTGCGAGTTAACCCACTGCCTAAGAAGAAAGGATCAGAAGAAAGGAACCTATGCAGATTTGATCAACAAGCTATTGTATACCAAAGATATTGAGGTAGAAACAAAATGTGGAAAAGTAATTTTTTTTTGTACTAGACAAATGCACAAAGTGCCTTTATCTGAAGCCATTAATAGGTCTTTGCAAATCATCGAATAAGGCATTTTGCATGTGAGTGATCCACCCCTCTGGAGTCACTGAGACACCTGATTTATGCATCAGAACTTCAAAGCAGCTATACCAAACAGCTGTGGCCAATTCAGTTTCATAGCAATCCAGAGAGGCCCTTCACTCGCAAGTAAAGCACCTTAACAGATAATTTGCACAAGCCTACCTGTTACTGCTGATAGTATAAACAGAATTATTTGAACCCAACATTTATCTTAGGTTGCCTCATACCTGATGTGTGCCATTGTATTTGCCATCAATAGGTCACAAATATCTTATTTATGTAATTATTAATTAATCAAAAATCATCCTAATAGATTGAGATATTCAGCTATCTACAAATACATAAGGTCAATCAACACAAGGTCTGTCAAATCAAGATGAAATAATTAATTTCATCTTGATTTGGTATCCTGTCAATGGAACAGCCTCTTCTGTTAGCAGAAGCCAATGTGCAAAAGCCAATGTGCTCAAGCAGATGACAGGCAGATGGTCTTTACGATGTAGTCAAGCTAACGGGAAGTAAGGTTAGTGCCCAACTCTTCAAGTATCTCTTCAGCATAGAAAGAGACTGTGTCTGTCTGTCTGTCTGTCTGTCTGTCTGTCTGTCTGTCTGTCTGTCTGTCTGTCTGTCTGTCTGTCTGTCTATCTATCTATCTATCTATCTATCTATCTATCTATCTATCTATCTATCTATCTATCTATCTATCTATCTATCTATCTCCACTATGTCATCCAACCAAACCCAATGATCATTAGAATAAAATATATCTGCAAATTAAGCGTACTCCAAACTTGCTAGATGCTCTAGTGCAAACAAGCAACTATTTAAGTCAATTCTTTATTCCAGCTAAGCCTTCAAAAATAACATTTCAAACTGTCTATACGCATCATGCAAGATAGTAATAGGAAATAAGAGAAAAGAAAGAGCCCTAGAGCAAGAATTGAATTTGGAACCAAGACTTTTGGCAAATTTTGTGTACTGATTATGGGAGTTTTTATTGGTATTATTATTGTACATTTAGGAAGAAGAAGCTACATGTAGTAGTAGTAGTAGTAATAGTAGTAGTAGTAGTAGTAGTAAAGCAATAACTTTTTTTTATTCCATTCAATTGTGTCTGATTCTCAGAGACTGCCTGGACAAGTCCCTGTAGTTGTCTTGGCAATGCTTTTCAGAAGTGGTTTACCATTGCTTCCTTCCTAGGGCTGAGAGAAAATTTCTGGCCCCAAGGTCACCCAACTGGCTTTGTGCCTAAGGCGGGACCAAACTTACAGTCTCTCACTTTCTATCTAGCCTAATGCCTTCCTTATCGTTGCACTAAATTAGGTCTTATAACAACATTACATATATCAAAATCGTACTATTCATTATATTCTTGTCTAGGCAGAAATTTGAGAAACAGTTTTTTCTCTACCCCCCCCCTCTCTCTCATACACACACAACAACAAAAAGCAAGACAAATAAAGAAAGATTATTATTTTCCTATTTTTCCTACCACAATATTACACAGCTCTTAAGCAATCTGCTTAAGATAACGTCTTCCATTTACCAAAGTTGGGAGGAAATATATTGAAATGTTAGTTTATGCCACCTTTTCTGTTTGACTTACAACTACTTAGATCAGAAGTTTCAAAGGGTTTTAAGCTGTGGGAACTGTCCCCAAATGGCAGCTAGGCTTTAAAAAAAGAAAAATCTAAGAAAGAAGGCCTGCCTTTTCTGTGGTACCGCAGAAAAATTGCTATGGATGCTCCTGATTGCATTTTTATTTATTTTTTTGCCCCTTTTTTTTTCACAAAATCCCATTGGATTCTTTCAAGTTCCATGAAACTTTTGGAAAAATCCTGCTCTAGACATAACTGCAAAAGAACAAAGTTTCTATGCAGGAGAAAGAATACGAAAAGCCAATAGATAGCAATAAGTTTATTATTAGATTTATTTGCTTAATAAAGGATGGATCAAACTTAGTAAGAACCACAACTCCAGATACTGGAGTATTTCAATATTAGTATTTTTGGGTCTTTAATAAATCTTACTATCATAATTCTATTGATTTGTAATTGCTGTGGCTAATATTCTTATCCTCTTAAGAAAATGTTCCATGCAAATGTGATACCATATTGCTATGATAATACATAAACATGCTCTGGAAGGGTAATTCCTATTCAATAGCCCTTATATGATACTGTAAATCTCTTTATTAGAGAATGACCTATTGCAAATCTGCATAGTTTCTCCACTTAAATGGCCATTTGGTATTATAATAACAAACTGATTTTTTTTTATTAGCAAAGATTAGCCAGTTCAAATAATGAATCAATATTAAGATGTTGATTATTAAGATATTACGTGTAATTTTCTTAATATCATAAAATCTGCTTTTTAAATTATTACCCAAAATACAATCATATTATACTGCATTCTCCTGAACATTTTACACATGAAGATTAGCACACTGTAATAAAGCTATAGAAAAAAAACAACCACTATCAAACCAATTTTCTGGAAGGATTGTTTCAAGGAAGGATATTGTCGAATGCTATTTCTGTTTTATGGAATTTGAAACTGCACATACAATTTTGCATGAATATCATACTGAATAGCAGACAGTATGCTATGAACTATTTTAAAAGAAAAAAAATCACAATTTTTCTGCCTAAACGATACTTATTTCAAATGCCTTTGCTATTTTCCTTCTTGCTTAGTAAGAAGATAAAGAGTATATTTATTTATCTTACAAATATTTCTTCTATTTCATGGATGATTTTATGGATTTATTATCTAAAACTTGCTGTGGTATTTGAACCCTGTTCTAAGTCTAGCAAGTATAACAATCAATTCTTTATTATAAAACAGTGATATTAATTAATAAAAGAGGAATATTTTATTGATTTAATTCCTTATACCAGATGTAGTCAATATTTATAGAAATATGCTTATTAGTCATAATTCAATACTTTTACTTTTCCATTAACTTTAATTTCTGTGTTTATTAAAACAATAAAAGGTTTGCTGCTGTATTTTAAATGTTTAGCAATTGGATGTCATGTTTAATTATGGTTTACATTAATTTGTCAGTTAAATTTTAATTAAAAATGAAATATTAAGCGTTCACGTTGCATTTGTATGCAATAAATCTAATGAGAAAGAATACTGAATTTACAAAATTCAAAAAAATATAGCATTAAATTAAGGTAATAAAAATCATGTGTTTTAATGAAGATAAAAAAAATTATTTAACAATATTACCCTGACTTATAATTGCTTTCCAAATATTATTTACAATTATTGTCACTTATTGTAACACAAGTAAAGAGTTAATACAACTACATTTAAAGCAACTTACAACACCTGAGAGCAGCCTTTGCTAATCTTTTTAAGATTATATGTGGCAAGACTGTCCACCATCAAAAATATGCCTATAAAAATATAGTCTCCCACACTCTGGCATGTTTCCACATAAACAGTTATAATCTGAGTAATCTAACAAGGAATGCTATTAACAAACAGAAACTGCATGTATGCTAGGGAGAGGGAAATGTTTTATTCCCGAAATACAATGATTATTTAGATTATCATATATACAAGCTCCCTCTGCAGGTAATGTGAAGAGTTGGCAAAAAAAAAAAAAGGGGGGGGAAACTATGTAGGAAATGCAAAGTTTATCAGAAGAATTCAAACAAACTGACAATATTTTAGAAAATTCTGAAAGCTATCTCATTTCCATAAGCATTACCTGATGTCAGTAGGTCCTGAAGGAGGCATCCTGGTTTGGTTTTGTTTTTCCCTCTCTAGGTGACTCTATACAGTTCAAAGCAGCTAAGCTGCTTCTGCACACCAAGATGCAAACGTCTCTTTTCTGAAGCCTCATAAAGTCTTTTAAGGGTAAAAGTAAACCAACACCGGACCATCCTGAAGTGGAGGGGACCACCCAAAACAAGTCATCACTTCCAGGCTAAATCATCTTCTTATCCAAAATAAACAAACCCAGCACTAGGGCTCTGTTTAATGTCCCTCTGTCACCTAAACCAAAACTGATTCCATTTGGGATTAACTCACTGGCTCAAAGTTTAGCATCAATTTCACTGAATACGAGAGTGCACATTTTAAGAAAAACAAGCACATAATCTGAAAGGAGAACAGTATTTTGGGGGGAAAGCTACCCGTTCTCATAAACTGTTTTCCCCCCCTCTCTTGCAAATGAAAGAGTTCTATTCTTTTCCACAGGGGAAAAATAATTTAATTTTGTTTGATGTACATGTTATAACTATTGTCCCTATCTAATGATCAGTATAATTTCAATAAAATTCAATTATACTGCTGCCAAAAGTGCTAGAGAAGTCAAATGGAACTATAGTTAATAACCAATCCACACCACTGTTTGAATTCTCAAAGAAACTATATTTTACCAGAAAACTATAATATCACTTTTTTTTCCCAGATGGAAGAATATTTCATTGCCTTTCTAAAAGAGTCAGTTCTTCTCTCAGTACAATTCTATGTATTTCTACTGAATTCAATGAGGGTTTCCATGAGATAAATTATGTATTCTTATATAAACAGACCACATTTTTGGTTTAGTATATTGACTTTAGATACTCAAGCTTAGTTTATCTGTTTGGCATAATTTTTTCTATTAATTAGGAAATCACTAGTAGCTTCCATTTAAAATTCAGTTTCTGACTTATAAAATTTCAATCTCAGCAGTCTGCGTGTAAATTACAGAAATAAGGACCAAACTCTAATATGGTTGGTAATACAGACCATGCTACCAAAGAGGAGAAAAATGAAAGTTACTATCAAGTTTAAATAAAATAACACAGACAGAAAGAAAGAAATTTATATTTTAAATATAAAGAATATGGTAAAGGAAATATAGTTAAAGAAAATTATTAAAACAAGTTCATAAGGGCTTTCAGGGTCAAATTATAAATTAAATGTTTATTTTATTTTAGACAAGCATATCCACAAAGGGACATTTCTAGCTGTTCTTTTGGTTATTTGTTATTATTTGTCATGTACTGATTCTTTTTTACTACTTCCAAATGATGTGTTCCTATGGATATTAGTCAAAATTTAGTTAGTCACAACCAGATATGTTGGACTGCAATCATGTAAATCAGAACACTGAATCAAAATCACAGTGTAAGTTTAATAATCCAACACATAAATCAGGAAAGAAGGATTTGTGCAATAAGGAAGGGGGCATAGATAGAACAGCCATTTCAAAAACAAATGAACCAGGTAGTATTTTTGAAAACCTTAATTAGTCTCCCACGCACAGCAAATATAAGGCAAAAGAGAAATGAACCATTCACTCTAGAAATTCTGTCTTTCTTTCCTAATGTTTTTATTTTGTCCATCAGCAACACTGCATTTTCAGTTGCTTTTCTGCAGGTGAGCAAGATTAACTTGAATAAATCAGACAAATTTCTTCTACGTATACTAATGTAGCGACAATGATTTCAAAAGACATTCATCTAGTACAGATATGCACACCCGACACTCAACACAATCAGGTCTTGTCAGTCAGTGAAGAATATTTCATCAGCATTAAAATGCAATCACAGTTGTTGCTGAGCCCTCCATGCCACTGAAAAGGCACAAAACAAAACTCTTAGGGAAAGTATGTCTTTGGGGATCAATTTTATTTATCTAGTTCAAAAGGTCTCTATATCATTATTTGCATTGAGCCAACAAAATTCTTCCTTTAAACTCGGACAAAAAAAATATTTTTTTAAGCATAGCATCAAGCTATGACATGTCAAAAATGGAAAAGACAATGGCTGAGTCATATCAACAACCATGTTCTATCATGAAATCCGACTGAAGTGCTTGCCAAAAAAATGCCACCCAACAACACTTTAAATGGAAAAATAGCAGCATCTGAACATTGCTTTGTTTGTTTGTTTGTATGTATGTATGTATGTATGTTGTGTGTATATTTATACAAACAAATTTGGTGGAATCACTTTTGGTGGGTGGGAGTGTGTGTCAGAAATTCTTGGCATGCCAGTAAAGATATCATTCCCTCTACAATTTCAGTTATAAGAGCCATTGCTTATCTAAGCAAAATAATACTGGCAACTACACAACAGAACAACAGCAAACTTGAGAAAACTCCGAGATTTCAGTAATGCAGAAAATTCTTTAGCCTAAAATCCTTAAGGTGGGGGCAGGAAGGGGGAGCAACTGATCTAAAAACAGCTCAGGAAGACTAAGAGTGCTCAGTGACTAGAAAGTAATTCAAATGGAAAATGGAAAATCAATGATAGGGGGATAATGGCTCAATTCCTGAACACTTGCACTTCATGCCACAACATTTCGTTGCAGATCCTACTTGTAATTTTAGGCTCAAAAATCTCTGTCTAATAAACCACTGGTCTACTACATAACTATGGGTTGAATTATGATTACTCAGTGGTCAAAACTAAGAATTATGTCCCTCTTCTGAGTGATTGTAATGACTACCTTCTTTAAGTTATATAAAACCCTGCTCCAAAATCAATTCTAAACTCCACCTCAATTTAATTACCAACAATATCAGCAAAACAAGGAGAAATCAAACTATCCGAAATAAGGCAGTCATTCCTTCGCTCAACAGCAAAGAACAATTTTAGTAGTAAAGGAACTTTAAGTACTCTGTCAACTGAACAAAATAATAATCAAAAGGCAGTCACGATTCATACAAAAATACAGCAGACAGAAACTGCTACGCCAAGATAGGCTGGATGCAAGATTGAATTTGCATCAAAGAAACAAACTGAATGGTAAAGATTTTAAAATACAGGATGTGGCAACATGCTGAAAAGTTTCAATAAGCATTCTGGAAATGTTTATAGTAGTCAAATCTTAAAATCTAAATTTTCACAAATCATGAATCAAACTGGTGTAATTTTAATGTGTATGTCATGTCTCTGTTTTTTATGTATTGTGTATCTATTAATTGATCATACAGCAGGATGTAGTATCTTTGGTTGAAAATGACTATTTATTCACTGAAAATTAGCACATCCACAAACAAATGCTGGTCTTATAATAATTATTCCTATGACATGTTTTTCCCTGCTTTAAGAAAACTGGACTATTCAGAAAACAAATGGAAACATTTACCAACCTTCATAATATCATAAGAAGCTGAAGGTGGCAGCAGGGATAGGGCGTATTTTCTTAATAGTAGACATTTAGTGCAAACTTAGCCTAAGATCTCCATTTTTAAAATGGATGAAAAAGATTAAAATATAATTGCAAAATTAGCAAAAATGATGTAAAAATTAAAAGGATGCTTTAGCCACAAATCCTCTAAGCTAATGATAATTTATTTCAATATATGTGAGTTAGGACCCTAATTCGTACTTTATTTGAATTATCCTTTGTGCAAACTGTTGGCTAAACAGATGAATTACACAGTACAGTATCTAAAACACAAGATTTTGATCAGTCTTTGGTTTGCGTACAATTCATTTTCGATGTGCTTCCTGTAAAAATCGGAAAGCACAATTTAATGTTGAACAATTGAAGTAGAAATGTTTATAAATCATGGGTCATATTTAGTGGCACAAATCTATTTAGAAGTTAGTTACTCCTTCACTTAAGAGAAAACAAATAAGACACTTGTAATACATTTTCGGTAGGTAGGTAGGTAGGTAGGTAGGTAGGTAGGTAGGAAGGAAGGAAGGAAGGAAGGAAGGAAGGAAGGAAGGAAGGAAGGAAGGAAGGAAGGAAGGAAGGAAGGAAGGAAGGATCTCTCTTGCAAGAGTTGCAGTGGATGTCAAATTCTTGTCTTTGTTTTAAAGATTAAACCAGTGAATGCCAGCTTCATTCCTGCAACTTCTTCACAGAGAATCATTTCTGTCTATAACACTCTCACCACAGCTCACAATTAAGTTGTGTCCTGTTTATTCATTTACCTTCAGCTGAAGAACAAATAAGCGCAGAAGCTTATTTCATAATCAATCTCTTAAATTCCTTAAAATATTTTAACGTCACTAATCCCTCTATTCCAAGACATTACCCTCCAAAGATCCCTCATTTCTTCTCAAGATATGCTGCTCTACTGTCATTCATTGATTATTTTTGTGCTCTGTAGAGGGAGACATTACCTCTGGACTAGAGCATACCTCAATTTTAACCTGAGGCAAAAATCTGGTTTAACATCTTTATTCAGTTGGCATTTGTCTTCCCTTTTCAGCTATTTTATTCACGAATTCAAGTGAGATAACTTTGTGATTCACAAAGGGGCTCTCCCGAATAACATTGTTATGTTGCCTTTCCCTTTTAGCTAAGACAGTCCTAGAGATTCAGTGAAGCAGGAGTTTATGTGCTTTAGGAAGCGAAGGCAGGTGCGAAATGTCTCAATGAGAAAGCAAGACCTAGAAATTTTAACTTCCTCTACAGAGGCAATATTTTCAGGCTACCGAAATACAAAACATATAATCAGCAGACAAAATGTGCATGTTTGACACCACCAAAAACACTATCACACACTCAAATATATATTTTACTAAAGCTGAACAATAGTTTCTGGAGTAATAAACAGTGTTTTCCTGCACTGATGGCATAAATGTGTTTATCTTTAGCCTTTATTTTTGCTTGAAAAATTGATTGTCCGTCTATCCACTTCAAAAACAAGTTCAATACTGTACTGATATTTATATTTCCATCAATAAATACAGGCACAAAATTGAACTTAGCAACCATGTTTCAGATAAATAGATACAGGTTATGTATAGTGTGAAAAATATTATTGCACTTTGAGGAATAAAATTAAAGCAGTATAAATTGACACCTACTAGGCTCTTTATAGAGAAAGGAAATAGCTATGATTGAATGTGCAGACTAGTGTATATTCTTCTTAGTGCATTAAATACTGCAATTCTTGATCATCCTAAGCAATTTAGACACTATAGGCAAGTTCCAAGGTAATCTCATTTCTGTGGTTTTTCAGTGTGAATTGATTTTTTCCTTCTTAGCTGCTTTGATAATTGAACAAAATTATACAACCGTGATGGGATTTTATTTACAAGCACACAACATATAAAATATTCTGCAAAGTTGAAGCATATTACTTCATAAAACTTCATTCTGTGTAATTACACAAGTTGCATTTAAGCTTGTTTCTGCCACTAAAACAACCAATAGTGATTCTGTTGCTATTCTGACTGCACTTTCCCTGCAGGTGTTACTTCTGTCTTTACTACAATCTACCGCTATGTTTTTGATCATTACTTCTTTGGGGTTGTGGGGGGAGATAGCAGACTTCCACGTAGTTGAAGAATTCACTGTTACAAATGCCACATGGGAAGGGAAATAATGGCACATGCTAATTATATACTATTCCTTCAACTTATAAAATGTACCATTTGTGATAATGGTCCATAATCTTTCTTGCAGTGTAATTCAAAACCTGTTCGAGAACACTTTCCCCCCTAAAATAAATCTTAAATGTGGCAAGTTACAATGCAGTTTTCAATTCCAATTAAAGAACTGACATGTCTATGTCAATAAAAATACTTATACATACAAATGCACTTCACAAGTCATTTTCATCAGAAACAAAGAAGCAAGCAGTAAGAAATAATGCATTCTATTTCACTAAATTGATACAAGGGTATCATCTTTAATATATCTTTTTAAAAATGCATTTCCCCAGAAGTTCAACTAATATAGCTGTATAAAGAACTGACTGAATTAACTACTTCATGCAGAATTATTAAACATCAATGACTCCTATCCATCCAGAATATTTTATATCTTTTAACTTTAGGGTGTGTTTGTTTTTTAAATGTATTATCAAATTACCTCTACTGGGTTTTTTTCCACATGCCATATTAGCCCTATGAAATACTCAGACAACAGTTGCATATAATATATGATATGTAACTATTAGGGTTGATGGTAATTTCATTACTGTAATTCTATTATGAGTGGCATGATATTTGCTATCCCATAACTATTATTCTGCACATGGATTAAAAATTATAAGTCTATTCCAGTTACACCTGATTATTCTTTCCTAACCTTCATCTGGTGGAATAATAATGGGTTCTAAAACTTCTTATTTGAAATTACTAATGCCAAATAAGCCTAAAATCCGGAGATTAGGTGTAATATGTACTGTGAAACAGCTCATTTAAAAAAGAATACATTAAAGGGAAAATGTCTCAAAATGACAGTAAATTCAATTATATTTGAGACATACATTAGGGAATCCACACTATGGAAATTGAAAGCTTGTTATTTTAAATATCAATTCATACTTTTCTTAACGTTTTTAATGTAGTATTTATTATACATTTGTATTTGTCATTAGGAACCCCAAATGGCACGTGATTTCACTCTTTTGCAAGCAGGTGCAAAATACTATAAATTACGTATTTCATTTTGGAATATGCATTTGTCAATTAAAAATACAATAAGTAAGTCAGGCTAAGTGCCAGATATTGATATGATAGAAAATCAGTTTATTTAAATGTCAGTTTTTATTTATACACACACACACACACACACACACACACACACACACACACACACACATACACATACACATACACACTTTTACTTTGATTTCAGCATACTTTTCTTAGTACATCTTAGGTACCCCTTTTTAGTACTTCTCATTCCTGACCTAGGAAACATGAAGACATATTCTGAGGTACAAATTATGGACTGACTGCTAGGCAGATTTTCTTTTTTAAAATGCTTTTCTCTGTTTATTTGAAGGAAGGAAACATACAGAAGCTCTCACTGTTGTCTTAAATTAAGACTTGGAATACCACTTGCAAGATTGCTGTTCATAAAATGGGCTACTTGCTTTGATGTTCTGTTAATGACTATGGAAGCTAAATATGTAAATACGTGTACATGCATGTGAGGGACAAACAGAGGGAGAATGAATGAATGTTTAGTGGAATCTCTCAAATCAAAACCTTAAATAATTGGTTTGTTCTATCCCATATTGATGCAATAAGTTGATTTCTCCATCTGCTAGCCTCCAGAGCAACCTAAAATCTATGTACAATTTCTATTGCCCACAGAACATAACCCACTATGATTAAAAATGGCAGCTTAAACACTGCTATGGCACATTAATTTCTAAGTGGCCTAATCTTGCTCTACAAAATGCTGAAAGTTTTCATTCTATGACATTCTCCAGCATTTGAAATTGTCAAATATCAAAATCAAATCCAATGTGTCAAGATAATAAGATAATTTTTAGTTTATCTCTATTAGCTCTACAGGATAATCTATTTCCTCCATAGCACTCTGTATCCAAAGCAGAAAAGTTAAAAGCAATTTAAATGTCCTAATGAAAACTGGCTCAATAGGAACTCCAAATAGGAACTAATTCAGGAAAAAGGGCAACTTTAAGAAACTATCCTTATATAATTTCACATTATTCTAAAACACCCTATACAATCATGAACTATTTTGACTATTTCAAAATAGCAGAAGTCCCCAAACATCTTACATTAGATTTTGTTCCCATTTTACTTCTAGGTAACCCTCTTTGTTTATGAACAAACAATTCTGAATATCAGAACTGTCTTATTATAAAACAATTGCATTTAAAATTGAGCATCAGAAGTCATATCAAATGACCTCTGTAAAGACTTGATAAACTGGACAAACAAAAATAAGTGTGAGAGAACTTAGAGACAACAGGAAAGTTATTTTTGTGAAGCCTAATATATCTCCTTAATTCTGATTTCCTATGAATGATATACCGAAGAAGTGCCGCATTCTGCTCCTCTCCATGTCTGCCAGATTGTGAATATTGATTTTTAAAGATAATGAAGGAATAAAATCAGCTATCTCTTTTACTAACACAGTACTACAACAAATGAATAAAAGGGTGCAGATGCAACAGCATCTTAAAATATAATTTGCAAATATTCTGTAAGCAGATGAAACAGCGGGTCCTTGCTATAACTATTTGAAGAATATTGATTACACTACTTTCACAATTTTTGAGAATGGCAGTAACAACAGCAACAAACAAACAAACAAAAAACCCAGCACATATCAGTAACTTACCCATATATTGGGTATCTGCATCATCATTAATGAAAAAAGCACCTAAGTATTCTCATTATCTTGGAAAATTTGTCAATAAATTTAAAATTAGACACAGTTTCAAAAATAACATTCTGCATCAACTCTATGGAAAAACAATGCATTTCCTAGTAGATGTATTGAAAGAAATGTGTGCTCATTTTCAAAGGCTGTGAAGAGAATGGTCTTTTATTTCAAAGACTGATTTGTGTGGATGTGTGCCGTTTTAAGTAATTAGAAGTTCTTTCCCATTCAGCCCCCAATGCACTGATATGTAGACCATATCCAAGGATGAGCCAGAAAGAAAAGGCCTCACAAATCCCACTAACAAAATAACTAGCAGATACCAGAAACTATGCAACAGTGGCTGCCATGAAAAAGGTCACTCTTTTTTCTTAGTATAAACCATTAATCAATGGAATATAATTGTTTGGCTGCTTACAAGGGCCAGCAGCATACAGACTATGTTTCTTCCCTGGCATAATTACAAAACAGTAAAAGTTCAGAAATATAACCCAATTCTACCTCCCCTTTTTACCCCTTTTCAATTCCTCACTGCCCTTTGGGCCTCTGCTTTGGAAGCAAATGGAAGACAGACTGAAGTTTTCTCAATTGAGCTGAAAGCTAAGAAACCTTTGATATGCTAATGGGATCCTTCAAAGGGTAAGAATTCACACTTGCATTAATTCAAACAATTTGTGCAGAATGATGTGAAATGGCACCTCTTTTAGTAGCAAGTAACAAAAGGGAGGGAATCTGAGTATCTGAAGAAACCAAACAACAGAGGATTTGTTCTGCAGGATTCTTTCTAACAAGGACAATATTTTCTGAGGAAAAGAAAAACACACCTGAAGCCCCAAATAAACTATCTTTCCTTTCTGACATACCAATTATATGTGCATCTAATAACCATCACTAGTATTATCAGAAGCTATTATTATCTCTAACATATGAGCAAGCAAGAAATCTTCCCGTACCTGAAAGCCTCTGAAAAGGCAAGAGGTTTTTTTATCCATACCTATATCCAGTATCACCTTCCCCTAAATTTCATTGTGACTTTTATTTTTGATATTCTAATGCTAAAAAAAAAAGAAAAAAAAAAGCAAACATCCTTTCAGGCATCTCCAGCACGCCACACACACACACTTTCTTTGCATTGTCTCCAGGTGGCCCTAGACTTCTTTCTACAAGCAAAGAAGAAACCAGTCTTTAGGCCACAACGGGAAAGAACTGTTATTTATTGGTAAGTGGAATCCTTTCTAGGAGACACGCAAAGGACTGTTTGATCCCTTCTGCTTCCTTGTGTGATAGGTGAAAATGTGTGTGCAACAAGTGGATCTTTTTATTCAAGGAGTGCAACTTTTCCCTTTCAATATACAACTGAAATACAAGAGGAGGAACAAGAGCTGGCAGGGCCTGCTTAGGCATTCATGCAGCCAGATTAATGAAATCAACTGCCAGGCAGTTTCCTCGAAAAGAATCTCTCTCAGTCGGGGAATCTGTGCTTCCACTAAAGAATGTTGGAGGAGCAAACCAAAAACAGAGAGGAGAAAAATCTCTTACACAGTAACAGGATCCAGATGGCTCTTGTTGTTACTATAAAACTTGTAAGGCTGCTTTTGAAGCTTTTTCTTCCATCTCTGAAGCAAGAAAGATTACCCAAGGAACTTTCTTACATTCACACAAACACTAATCTCTTTCCATAGTGAAATAAGAACTTTTAAGAACAGTTAGAAGACGATGGCTGGAAAGATCTGTACCCCATCCCCTCCATACATTTCTTGTTCAGCATTAGCCCCTCTCTCTTTGGCAGGCTTCTTTGAAAGTGAATTTGTTTAAAATCAGCAGAACACTTCATGTCTCCTTACAGGGAAGTATCACAGGGCCTTATGAATAGCTCTAACAAGCTGACAATTGTGCAGCACATTTTTAAAAATAAAAAATAAATAAAGTTCCATCGAAATTGATGATAAACGCTGCCAGATCAAATGGGTAGGGTTGGGCAAAGTTTAGCAAGTCAAAGAGATCCCTCTCCTTGAACCCACCCAACCAATCCAGGGTCTGATGCCAGCCACCCACAAGAACAGGCAAAACAAGGGGAGCAATCACACCCCATGTGAAGGTGTTCTTCCAAAACCTCAATCCTCTGAACAAGAACTTGGTTGCTAAGGGGTATCAATGCATTCTTCTCCCAGGACAGTTCCCTTGGCTTGAATCTGATCTACCTGGCCCTCCTCTACCAGGACTCTTAAGTCTTTTCTCCAAGATGCCTTGATCCTAAGGAGTGCCACATCTACTCACCTTGGTTCACAACTAATTGCATTTTCAGGTCACCCTTCTTTCCCTGTCCCTTGTTTCATGGCTCTTGGGAAGCCGCACTGGCATTTACCATCACTCGTTTCTTTGCCAGAAGAAGGAAACCAGTAGATTATTGGAAGAAGTGGCCATCACAATCTTCCTCCACTCCCCTACCTACATGGGCCTCAGGTCCAGTTCTCACTTCTTTGCCTCTCCCTTCCCTGGTCATAAATAATACTCTGATTTATTAGTAGTGGGTTGATTTTTTAAAAAAAAGGTAAAATAGAAATGTTTGAATGAATGCGAATAAGAAAAGAGTGGGACAGGAAAGAGTTCCCGGCATCTCACGGGTGTATTGGCGGGGTTCCCTTTCCCCACAGGGAAAACAAAGGACTAGGAACACGCACCCCGTTCTCCCACGAAGCCGCCCCCTCGCGTGCAAATGGCTCGCAAACCAGGAGGACCCAAGTAAGCAAACAGGTACCGTAAGTACAAAAAAGCTCATTCCTCCCCCCCCCAACCTTGCTTACCTTTGGATTTGCAGCCAATTGCGGGCCAGGGTTTCTCTGGCATCTGGGTGCCCCAGAAAGGAGGTGCAGGATGAGTCCCTTTACGATCACGAGGGTTGGGCCTGGGAAGCGGCAGCAGCAGAAGAAAGCCAGATCAAGCAGAAGGATCGCCGGTCAGGCAAAAGAGACGGGCTGGGTAGAAGTGTTAGAAAGCCGGGGAAACAGCTGGCTTTGCAGCTCGCTGAGCTGGGACAAAAAACGTACAAAAGGCAGCGGCTTCTTCCTCGTCCTTCTCCCTTTCTCCAAGCAAACCCAGCCAGCCGAGGGGCTTTTGGAGGGGTTAAGTCAACATTTTCCCCCCGCAGTTCCCAACGCGCGCTGCTCTTTCTCTCCCTCCCCCCCCCCAAAAAAAAAGAGGGAGGAAGGCAAATTATTGAGGAGAGGAGGAAAGAAACGGCAACAAGCCAGAAAGAAAAATCGAAACAATTCTTCCGGTACTCTAAAAGCACCACAACAAAAGAGAGCTAGGTGCAAAACCCACTGGATATGACCAGCCCTGGAGTCCTATATTTCTCTTTTCTTTAAGCAACTGGAACGATTGTTTAAAAAGAAAAGAAAAACGGAAAACAAAACCACGACGCCAACAGGAGAATCAATTCGATCTTCGGTTTCTTTTCTTCAGGGAGGAGGCGAAGGCGAGAAGGTGGGGGGTGGATGCAATTGCAATGCGCAGAGAGACCCAAGCATTAAAAAAAAATAATCAAATATTTTCTTCTAAAAAGGCAGCCTCTCTTTCTCCGTCCTTTTCTTCCATCTTCTTTGCATCACCCTTGATGACATTCTGGCCTCTGGCAGGATCCAGTTCCAGCCATTCCTTCCTCGGGCTTCGCGTCTTCCTCGGATGCTCTGCTCCTGCCTGCCCCGTGAAGAACAGGAGATCAAGAGCCCAACTGGCCGCGCTTAAAACCACGGGGAGAAGAGAGCCCGGGCATGAAATCGCCCAAAAGGAAGCAAGGAATGGAAAGGGTATGTGTGGGGGGGGGGGAACCCAATGAATAGTACCGCCAGCTCCTTTTCGTTCATGCACCTCTCCGTGTGTGACTGGGGATTGCGAAGTCCTGACACAGACTCTCCACTAGCTCTGAACTGGAGCCACCTCCAGCCTCCACCTCTTCCAATCTCCACCCCCTCTCTCGCTCCCTTTCTCTTCTCCCCACCCCTGGGCTCAGCTAATCATATAAACATATT
>QLTV01012194.1:7799608-7814877 GCA_003457575.1 Thermophis baileyi
AGAAAGTTTGAGTTCACCAGGAATGGATTTTTGTGTGAAGAAATGCAAGATCAGTTCAATTCTGACATGAGGATGAATCCTAGACTAGTAATATTATTTAATGTGTTATGTAAGCATTTTGTTCCATTCTCATTAGTTATTCTTGATTCTTTGATCCAATAAGCCTGAAGTCTGACCATTCCACTTTAAATTAACAATAATTATTGATACCAGACATGCAAAGATTATATTGTCTATTAGTTATAAATATTCTGTATGGTTACTGTTTCATGTTTCTAGTAAGAATTTCAAAGCATAATATCCCCCTAATTTAATAAAATAACTGTGAGATAGTTATTTACTAGCCTGAATATGCATAAACTGAACATGATTCGTTTTTCACATGGATAAAGCCTAAATAACATGATGCTGAGGTGCAAATGTAAGAGACTGGAGAGAGTGGGCTTTCACAACAACTGGTTGCATAATTAGTTACAAAACGTCTAGCTTTAAGTATGCAATGTATGTAACAATACAGACACCCTATGATCAGACCATAAGTACAATATAATGGTTGTACTTAGGTTGAATAACTATAACACACAGCAAGCTTGGATCAGGACATGGACCTGACCCATGCATTTTTACCCCACCCCACCCTTTTGGCTATTGTTTCAAAATGGATCACCGTGTCTTAAACCATTTTTCCCCCTGCCCATACTATCTGGGATAGGAATCAGATTGTCCTCCCTTTCGCCTTGCTTTTCTATGTTTGCTCTATCCCGATAAGACAATGATGTGGAAAGCTTCAGGTCACCGATGTCATCATAGATGTCGTAAAAAAAGGACGAGTGAGATGTTCACATATAGTATGACATAATTCAGGATTCACTTGGTCTACTTCCATCATGATTCAATTTGTATCATTCCATCCCATAAAAAAAAAAAACATAAAAGGACACTAAAGTCATACACAAAATCATAAAAGATAAAACATGGGTGGTATGGACTGTTGCAAGAATATGTTGGTTTTAAAGCAGTCTTATAGGTGCAATACGTGTTAAAATCAAAGATACTATGTGTTTACTGGTATAGATATTACAGGTACAAAATAATTACAGCTTTGCATATGTGATACAACTGTAACACACCCATATCCTGATTGTCTAGCCAGGCCTTCTTTTTTTCCCCTTCCCTTCCTGTAGTATTTACTACAAGGCCCAGATTGGTATTCAAAAGCCTCTTGTATCTGCTCTGCTTGCCACCATTAATTGCCCCTAGGGTCAATCTTCTGAAATGAATTATGTCAGTTTCAGAGCCAGTCCTCCCATATTAGCTCCACTGTGCTACCACAAATTGTCCTAGGGTTATTCTCCTTGAGTGACTTATGCAGTCCACACCTGAAAGAGCTGAATCCTTTACATTCTGGGAGGCTGCACAGAAAATCAGATAGGAAACATTTTCACTTTGTAAACCTTCAAAGTTACAATAACCTTTTGGATCTGTTGGCACAACACGTTTTGCTACAATTTTTTTTTTTAAAACAGAAACTGCTTTAAGAATATAATTATCCTTCACAGCATAAAAGTAGTGGTCTTAAGTGTAATTTGAAGTGATTAAAAAGATTCCCTACTCTAAATAACATATACCTTGAAAATTAGTCAATTGAGGTTTTTCTCTCTCTCTAAAATAATCCATGAGGCCACAAAAGACAGTAATATCGCTCATTATTATTGCAAAACATTGTGCATGCCATGATCCTTTCTTCTGTCCTAGCATGCTAATACAGAAATGAGTTGACTCCTTGTGTATAAATAATCAGTACAGTTGTACAGAAACAATTAATGTATTTTCTATCTATTAAATAGCCTATATTTTCACCTGATTTTAGAGACAGTTCTGCTGGATTTTATACTATTCATCATAAGAGAACCAGCCATTGATTATTTGTTTCCTTATCCCGGCAACCAGAGGGAAAATCCTAAATTCAACTGAGACACTCATAACGTCACAAGCTGTAATTTTAATATGTACGTCATCCTCCCCATTCCATTTAGTATCTGACCAGATAAAGTCCATGACTTCAACATTCAACATTAAATCAGATTCTCCCACACACACACACACACACACACACCTTTGTTTTTCATTATACCATACCCGGTGGAGAGATCTGGAAATTTAAGAAATTCTCACATGCCTTGTGACCACTGAAGAGGCCCGATAATGGTCTTTTTTTTTTTCCCCTGATAGCCAACATTGTCATTTTTTTTATTTTCAGATTCATCTAAGATGCCTTTTGATAACCAATTAATAGAGGATTAATGTACTAATGTGAAGAGAGTGATGATGTAAAATCAGCGTAAAGAATATGCTTCTGACATTTGTCGAGATTTTTTTATAAGTGCTATGCTCTTTTCATGTTTACCTTCTGAATTTAAAAACTCTGACCGTTCTAACTAAGTCTAGAATAGCTGGAAGCAAAATGTTGTTCAAACAGAAGGAAGACATGCTTTGGAGAAGAAAAAGCATCTCATTGCCTGGATTTTATAAAAAAAGATAGACACTATAAAAGAATCCCAGGGTGTACAGATTCAGTCTTCTCTAATCGTGCATTATCCAACCACCATATCTCAGGATGTGCAAAGCTTTCTTGAGGGGGGAAAAAAAAGAGTCTAGGACAAGGAATTCATTGTATAGAAAAATAAGAATATGTACCATAATCGAAGAAGAGTGAAATCTTGAGAGCTACATTTTTTTTGGAATGCTAGAATTCACATGGAATTCTCAAAGTCTCACAGAGAAAAAAAATATTAGATTTGACAGCCTGGAGATCTAAAAGACATGTTCTATATCTGGGAAAAATCACTGAATCTTGCTTGATTCTGTGCTATAGGACAACATTGTTACAGGCAGCTAAGATTTCCCTAGGTATAATCAGTTTTACTACAGGTACAACAGTGTTTATATGCCAGTCTTGCTTTTCAAAGGGAACCTCACTGATCTCTTAAAAGAAAGCTAAAGGGTCACATTCCCTCCACCCCCCCCTCAATTGTTTAAAGACAACATGAAAGTGAATGTTATATACCAGAACTGGATTATTTAATCAACTGACTGAAAACTGAAACAAGCTGGTTCTGATTCTTTAACTTAAATTCCTTTGGGCTGTAAAGTATTATCCTTACAGAGCTTTTTTTTTTTTTTTTTTTTTAAAAACCCCCCTCCACACTAAAAAAAAAAAAAAAATGATGTATAAAATTTTATCCTTACAGATCTTTTTTTTTTTTTTTTTTTACAAAAACAAAGTTGGTATATATAAAGTGATCAAATACATTAAGTTACACATTGAACTATATCTTATTACATAAACTACGGTATATCTCTGTAATTCAAAGGTAAATGCCAGTGCAAATGAGAAACTTGCACGGGGAGTACCCTGACATAGGGACTGCTGATGACCTTTGTACAGTCAGAGACTGGGAGCAAGACTGGGTCACAAACCTTGCAACAATAAACAGGGATTATTGTGTTTGCTTTTCTTTTGCTAGGAGAAAAGAAGAAAAAAAACCTTATCTATTAGTTGTCGGGAAAGAAAGAGAGAGAAAGATGTGCGGGACAGGGAATTACAGAAAACTCATATGTGAGTGAAAGTTTTGCATTTCAATATGCCCTACAGACATTTTGCGTTTTGTTCACTTTGTCCAGAGGACAAGTATTTGTATGTCAGAAGCCATTTTTCTTTCTCCCTCTCTTTCTCTATATATGTAACCTTACATAAATTGAAGCAATTGTTTATAATATAGGGCACAATCCAGTTATAGCTAAACATTGATAGTCTTATTGATCTTAGCAGGAGAATTAAGCATGTGCAATCAATGCAACCTAAAAGGGTGTGATTTGGGCTGGATTGCTTCACATACTGTAATTGGGTTGAAATATCAACAGATCTTCATTGTGATTCTTAATGTGGATTAAATCCTTATTAAGGGGATCAGAACAATAATAAGAAAGCTGTCTCAGAATACTGATTTTAAAAGCATGCCACTAATTATACATTTTACAACCCCACTATTTTCGCACTAAGAAAATTACACAAACATTTGGTTATCTTCTGCAATTTCAGCCAGAAGTTTTTTTGTCAGGACTGATAAAACGTTTAATCCAACATTAATATTACTTTTGTGTGATCACAATATTTTGTGTTTGTGTGTGAAAAAATAGAAGATATATGATAGAACTGTTACCTCTTATGTACTTACATAAGGCTATATGCATTGTCCTTACCATGCATATGTCTATGTATTCTCTTTGCTTATATCTTTTCAGAAAATGAAAACCTTTGTATTCATTCTTCATATTTATCACTCACCCTTCTTTTTATTTCACTTGGGCTTCATATTTTAAGTGTTTTATATATATTCTCTTAAAATTGCTTGCCATTTTTTCTCCACTCATGTACGCATACCCGATTTACAATTAGTATAGCAGACTATTTGATACCTTACAGATTTAGTTTTAACAAGACTTTTCATTACTGATACTTTAAAAATGCCAACTGCAAATATCAGTTTAGGGTTTTATTGAGTATTAGGGCCCAGAATAAGAATAGGCAGCAAATAAACTTAACAAATAAAATAATAAAGCAAGCAAAATAACTGATAAATCAGCAGCATATGAGTTTCACTGCTTGCCTGATTTCATTGGTGATGCCTTGGTCATATTTGATCAAATGATGAACAATGAATATCATCAACAGCTTTCTTATATGATCCACATCTTTAAATTATCATAGTCCATGCAAGTATAAAATAATGCAACACTTTCATGACTGTTCTATGACGCCTGATTTTCAGACCATAGAACAAAAATTATTTGAAACAATTGTGATGCTTGTGTTGTTGCTTAAAGAAAAAAAAAGCAGCAAATCATCTTCCCCAACACAATTCTATTAAATATTAGGTTTTTCTTTCTGTTATAGGTGCAATTCTAGTCAAGCCAGTAGGAGCTATTCATAAACCTACTGGATAAGGCACTTGAAGATTAATGGCCAGCCATTATGGATTATTGCAATGTTTCTTAAGGAATTGTGTACGGTTTCACTGTATATAGGCTCTAATGAAAGGGTTCCCGACAACACTTTTAGCCAATTGTCCTGACAGCTGCATTCTTGGGGAGAGCACATTTCCAAAAGGAGATTGATCCTATCTGACAAAATGGGTTAAATTGCCCTTCCAGTTAGAGCCATACAATGTTGTTTCCTCTGCTAGACAGAGAAATCGTTGAGAATACCCAACTACCATCTGAGAGCTTATCTTGGTATATGATATACAGTTCTGTAAAAAAAAAGTATTCACCTCCTTTCCAATTTTCTGAATTTTAGCATATTTTTGCCATTGAATTCTAGCCTACTCTGAGTAAATAAATAATACTAAAGTCTGGTGCTTGTTTCATTTATTTCATTAAAAAAAGTAATACGATATATAATATACAAGTGCAAAAAGTAATACCATCCCCATCCCTTTCAATCCCTTCAATTAAAGATGTGTGAAAATGTCACCAAGTCACGCAGAATCTCACAAACCTTTGCTTTCCTCACGAGATCTCATCCACATATTCCAAAGACCAATTAAGTCCCACCTGAAAAAAAAAATTCTGAAGGCTGCAGTTAAAAAAAAAAAGTCCAGAAAAGTTCACAAAACCACTTCTAAAGCTTTGCGGCTCCACCGATGTATAGTCTTGAAATGGAGTGGCTGTCTTGTCAAAATCACTCCAAGGGTGCAGCATAATGTAGTTCAGGAGGTCACAAAGAACCCCAGAACAACATCAAGCAGGCCTCTCTGAAAAATCAACATTCAGTAGTCCGCCATCAGAAAAGAACTAAGTAAAAATGGAATTTGTGGGAGAACCTAAATAAAAAGCCTACAGAGTATTCCAGGAAGCTCTAGATATATCCCACATAAAAGGTTAAAAACCTCTCACAAAACAATTTCTTCTCAGCTTGAACATGCTATTTAAACAATGCTTTTAGGAGTGGAACACAAAATCAGAATGATGGGATCTGGCATGCGCCGTTTAAAAAGAGTATTCTGGAGATTTATTGCTAAAACATATTATGGCAGTAAGCATTTCAAGTCCCATCTCTATTTCTCATCTCCCAGTATATTTGATAATAGATTCTGACATACAGAACTGCATTTTTATACAACCCATTCATACCGCCATATACTCCATTGTGTCATTCCTGAAATCTTCGAAGTTCAGCATTTATTTTTGGCCCTTTTACCACATTACCTTATTTTACTGCACAGCACAGATCAACAGGACCACTTCTTTCTTGTGAAAAAGGCAGGAGTTTTGAAACTTTATACCCCAGGAAACATTTTCTATTCTTGTGGATGAATTCCTGAGTGTCTGAATTCCAAGCAATGTTAAAAAGTCATTAGGTTCATTAGAGTGAACCCAGTTGATCTCCAGCACCAGCCAGTTGGTTGATCTCACTGTCCAATGATATGCCCAACAATCTCCTGAATTTGTGCATTGCAGAAAAAAAAATATCAGCAGAGGTGGCAAACACTGCACAATATTTGGAAATTTTATTTAGGAAAATAGATTAGATTTTCTCTTTCCAAAAAATGAGAAAAGCAATTAGCATGAGTTTCGCTGTCTCCGACAGAATTGGCCTAACAAGGGTTCTTACAACTCAACTCTGGATAAGGCTTTTTGTGCCGCAACTTTTATAGGATTTTATAGGATGATCTAGTTCAGGGGTGTCAAACTCGATTTCATTGAAGGCCGCATCAGGGTTGTGTTTGACGTCAGGGGGCTGGGGGGGGCAGGCGTGGCTGGGGGGCATGGCCAGCTTAACATCACTCATCATCTCCATTTTCTACCACGACAGCCTCCTGCAGCCCTCTGCCAGTGAAAACGGAGCTCAGGGAGGCTGTGCGTGGTCCTCCTGAGCTCCATTTTCATTGGCAGAGGCACCGAGGGCCAGTCCTTCGCTGTTTCCATGGCAACCCCGCGGGCCAGATCTAAGCACCCTGTGGGCCGGATCCGGCCCACAGGCCTTGAGTTCGACATCCCTGATCTAGTGGAAGAACCCCATTCGGTTTTTTAGCCGTCCTATCTTATGATAAACTGTAAAGCTTTATCATACCTCCTAGCTCCATTTTGAAGTGAATAATTAACCTGGATGGTGCATTTCTGCTTACTACGATAGTATACATTTTAATACATTTAGGTTCAGAATCAAATATAAGGGTCTTTTTCTGGCAAAAGATCTTCCCAATAGGCTACTACCGTATGTCTAGCTTTACTGTAGTCTGGTCTGGTTGAATATTTTATGATTTTGTCTTCAGACAAAGAAACAGTTTTTCCATAAACTACATACATACGTTCATGCTCTTGGTAACGCATATTCAAAAATGTGAATGGAAGTGAACCACTCAAAGGAATAATTAAAAGAATTTGAATAACACCATGTTGATGCAACTAGTTTATATATGCAGGTAACCCTCAATTTATGACCACAACTGAGCCCAAAATTTCTATTGCTGAATAAGACAGTTATTAAGTGAATTTTGTCTCATTTTATAACCTTTCTTGCCACAGTTGTTGAGTGAATCACTGCAGTTATTAAGTGAATCTGGCTTCTCCGTTGATTTTGCTTGTCACAAAACGTGATAGCAATAGATCTCAGCAATAGTACTTAGATTTATATACCACCCCATAGTGCTACAGCACTGTTTGGGTGGTTTACAATGTCACCATTATTTGCATATTTCCACCAACAATCTGGGTTCTCATTTTACCACCTCAGAAGGATGGAAGGATGGGTCAACCTTGAGCACTGTCAGGATTGATGACGATCAGATGACCCTGGATACGGCAAACATTATAAATACATGTCAATTGCCAAGCATCCAAATTTTGACCATGTGACCATGGGGATGCAGCAACAGTCATAAGTCTGAAAAATGGTCATAAATCACTTTTTCAGTACCATTGTAACTGAAAGGTCACTAAAAGAACGATTTTAAGTCAAGGCAGGTTGAGTTTCTCTTGAGGAAGAGAACCAATGCTCTTTGACTGCTATCACTGCATATCCATGTCCCATCCCATTACAGAAATTATATGCAATTTTGTGGCAGGAGAGTAAGCTGTGCTTGACATGGGCCAGGCTAGCAATTATATTTTGACTGGTATTATAAAAATCTATTTTTATTATTATTATTATAAACCATATCTTGGGCCCAGATTCTGTGTGTGAGTGGAGGGGAAGGGGGAATGGGCAGTGTGAGATATTTATTTATGTATTTAGGATCTGTGGTGGCGCAGTGGTTAGAATGCAGTATTGCAGGCTAATTTAGCTCACTGCCAGGAGTTCAATCCTCACCGACTCAAGGTTGACTCAGCCTTCCATCCTTCCGAGGTCGGTAAAATGAGATTGTTGGGGGCAATATGCTGACTCTGTAAACCGCTTAGAGAGGGATGTAAAGCACTGTGAAGCGGTATATAAGTCTTAAGTGCTATTGCTATTTATTTATTAAATTTATTGGCCACCCATCTTACCACAAGATAATTTGGGACAGAGATATTAGGGATATACCCAAAACATTACTTTGGTATTAAAGGACTCTACTTCCATAACTGCAAAAGAAATAATATCTTGTTTTCCCTTCCTTGCTACTTCAGATATATTGTCATTATGTATTTATACTCTTCAAACTAAGAGTATAATAATTTTAGGAAGTTGTTTTCATTCTGCCTCTATATTGAGCTTTTTTAAATCTGCCTACCAAATTCTGAATGCCAGATTGTAATATAAATTTAATTTGGTCATTGCAATACAATACAATACAATACTCCACCTGAAAAACTGTATCTTTTAGTATCAAATGGCTTGAAAGAATTCACTGGAGTCATGGTTCTGGCCTACTTTAGTTAAATACTGTATTGATATTGTTGTGCTGGTTCCCTTGTGCAGAATACTGGGAAGCACTTTTTTCAAATGCTTTTCACACCCACCCATCCTCTATTCTTTGACTCGATCCAAAAGGATCCCATGGTCAATGGTATCGAAAGCTACCATCAGGTCAAGTAGGGTAAGGATAGATACACAACGATCATCCCACCATCACTACAATCATCCAAAAGTCTGACCATGCCATTTCTCTCCTGTACCATCCCGGTCTGAATCTTTACTGAAAGAGATCCAGATAATCTGCTTCATCCAAGATCCTCGGAAGCTTTTGTACAGCCACATTTTCTACCACATTCCCCCAAAAGGGGAGGTTAGAAAATTGTCCAGTACAGTCAAATCTAGCTATGGCTTGTTGAGGAGAGGGGTGAACTAAGGATCCTTAAGATGTGAAAGACAACACCTCACTTAAAGAAGAATTTACCACTAGTAGATCCTACCCACACACTACCCCCTGGACCACTTTAACAAGACTGGCATGGATATAAAGAACAAGTGGCTAAGCTTCCAGTCCTAAGCACCATGTCCACTTCCTCAGGCCCATTGTTTAAAACCAATCCCAGATAATCGGGAAAGGAAGGAGCATTAGGTATGTTCACTGCCATGAATTACTTACAAAAGTGATAAAATCAGGATATAACTAACTAACTAACTAACTAACTAACTAAATGTCTAATATGTTTCATCTTCTCTGCAGGCTTATAATTTTAAAATGACTAATGTTAAAAAAATTTAAAAACCTATTTTACAAGATTTAAACAAAATAGTGTGTTTTAAATTCATTTAAATATGTATTTAAAAGCCAACAAGGATGGGAATTATGTAGGATTGTCTATTCATATTTCCCTTCACCCCATTATTTTACTGCCATTGTTATAATTTTATGTAATTGTTAAACACTGATTTCAGTGAGATGAGGCTTTTATATCATTTATCTTTCTTGCTGTTTGCATCAGATTTAATCCTGAGCTTTGTTCTTCATAAACTTAATAGATAGACATGTTTAGTTTTTACATGTATACTGTATATCCAATTGGTGGGATTTTAATATTACTGCCTATGTTGGTATTCTTGGCTGGCCTTCCTTTATATGGCATATTTCTTTTCTTATTGCAATGTGTAAAGAGGCTCTTATCTTATTTGCAAACACTACAGGGACTATCTAATTAAAACAAAATTATTTTTATTGTTACTGAGTTTTCAAAATTCTCTAGTGTAACTCTTTTAATTTAAGGCTGGCTCTTATTCTGCATATGGTTTTTTTCCCTTCCTCTCCTTCTCATGTACCTTCTTAATATTAGAATCACAAGATAATGTAAGTTTTCTAGCATGGCAAATTTTCATCTTCTCCAGAGCATTCAGAAATGACCGAATCTGCTATGGCTGTGATTTCCAGGCTCACAAGTCATAGCTTACATTGCTCACTGAAATGAAGTCACCCAGCAGGATTCCTTGAAATCCTGTGGTTGGTTTTATTTATTTATTTAAAGCAACAGGTACAGTACAACTTCCTAACTTCCTAGTATTTTTCATTATGTGTAACATGGTTAGCTATTCAAATCCATCTTAATAACTCCCAGTCTAAAATATTATTTAATAACTTGCAAAATCGTTGACTTACTCATAATACTTGCTAATTATTTTCTTTCTTTACCCTGACCCCCTCCCCCTTACAAATGCTACACATGACTAAGGAAACACCCATTTCCATTTGTTTTATGTTAAATCAACATCTAACCACTCTGTGATTTCATTCAAAGAAAACAGAAGGAACACATTAGCTTTGTGGTTAGAGAGATTGATGGGCTTCAAACACTTTTAACCATGGATGGAGACTTTTTATTTTCTTTTTCCAGCCCTAGCAGCTGGTGTTTTTAATTTAAATAGATTTAAGAGAATGAAGATCATTTTATTGAACATAGGCCTTGTTCCTTGGACAAAAATTAAGTTAACTATTTTAATTAAGTAATATTCAAAAGGAACCTTGCTTAAAAAGACAGCAGTTAGAAAGTACAGTAATAAGGGGCAAATTTGACTTATTTCAACAGTAAAAACGTACATGAGAAATAAGCACTGACTCCCACTCCACATGCCAAATTCCTTATTGTGTACAGTATAGGAACAAGAAAACTAAGAGTAATAAATTGACTGTCAGGCCTGAAAAACCATGTCCACACATGAAGGTCCAATTAAACTGATTTATTGCTAAAAAACCTATGCACAGGAATCTTCTCAATTAAAGCAGGTCAGCAGTAAGGGTCAACAGAATTCAAGGGGGTTGAACTTAGTCTGCTTGTCACTAAATAGGGATTCTAAGCTGATCCATCTTTTAATTTCACCCCCAGGTTCTGCTACTCCTTCTACATTAAAAACTCCCATTTTACGATCCTGTAATCCCTTAACTTGGGGTAGAATCTGGGCAACTGGATGGAGCTGAGCCTTAACTGGCTGGATGCCCTTCCTGACTTCACGTGGAGTTCACAGCAGATAATTTTTCTTTGCACAGAAGAGAAAAATCTGCCACTATCTAAGATTGAACTCTCTACCTTCCAAGTGGGAGGTAAGCATGTTCACCATTAGGCCACCACATCCCTCTACTCCTTCTCCTACATTGACTGGGTATAAATGATGTAAAACAATTTTCTTCCAAGTAATACATAGCTCTACTACGTAATATAAAATGCTTCAACCCACTTCATAGATAACATTGCTGGACTATGCCATCTTGTCATATCTGGTTTTATATCTAAAAAATAGAGTAACAAAAGAATAGTTATGTTCACTTTTGCAGAGGAAACCCAGGTTTGAGGACCTGCAAGTAGGATAAAGTTAAGAAATAGATAAATCTTTCCCTTAAGCATAGTATTTTAGATTAGATGTTAATTTATCTTATTTATTTCAATATCATCCTATCCCTATTTTTTCTTCCATTCAATTAACTCTGATTTTTAGAGATTGCCTGGACAAGTTTTCTTGGGAAAATTTTCAGAAATGGTTTGCAATTGCCTTCTTTCCAGGCTTAAAAAACTTTACTAAACTCAAGATCACCCAATTGGCTTTGTTCCTAAGGCAGGATTAGAACTCATAATCTCCTGATTTCTAGCCAGATGCCTTAACCACTACATCAAACTGACTCTCATTCTATCCATACCTTCATACATATGTGTCAGCTACCACTTTATGCTTGTTTGTGCTTTGCTATTATGTGGTGATAGACTGCCATGAACTGTGGGGAGGGAGAATGAAGGAGGGAATGCTTGGGAAAATGAAAGTAAGTGCTGTACCTCCTCGAGGTGCTGCCTCAAGTTCACCCAGCTGGAAGAAGGAGGGAGCCACATAACAAATGGCGCTTGGACTAACAGTTATGAAAATATCTTGCCCGGACCTGATTGGTTATAATGGGGTGGGCAATGAGAGACAGTTAAGGGAGGGAAAAATAGAAGTTAGGGATTTTGGCGCATAATTCTCAGTTCTGGCTACGTAATACTTCAATACACTTGAACTCTAATAAAACTATACCTTTCTCAACAAATGGAGCCAAGAATCATTTCTATTTAGAGGTTTAAGTTGTGTCAGGTCGAACAATATGACACAAAACCTTCATGCAATCAAATGAAAAAAGAAGCATTCCTACTTTGGAGCAAAAAAGTCATCTAGATAACATTTACCATAGTTCTCTCAAACTTCCCAGTGTGAATCTAACTGCTGCAAGATCTGTCATGTTTTTATTTTACCAATTATAAAGCTCTGTTGTGATAATGATTTCCTACATTGCAAATACCTAATGTAGAAGGCTATTAATATCATTTAAATATAGGAGGGCCAAAATAATACATCTCCTGTCACCTCCTCCGTCACTCTAAATGAGCACTTTCAAACATTCTTGTTTTGGACCAAAACTGTTCCGATGTGATTGAAAGCTTGGTTATACCTTTTTAAAAACAGCAGTCAAAAGAGTTATATCAATGCCATGCCAGTATTTTAAATAGCATCAATCAGTCACCTAGTAGCAGTTATAATTACTACATATACACTTCTCACATGAAATTGTTCATCAAGATGCTATTGAAGTTTTCTGTTTCAAAAATCACCAAAGCACCTTTATAGTTTATCATGAAGAAAATATATATAAAGAATTTATAGGAGAAAGGATGGCTTTGGGACTCAGTTTCTTTCAATTCAACCTATTTCACAAAGCCAGTGTGGGGAAAATAGGAATATGTATGACATTTTGAGCTCCCAATGAAAGCTGGGATATAAATTTAACTGAAAAAAACACGCTAAGCTTCTTTTAGGAAGCCAGGTCAAACTATTTCCATGTTTCTTGTTGGGAGTTATTATTGCTCGTAAAAATAATGTTTGCAAAGGATTTTTATCCAATATTATTTCTTATAATAATTGGGAGCAGATAATTAAAAAGAAAACTATTTGGAGCCTAAAGAAACATAGCTCAGTCTTAACTCACCCTCTTTTTTATTAGTCTGTACAGTCTGCTATTTTTAATGGCACTATTTTTAATGTTTTATTATTTTTTTAGTTTCATTTTTTTAAATGATGCGGATTCTTGTCTCTTACCATGAGAACCACTGATATACAATGTTATAAATACCTTAATGAATAGTATAAATAAACATTCACTAAAATATAAATTACGATAAAGCAAGAAGCCCATAATGATTTAGTTCCTTAAATATTGGATGCTGGTTGGATCCTTAAAGTGCTGCAAGGAAAAATCTTCAGGCCTTGATAATTTCTGAAAGAAAGAATCTACAAAATAGAAGTAATTACAGTAAATTCTATTATTGTAATATTGTTTTAGGGAAATTGTGTTTTCATTTTATTCTTGATCATATGCATATTATGAGTATACTGTATATAACACATGGATAAAAAAAGCAGACCGATAAGAATAAGCATCATGGTTCAAAAATGAGCAGTCAGTATTCTTTTGTGGTATTTGTTTATACCTTTCTATCATACCCATATACAGAATAATATATGGAGTTGTATCTGTAACTAGTGAAGAAGTGATATATGGCTTCAATCTGTCTCCCAGTTCACCCATAAGAACCATTTTGCTTGAAATCAAATCATTGCTCATGACCTATCAGAATGCTGATCATTATTGTTTCCATGAATGGCCATTTAAATTAATTTGCAACAAGCTTTAACCTTGGCACTTTGTTGCAATTGTGTCCTGAGTTTACTGCAGCATTAATCATTCGCAATCTGACATCAAACAGTGGTTTATCTTGCTGACAGAAATCTGGTTTCTGGCGTGTGTGTTTGTGTTTGTAAATGTGTGTATGTTTACTACCCTGATTGCTGAACTAAAGGAGCCCAATTTAGCTTTCAAAATTTGTTCAGATTACAGTATCTTCATCCTGAACGAAAATTATTAATAGAGTAGGATCTCTCATAATTGATTCAATGGAGGAAAAAATACAGCTCAATCAATACCAATGCATTCTTGTGATCTGAAAAATATCAACTGGTCTATTCTGCATGGTTTTACAATATGAAAAATATAAAGTTCATATTGTAAAAATTCTTCTCAAGCTACAAGAAACTTTGAACAGCTTTACCCAGTTGTAATCTTTCTATAAGGAATGAGGAGTGGTTACTGTCATTCATTTGTCAATACATTTATGAAAAATTACAGTGTTATTATGTGTGGTTGCCTTTGAATCAGTGTCAAAATTTCAGTTGATTTAAAATTCAGCTGCCAGAATATCATCAAGTATTATTGTATTTATTAGTACTTGAAATACTATTTCTTCTAATATGCATTCTTTGTCTCTGGGACATAATACTAGGATTCATGACACTGCTGTATATAAGTTATCCTGTCCAAAGTCAAAAGTTCCATGTCAGCTTTTATAAAAAAAATTTTTTTAAAAATTGCCTTGAGATCAGAAACAGCTGAACCAGAAACTGATTCAAAATGGTCAGGTGATGATGTGAGAACCAAGAGATGCTACTAGTGAGTTCAAGTCCTGCCTTAGCCATGAACACCAGCTGGTTAACCTTGGGTCAGTCACTCTCTCTCAGTAGAGCTCACCACACAGGGTTGTTGCTCTGGGGAAAATAGGAGGAGAAGGTGTGTTGAATATGTTCGCCTTCTTGACTTATTTGTAAAAATAATAAAAGCAGGAGATGATTGATGATAGATAGATAGATAGAGAGAGAGAGAGAGAGAGAGAGAGAGAGAGAGAGAGAGAGAGAGAGAGAGAGAGAGAGAGAGAGAGAGAGAGAGAGAGAGAGAGAGAGAGAGAGAGAGAGAGAGAGAGAGAGAGAGAGAGAGAGAGAG
>QLTV01012194.1:7826515-7852351 GCA_003457575.1 Thermophis baileyi
ATTCCTCCCATCGACCAGTGAGGTCGCACAGGGTTGGCCTTCTTCAGGTCCCGTCGGCCAGACAGTGTTGGCTGGCAGGACCGCGGGGGAGGGCCTTCTCTGTAGCCGCTCCGACTCTGTGGAACCAACTTCCCCCCGAGATCCGTACTACCCCCACCTTACTGGCCTTCCGTAAAGCCCTTAAGACCTGGCTTTTCCGGCAGGCCTGGGGCCAATAGTTGTTCTGATTGGCCCATGCATGGTTGTGTGAATGTTTTATTTTAAATATAGTTGGGGTTTTTTTTTCCCCTTTCTTTTTTAAATTGTTTTTATATGTTTTATTTTTTATGATGTAAGCCGCCCAGAGTCCTTCGGGAGTTGGGCGGCATATAAATTTTATAAAATAAATAAATAAAATAAACAACTGCAGTGATTCACTTAAAAACTGTGGTGAGAAAAGTTGTAAAAAAATGGGACCATTAAGTTACTTAGCGAATTTCTCACTTAGCAACATAAATTCTCAGCTGAGGTCGTAAGTCGAGGACTACCTGGATATTGTTGTTGTTCTGTTTAAATCTGTCAGATTTTATTAACATGTTCACATCTTGCAATTTCCCTGATTTTATTTGAACTTGCTAGACTAGTGCTATTCTTATCATGCCAGCAGATATATTCACCCATGTCAGCCACTCCTAACCTAATGGCTTCATGCCAGGTTGCTATTACAATTTCTCAGCTCTCAACCATCACGACTGTGGGGAGATATACACCCCATGCAATGCTTCGAATTTCATCAAGGTAGCTCCCAGGGTGGGGAGAAAAACGGACATATATCTATGCTTGAAAAAAACTATGCTGGTGTGAAAGCAGATGAAGTAACCACAGTCACAAATGTATTCTTCAAGATCACTGGCAATGAAAAGTGTGTGCTCTATTAGATTTTTTTTTGACAACCTGTTATATTTCAGCTGGCATCGTACTCCAAACAATAAGGTGCCCTCAAACACAGACTAAGTGGCAGACTCCGTGATCTTGTGTACTTTATTCTTTCTTCCCAGTTGTGCAATGTTTACATTTTCATCTAGGGCGCCGTCTGGCCACCAAGCTAGATGGGTGTGGTATAGAAACTTAAACAGAGAACAGAATTCCTTCAGTGGCACAGAGGATGCTAAAGTAGCTGTGTGTAAAGAAAATGTTGGTTGAGATTACAGCTATTCACTATATTCTGTAAAATAAGCCTCAGCATTGATTAAAGAGGAAGAGAGGATACATCTAAAGGAAAACGCTGAGGCTCAGGGCATCAGATTTTTTTTCTATGGAAATCAGGATTCAAGAGAGCAAAATAGACATATAACCATAATGTAAGACTATGCCTTGCATTGTCTCAGACTACCAGAGGTCTCAAAAAGGGCTTCATAATCCTCTTATTTATAATGTTTGTAAGCTAACCCAGTCTGCAGGGACTCTGGGATACAAACAGCAAAGCAGGAATTAAAACAATAGGATGCAGTAAAAGAAATATAATAAATAACTGTAACATCATATGTCCCTGCTTACCTATGATGGAGGCAGTTAGCTTAGGTCAAAGGAACAATATGAAGAGTTTTGTGGAAATGCAAGACGCAATGGGGACAACCATACAGCTACTAACAGTCTGCTGCATTGTCCACACTTCCAAGAACCACTTGGGCTGAGGATACAGTTTATTCTTAGCAGACTCTCTCAAGATGTTCACACCAGTCAGCAATATTCAAGCCTGGCAAGGGGGAGCCTATTGTACCTTGCCATATACAGTATAATATGTAATATTATGTAATATGCCATATAGACTTTTATAGATAATGCAGTGAACTGTGAACAGGACTCTACAGACAAACAATATAATAACCTAAAGTTTAATGTTATTCTGCAATGTGTGTTGTCTTGCCAAGAATCTGGCTGCTGTATCCTGTACCAATTGCCCCACACTAAATATATTGCCTGAGTCCAACTGGGGTAAGTACTATTTAAATACAAAGCCAGTTCTACACACTGACTGTACTCTATCCTATATCCCAGTTCAACGTCTCTAAAGCAGTGTTTTTCAACCTGAGGAACTTTAAGATGGGTGGACTTCAACTCCCAGAATTCCCCCAAACAGCATCCACCCATCTTAAAGTTCCTGATGTTGAGAAACACTGCTGTAAAGATAATAATTGAAAAAAAGCTATACATATTAAACAGATTATTCTTCCCAATCACAGGAGTTTGAGGTTTGGGGTGTTTTTAAGGGGGGAGGGAGGTTGTAACATTATTTAAGACTGGGAAAATGGGTAATTGGGTCAAACAATTTAAGAACACTGCCTTATGACCTATGTAGCTAGCATGGTAAGTAGAGTTTCTAATTTAGTTTTTCTCCCTTTATAGATTTCCTATGATTTTTATCCCTTTAGGACAAACAACAATTCAGCAATAAAACTTTTTTCCCTCTCTACTCATAAGATAATTTCTATCTACTGAAAGTCTGTCAGTCAGACAGCTGTTACTTGCAGGAAACCAGCCACAAAAGAAGCTGGTAACCCTAAACAAGTATGTAATATGTTATTTTACACCTTGAGATTATATTTGTTCCATTTCTATCACACCTTTCCTTCAAAAAGCTAAAGGCAGAGGATGATGTTTCTATTCTCAAGCCTATGAGGTAGGTTAGGCGGAAACCTCAGCATTAGAGGGAGGTACTTTTCTGATAGGGATTTCAACCTGAGCTTTGGCAAGACTAGTCTGAAAAAAATATTTTAATATTTATTATATTCTTCAAAGCCGGTCTATGTTCTTCCTTTCCTAAATCATTGCATTATACACTACAAAATGGTATGCATCTTCTTTCATTCTCTCTCTCTCCATTTTTTAAACTGCACTTTTAAAATGTTCCATATGATTATTTCTAGTATACAAAGAGATTTTGACATTTAATTTGACTCTTTAAAAAAATAAAAGGTGATGATCTAGTCAATCATTACCAACAAGACTGTTACTGTAGAGAAAACAAATTATTATAACTTACGAGTTACATAATGCATTTCAAGAATAAGTAAGCAGTGCTCCCTCTTTTTTAAATAGTTCTGATTTTGAATGAATAGCCAAAAATAGTTATTGAACTCAAGTTAGGACTTACCCTCATTGTCCCAGAGTGTCAAAAAACTAGGAAGTTACTCATCAAGGTCATATAGGGCAAAATGGATACAAAGCTATAGAAGAACCTACTCTGCTGTTTATCAGAATCATCTGGAATTGATAAGTACAACAATGATGGTTTTTGCTTAATTAAGACGACTACTATTCCTGTGAAATAAATCTCATGTAGCCCAAAATGATCTCCAGGAAACGGGGATGATATATAATATTTTATAGTAATTGTAACAAAAATCTACAAAGATGTTTCATTTTCCTAAGAAGGAAAAACTAGACTTCTAGTGTAACAAGAAGACCAGCACTACCAGAAAACACTGGGTATCTATTCTATCTTTATTTCTATGCAGATTTATTTACTTTGTAACATGAAAAATGTAAGAACTGGAAAATGCTGAACAGTTACAAATGGAAGACAGTGATATCTGAAATGCTGCAAAAATTTGGAACAAGAGGACAATTGCACAAGAAAAGCCTAATCTAAATGCAGTCAAAGTTTTAGCTAATTATAGACAGTCATCTGAAAGTTTGATTGTCTATATTTTCTATAGCTGTGTAAGCAAAAAGCCTAGCAAACGAACAGAATAAATTCTGCCTTGAAAATCTTACTAAATGAGCTGTATCCAATAGCAATAGCAATAGCACTTAGACTTATATACCGCTTCACAGTAATTTACAGCCCTCTTTAAGCAGTTTTACAGAGTCAGCATATTGCACCCAACAATCTGGGTCCTCATTTTACCGACTCCGGAAGGAAGGCTGAGGCAACCTTGAGCCATTCAGGATCGAACTCCTGAAGTGAGCAGTGAGTTAGCCTGCAGTACTGCATCCTAACCATTGCGCCACCACGGCTCTCAATTGTATGTATTCAATATATTGCATGCAGTGGTGTCATTCCACTGGTAAAATGGAATTTATTAGGCGAAGATTCCATGCTGCCTCCACACATGGGTATAACATGTCATAATAATTCCAAATAACACCACTGTCCACAGGCTGCACTGGCTTCTGCTGAGCGTCTGGGTGCAATTTAAGATGGTGGTTGTCACCTATGTAGTCTCACATGGTACAGGGTCAGCTTATTTGTGGGACCACCTGTCTAAATTGCTTACTTACCTCCAAAGTGACAGGGCAGGCAATGCCCATGTCCCTTCTATCAAGCATACCATCTCATACAACTCAAGAGGTGTGCTTTCTCAGTTGAGGTACCTGCCCTGTGGAACAGCATCCCCCCCCTCCCGCTATTTCCAAAATTCAAATCAGCCTGACCCTGTTGGATGCCTGTAAGACATTAAAGATGTGGGTTTTCCCTCAAGGATTGGACCATGTAGTTACATGGACCCCACTAGGTAGTTGCTTGTCTTCTATGTGTTTGATGGAAGAAAAATGTTGGTCCTTTGAAGAACTCTATTTGGGCTGTGACAGAGGTGGGTTCCTCCCCGTTCGGACCGGTTCTATAGAACTGGTAGTAACTTGGTGGCCTGGGTCACTAGAACCGGCAGCGACCCAGGTCTTCCACACCCCCAAACTGGTTCTTTTGGCGGCGCCATAGGCGGCGCCATCTTGTTTTTTGCTTCTGCACATGCGCAGAAGCTTTTTTAAGCACTGCGCAATCGCAAAGCACACTGTGCATGCGTGAAGCACATTGCGCATGCACAAAGCACACGCGCACCTGCGCGTCGCATCACTGAGCGAACTGGCAGCGAAGAAAAGCAGAACCCACCCCTGGGCTGTGATTACTTTTAATTGTTTTGGATGGCTGCTTTTTGTTGTGTTTTTTAACTATTGGAAGCAACACCAAGGCAGAACAGTGAAATGGACAGCTACATAAATTCTCTGAATCTATTTTGCTACTGATTTGACTGTGTATATTTGGACATGCAAAGAGGAGAAAGAGCAAGCAAATCCTCCGTGTTACTTGAGCAGAAGTCCTATCATGTAACCAAGGGTTTAGCCGTATGAATGGAATGGAATATGAATTAAGGTTTTTAACCTTAAAGGAAAAAGTTAACAGGCATCAGATCATTTATTAGCATAAAGAGTGCAGGAGAATTGTTTTGAATGAAATCTAGAATGCGACGTGAGTATTCACCGTAATGTGCATTTAATCTTTATTCATTAAGCACAGCTAGAGGTGGAAATGAGAAAGTGTGTTGTTAAGGTGCAGATTAATTATGTTCAACAAGTTATTTTCTTTGGCTATCTGACATTTATTGCTTCTACACGTGATTTAAACACATATGGTCACCCACACCCACACCCCCACACACCTATATTGATGGAAATGATATGGGTACATTCAGCATCACTTTTTATTACGCGCAAAGCATCTAATTCAGAATGATATTTATGTTTCAGTTAATGACAGTGAAAATACATTTGGAGATGAGCAGTATAAGCAATTTACTGATAAGCCCACTTGAATATTCTTTATCTTGAACATCTGAAGCTGAAGGGTTTTTATTTTTTTTTTGTCAAAATGGGTATATTGTTTTGTACTCAAAGGGGGGAAAAACTTTTATTTCCATTCTATGCTAATAAATATAATGGTAGATAATGATGATGCTCTTGAGCTTACCAGTTTAGGGCTTAGTTTTAGTTGGAAAATAAATATTTTAATTAAGATATTAGTTGGAAAATGAGTATTTTAATTAAGATACACTTTACACTTGTATTTGTAGTTCTATGTAACTACTTTGAAGTTTGGAAAGGTGACATATTGAAAAAGGTTACCTACTGTATTTCTCTTTTTCCCTTTGCCTGGACTATCAAAGAGAGAATTAAAATTGGACTGGTCTCTCTCCCACCTGTATATCCAAAACTTGGTTAGGTGACATGAATGAAAGAAGAAGTGCTTAATTGAGTTTATGACCCATGCTATTTTTTTATCCTTGGGTCCTAAAGATGTAAATCCAATGGAAAAGGAATTAGTCCTAGGGACATTAGTAGGAAAGAACTCAAGATAAGATTTCAGTGGAGAATTACTCACACCACATGCTCTGGAGGTTCATTTCCCAAGAGAAGTAACCTTGAGTAACATTGGTAGGTTGGAGCAAATATCACATGCATCACAACATCTTCAGGCAAATGATGTGACATGTACTTCCATCAGATGACATCATTACAATGCACCGTTTGCACAGTGATCGCATGACTTGTGTCGTTTTTTTTCAAATCGCTGAGGCTGGTTACCAGTGCCGCTATTGGGAACACACATCTTTGTAAGACAGCATTCCATTCTTCCCTTTCCCTTGTTTCTTGTATTTCTTACAAAATGGGCATTCCAGGTTAAAGTTTTAGGTGTGGCAGATTATTGGACAGGAATCAAATCCCCATTAAAACATAAAGTGAAGTTGGTGACTTTCAGCCTTCACCTCCTTTTAGCTTAATCTATCTAGGTTGATGAGGAAATAGGAAACCAAATCTTATAATGAACTTTTAAAAGAACTGGTTATGTTTATCTTGCAGAAGAGAAGATTGAGGGAGATATGGTGGCTAACATGAGATATCTAAAGGGTCTCATGTCGAGGAAGGAGTGTATTTTTTTTATCATCCTGGAGTCAGTGGTGAAATCCAATTTTTTTTACTACTGGTTCTGTGGGTGTCGCTTGGTGGGCGTGGTGTGGCTTGGTGGGTGTGGCTTGGTGGGTGTGGCAGGGAGAAGGATATTGTAAAATCTCCATTCCCACCCCACTCTGGGGCCAGCCAGAGGTGGTATTTGCCGGTTCTCCGAACTACTCAAAATTTCCGCTACCGGTTCTCCAGAACCTATCAGAACCTGCTGGATTTCACCCCTGCCTGGAGTACCGGGACCAGATCGAATGAGTTAAAACCACATGGAAGTAGATTTTAAGTTTAGGAGAAATTTCTTGACAGTAAAAGCTCCTAATCAGTAGAATAGATTGCCTTCTGATCTACTATGTTTTCCTTCAGTGGACATCTTCAAGCAGAAGCTGAATAGCGATTTTTCCAAAATTCTTTAGTAGATCCTTCAATACACAGAGATTGGGCTACATCACCACTGTGATCCTTTCCAGCTCCA
The DNA here is from genome assembly GCA_003457575.1 of Thermophis baileyi. NCBI lineage: Eukaryota > Metazoa > Chordata > Lepidosauria > Squamata > Dipsadidae > Thermophis > Thermophis baileyi. Next base: position 7,833,705 of record QLTV01012194.1, read on the forward strand.
TTGTTCTGATTCCAAACTAGCTTTAAATGTAATTTTTAAGGGTGAGCTGTTATTACAAGATATTAAATTTTTGCAAATACCATAATAAAGTATTTCAGTGATGACAATTATGATAGAAACTAGAAATCAAAGCTAACATCCATATGGGTGTTTGCCCAAGATGTACAAGAACAAGAACTGTCAACTGAAACCTATTTTCTGTCCCTGCCTTGAAATGAACACACCTTCCTTTGTTGACAGAAACAAACAAACAAACTACAATTAAACACTTCTCCCAAAGCCAGTTTTTCTCTGTTTCTCTGACTGAAGCTGTAATGTTTAACATGCGATTAATGGAAAGAATCAAATAACATCCTTACTGGCCTAAATCAATTGTTGGCAAACAGCAATTCTAGTACATAACCTTATCGTTCTTGTGAACTCTTTAAGTGCATTACAGCATGACTTTTGTAGTATGTTAAAATAAATTTGGCAGAGGAGTCATATTACAAAAATAAAATAAAAAATGATGTGGTTGACCCAGAGAGAAAGATCCAGTTTTCACCAGTATGTCCAGTTTTAGGAAGTGCTTAATTAAAAGATTCCAGGGTGTAGATGTCTTTGTACAATAGAAGATTGCATGTTGTGATTTACTCACTGATGTGAGAAAGACAGCCTACTTGTTCTCACACCCACATTTACTACAGAGGTAAACCCTAGCACTGAAACAACATTAGTGGATTGATGAAGAAAGAAATTTAAGCAGAGGCTAAGAGGGCCATTCTAGAATTTTCCAATTATTAAAATATGTTTTCTAAGCTTGAAATGTGATATTCTGACAATTTGGAAGTGCCTAATCTTGAAACGGTTCTGCTTTGAGTTCTAAAGGCTTGTCCAAAGTGGAATCAGAGCTTTTTTTAAGCTCAAAATACCTCCAGAGTGGACAGAACATTTACTTTTTAGGTAAAACGAGGGTTTCAAATTTAAAATATTTTACACACAAACATTTCTTTTAAAGGTATTGTATGAAAAACATGTCGGTGATGTAATAAATTGCATAGAACACAAACTGTCTATCTCAGAAGGGCCAAACTCTAGGTTTATATTATTTGTTGATAGTGGTGCTAGATCTTTGCTAATTCATATGATGTTCTCTGTTAGTCTTACAAGAAAGAATGCTGAAGTGAAACCTTCCTTTTCCAAAGTCTATTTCCCACTGACCCAGATTCCCCATTCCCTTTGTCTCCCAAAAACCTTTTCAAGAAAACCAAAAGCTCTTTTTTTTCCCAGAAAGAGAGCCAAGTCATTGTTATGTATAATATTCAATAATGACACTGATAGAAGTGACTCATTTTGCACTTAAAGAAAATGGTTCTTTTTGCTGTCCACCCCCAGAATCTCCTGCATTGCCAGAATCAGAATGGAATGCTTCTAAATAGAGATGCACATTTTTTTGCATAATGTGCAGGAGTGTGTTGACAGTGAGGTATGCTTAGAAATGAAGCCTTCAGAGGACTGTCAATTACCTCATGCTGATAGGTATATAATACACGGAGGTTATGAGCATTTTGGCTTCAGACATACGTTATTGTCATAGATTTCATCATTTTATTTGAAAGTGGTTGCTGATTTGTTTCTTTGTTTTGACTGATTTGTTTCCAGCCTTCAAGCACTGAATCCAATGTTTAAAAAAAAAAAAAAAAGATGAAGCATAGCTTGTTACAGTACAATTTGGAATGAATACAGGTAGTCCTTGACATAACAACCACATTTGGGGGTGGAAATTCTGTTGCTAAACAGTGCAATTGTTAAGTGAGTCACGCCTGAATTTATGACCACTTTGCCATGGTCATTAAGCAAATCACCTTCACCCCATTGACTTTGCTTATCAGAAGGCCGCTGGTAAGGTAGCAAATTACTGCAATCATTGCAAATACATGCTAGTTGCCAAGTTCCCTTATTGTGATCATGTGACCCTGTCAGTATCTTGTTTCACCAACTTCGTAACTTTGAAGGTTGTTAAAAAACGAGAGTAAGTCGAGGACTTCCTTAGGATTGTCTAGAAATATGCTACCGCTGTATTGAAAATACTCTATTGTCTTCATGGAAGAAAACGGTTTCAGATTGTGTTTTGTTTCTTCAAGAGAGAAATAAAAAATAGTTCAATTTTCATAGGTGAAGTGCCGGGCTGTTAACTGATCAATTGTTGAGAGATGTGTAGGAGTGTTTGTTCTTTAATTGTGCAGCCATCTTTCCAACAATCTGCAGCCTTATTGGTTTCCCACGCATTAATGACTTTCAAAGCAAAGACAACAGCAGCACTCTTTTCTCTTCATAAATAATATAAAATAACCTTAGTGCTTCTCCAAAAGAAAATTCTAAAGCACATGAGAATGAGATGAAAAAGTGAAGTCTCCTACATATGAGGATAAAATTTTTGGGAAACAAAGGTATCAATTTAGCTCAACATCCGTTTACACTAGAGCAGCTTTCAAACATTGTTTTTCCTCACTCTAGGTAGGATAGATCTGACAGCAAAAGCAACCCACACTGGGTTCCATTGCTTCTCTCTAAGAGAAGAGACTATCTGTAGCTCAGAGTTGAACTTGATCAGTTTAGGTTGTTCGCTTGCTGACTTTCCATTGCCCAATTAGATGACAACATTAGTCAACACTAAAGACTGCGAATCAGTCACGGTTGGTTTGTTTCTGCCTGCTTTGCAATGAAGTACATTATTTTCTGAAGAATTAAGAAGGGGAGTTCACCTGTCTGTGGGTCAGCACCGATGAACCTTTTTTTTTGTTTTCATTTCTAAAGGCCTCGCTGGATGTCTTTGAGCAGTTCTTTTCCAGCTTCTTTCTAATTCTTTTTACCTGATCATACAACATAGTGTGGTTACTTGACCATAGTACTAGTTTTGGTTGCCACAATGTAAAAAAGATGTTGAGACTTTGTTGCATAGAAGTGCAACAAAGATGATTAGGGGACTGGAGGCTAAAACATTTATAAAGAACGGTTGCTGGAATTGGGTATATCTAGTTTGATGAAAAGAAGGACTAGGGGCAGGAGTGAAATTCTACCACCTTGGCCCACCTCGCCGAACCGATTCAAATCTCCCTCCCTGCAAGTTGCAAGCCTTCGCACGTTGCCAGCTGGGTTTCACCAGCACGTTGGCTTGAGGGGCTTCGGCAGCGAAGCGAGCGACCAGCCGCGCTCGCCCTCTCGACGCCCAGAGAAAGAGCCAAAACTGATGGAGCAACCGTGCCACAGCAAAAGCTGCTCGCTCGACCCGCTTGAAGAGAGAGTACGCACCAACGCTTCCCTGGCACTGCCGCCGTCCCACTCAGATCCCCGCCAGACATCATCACGCCCCGTGTGCAGATCCTCTGTGCATGCGCAGAAGGTTCTGCGCATGTGCAGAAGAGATGCACACGAGCGTAGCCAACGTGTGTGCATGCTCACATCTCCGAGCCAGTAGCGAAGGAAAGTGCATTTTACCCCTTACTAGGGGTGACATGAAAACACTGTTCCAATATCTAAGGGGTTGCCACAAAGAAGAGGGAGTCAAGCTATTCTCCAAAGCACCTGAAGGCAGGACAAGAAGCAAACTAATCAAGGAGAGAAGCAACCTAGAACTTTCCTGACAGTTAGAACAATTAATCAGTGGAACAACTTGCCTCCAGAAGTTGTAAATGCTCCAACACTGGAAGTTTTTAAGAAGAGATTGGATAACCATTTCTCTGAAATGGTATAGGGCCATGATGGCAAACCTATGGCATGCATGCCCAAAGTGGCACACAGAGCCATGTCGCCTGGCATGCGCGGCATCACCCGTTCCTCTTCTGGGTTTCTGGCGTGCATGTGCGCGCAATGATCAGCTGGCCTCCCTGCTTGTGACAGTGCCGGAAACTGGAAGAGCTGGTCTTCCATTTTCCGGTGTAAGCATGGGCGCTGGCCAGCTGATCGTCATGTGCGCATGTGTGCCAGTAACCGGAAGACTAGCTGGCCGCCGCGCATGCGCGCGCCCAAACCAGAAGTTCATTTTCCAGCGGGCGCATGTCCCCTGGGCAGCTCCTCTTCCAGGTTGCAGCCCAGATGAGCACGCGTGCGCGCGCACTCCCTTTTCGGCACTCGTGCCAAAAAGGTTCACCATCACTGGTATAGGGTTTCCTGCCTAAGCAGGGGGTTGGACTAGAAGACCTCCAAGGTCCCTTCCAACTCTGTCATTCTATTCTATTCTATTCTATTCTATTCTATTCTATTCTATTCTATTCTATTCTATTCTATTCTATTCTATTCTATTCTAATGGAGCAGACAGCAAGAAGCAAGTGAGCGGACATGGGAAGACCTATCAGATACTCTTTAAGGTAAAGTGATAAATCTCCTCACCTCTGTTAATTCCAGTTCTCTCTGTTCCCTTTTATCAATTTTGAACCTCTTTCTCCCAGTTTCTTCTAGTCTTCATGGAGTAAATGAATCAGTACAACAGGAACTGGCGTAAATCTATATGCAATTTCAAGTATTTTGAAGAGTCCCTGGAGTGTACATTAGTAGGGTACAGTGTTCAACTTGTACAATTGTGTGCATCTCAACACTACGTCTGAAAATGTTGCAAAAGATCAGACTGAGTACAAATGTCTCGGGCCAGCCAAATTAGAAATCCCAATGGGTCAGAAAGAATATACTGGCTGAAAAATACATGTACAGTCTTAGATCTTGGACATCACAGTTAAAACTTTGATTTGAAGCCGTGCCTCATATTATGTTTTCTTCAATTGGAAGCATGCCTTTGCTATTTTACAGAGAGCAAAATAACTTCCAGGGCACACTTGCTCGTGCGTATGTGCACGTGCACATACACACACACACACATCCTGTATCTCGCCCTCCTGAGATTATAGTTTTTCAGCAGTATTTTTCCCCAGGGTAAAACTAGTTCAATTATTCAATGGCTTTACGTTTATTTCCGACGAGAACTTTGAGGAATGAGAAGGTCAAAGAACAATGGAAGATGGAAGGTTGAGTGGTTAAGTACAACTCTCCTGAACAATTAGCATATCTTATCCAGATTACCTTTCTATAAAGTTTCATTTTATTCATGAACTCTGCAGGTACAGTATGATGAACTTTCATTTATTTGCTTGCAAAGATGCTCTAATTAAAAGGTAAAATCAACCTATTTTTATTTAGTCTTGAAATAGGAAAAACTTTGCAACTCTTAGTGTGTATGTTTGTTCCCTAAACAACACGGTTGCATGCAACTCTAACTGAAGATGGAGTGTCTATATTCAGAAAGTATACCATTTTAAATTCACATATGCAGCAAAACCCTAGTGAAACATAAATAAGGATCAATTTTTATACAGTTCAACATGGTAAAACATTACATAGGCCTAACCCTCTTTCAATCTAAAGGAGAGATACAATTCTTTTCTTTACTGATAGAACATAAACTATATTTATGTGTGTGGGTATGTATATATTACAATAAATTATGTAACAAAATGCATTGGTGAACACCCCAGGTTTCCAAAGCATTTCCAGCAGAGGTGGTAAATCTTTTTATTTCTTAAGAAACAACAACCCAAAAATACTCAACAAAAATTCAATGGGAGTTTTATAGATGGCTTTATAGGGTCTGAATATGCAAATACTTACATCTATATTAATATTATCCTTATCAACTTGCATATTTATTTTAAGTGAATTTTCATTATTTTAAAATGACAATTTGCTTGTTCTCACTGCATTTATTTGGTGTCAGATACAGAAAATAGATTTCTGCTTACCATTCTGGGAAAGATGAAATTCATCATTATGCCAAAAATACCCTGGAAAGCAAAGACACGTTATTAGTTATTATGCCCTTATCCACGGGGATTCTCAACATAATGGATCAGCAACCACACACAAAAAAAATGAAACAAATCAATGACTAAAAATACAAAGCAAGCTTTTCAGAGTGTGTCAAAAATGTAACATCTGCTTTTGTGTCAAAAATGTCACATCTGCCTAGGCCACTCTGGTCAAATCGGAAACTCCTTGGTGTCTGTGCATGTGTGTGTGAATGTTATGTATCTATAGTGTGAAAGTCATGTATGTATAGACCATTCATTAAAGCTACTGTAGCACATAGATGAACTACTTGCCTGTAGGAAGCCTCAAATTCAATTCCTGGTATTGCTAACAAAGACAACAAAAAAACAAGTCATGTGACAGGTTTCTGACACTAAAGGAGCAGCTACCATTAAACTGGATCAGGATTGAGTTTAATTTTTTCCCCAGAAGTGTTTCCGATGGCCAAGTGCTTCCAGCAACAAAAGTGAAAGGTTTGCTTCCTCCACCCACTTCTTATAATGGTTTGGGAAAATGGGGTTTTCTTTAATGCAAAAATAGGCCCATGGAATTTCACAAAGTTTCTTTCCATCTCCTTCCCCCCATGAAAAATCATGCCCTGGAGATCTGTTAGCAAATTTCAGCAGCACACGGTAATCTAAACATAAGGGATTGATCTGAGGGCAGCCTACAGGCCTTGGATTGCCCATTGACAGGGCAATGGTGAGTTAAATAAACAGTTTGACCTGACATAGGCTACTTTTTGTGTTTCTAAATTTACCCTTCCTACATGTCATGGTTAGCACATTCATAATAAGTAGTCACCCTAAATTTAAAACATCTGAAGCAGCAAGGTCTCCAACACCAGCACTCCACATACTGTGTTTCCCCGAAAATAAGACTGGGTCTTATATTAATTTTTGCTGCAAAAGACTCATTATGGCTTATTTTCTGGTTAGGTCTTATTTTAGGGGAAATACAGCACTAAATGCATCCGGTTGGCTGATGATGTTAAATGGGGTTTATTTTGAGGGTATCCTGAAAAATCATGCTAGGGCTTATTTTCCAGTTGGGTCTTATTTTCAGGGAAACATGGATAAGTGCAAAAGTCATATAATCTGTTTGATCAGTCTCCGAATTTTACCAGTCCATCCTTATGCTCACACTGCAGTAAACATTTAACTTCCTACAGCCTCCCCAAAATGGAAATAATTCCCCAAATGGTTCCAGGAGATGCAGTGGCCTCCACAGGGGCGTTGGGCTAAAAGGAATAATGAAAGCAGCAGCATGGCGAGACCAGGCTGCCTTCTCCATGCCACTTTATTTATTTATTTATTTATTTACTCGGTTGATTTATATCACCGTCCATTTCGCAAATTGCCACAGTGGGTGGCGAGCGCAGGATTAAAAATCAACATAATCACACGCCCCATAGAAAGGTGTGGGACTTGTGGCACAAAGCCACGGTGCTGCTTCTTAATCGTTCTGATGAAAGTGGCAACTGCCTGCGGATGCAGTTGGGCAGCTGAGGGAGAATCTTTGAATCCAACATTTTGGGAGCTTGCCAAGTTTAGGATGCCTGTGACAAAACCCCAACTGGTAAAGTAGGACTTAATAATAATAATAAAAAGATGTGATTAAATTAAACACATAGCTGAATTTTTCCCTGGCATCAGAAAGCTTACTGTTGTGCATTCTAGGTATCAACTTCTTTGATCTTTGGCTCCTCAGCTGAATGTCTGACACAGAAATATTATTTTGTTCCTCTTCCTTGAAAGCTTCAGTATGACCATTCACTATAAGCCTACTGCTTGTATCACTAATGCTGTGATCTCACAGGATCCTTTAGGTCATGTTTGCTCATCCAACTTTCTAAAACAGCAAACTCATAGTCAAAAACCCTTCTTTTTTTTCTTTTTTCTTTCTTTCTTTTTGATCACCAGTTCCTGAAGAGGGCAGCACGTTCTAGATATTATTGAATCACAATCTAAGGCAGTCTGGCTTTATTGTATTGAGGGTTGGGGGAGTGCATAGGTAGATATAGAAAGGCAGATAGCTGGCTATTCATACCTCTTCTGTGGAAGAATAAACCAGCTCATTCTTTTGTCAGGTTACAAGTCAAGGTCAAAACTGCATGAGATTATTAAGGGGAACATTTAAATAAGATACCTGGAGCCGTGTATTTAGTAGAGAGAACAACAAAATATCAACAAGAAGTACTTCCACGAGGAGTGAGTTTTATCTTTAATACGGGAGATAACTTTTTTTCCTTATTGGCAGCGCATAGACTGTCACAAAAACTTCTAAAGGGGTTAGATTTAATTATCTCACTCCTTGCACATTTCATCTCGATTGCTATGGCAACATGCAGTTGCCTCAGCAGCAATGCACACTTTAATCAGATATTTCCTCACTCATTTCATTGCTGTTCACCACAGCTATGCAATGAAATTTATAGCCAAGCCCTGGTAGATATTGCAGGACTTTAACAGAAATGAATGTCATTCCCTCTTCCCATTCCAGAATTCCAGACGTGTGCATTCATAAGTATGCAAACATGAGCCACCTACTCAAATATTTTTTTTTCAGGGAGTTTGGCACCAGATTATAGGATAAGATAAGTATGTGTAGTTTGAAAGACATTTCTACTTCACTGAATTTAGGTTCTTTTCTTTACACCTCCCTCTTTACAAGGCAACCATCCCCTTATAAAACAACTCAACCCTGCAAAGTAACGGGTAGCTCTTTTAGTTTCTGCAGCAATTGTGAGAACAGAAAACACCATATCTAACCAGACTATCATTTGTTCCATTTCCACTCTCACCCCACGCCCCTCCAAAAAAAAAAAAAAGCAAAAAGCTTTTTGTTTGATTATTCATTCCTTGATTAGACACTTCTGGAGCAGATGACATGGCCTCCTTCAACTGTCTGATGGAGAAATCAGGGACAATTGCTAAAAACAAAAATAATTAGGGGCAGTGAACTAACAGCAGGAGTACAATTCATAAAGCAGACAATGCAACCATTCAGAAAACTAGAAAAATGTGCTTGCTGTTGGATTATAGGAATGTGTGGTATACTCAAATATGCATCTGGTGAAAAAAAATGTCAGCAGTTGGGTCTGAAGTACATGAGATGTTTATGTTTCACAGATGTATGTGTATGCACACCCCTGAGAATTGAACGGGTGGCATTTTTTTTTGCTCTGTTTATGAAAACATTAGCATATTAGATGCCATAGTTCTCCAAATTAACTATACTGGTTGTAGCAAATGAAAGTTCTTTTCACTTTTTGTACACAGCTTTATTCCAATAACAGATACTTGTAGTATCAGAAGGATTCTTCTTTTTTGGAAATAGGAGTTCTATTTTTGCTGGTAATTGTGAGGATTCTTTGCTTTTTAAGTTTGTGTATTAGAATAACACAAACCAGGGCCATAGTAATAGTGTTAGAACAGTCTTTGAAAACCAGTCATCCATGCAAAAGTGCCCACGAGAAAAATATTATAAAACCAGAATTATGTAAGGACTTAGTAGCATGTTCAAGGTCAACCATTTCATTCTGCGTTAAATGATGGATGCACAGCATTTTGCTTATCATTAACCTTGATTCTATGCAGACCTTCTCCTCCAAATGGTCCTGCTGAACACAATCCATTATTTCCCTTTAATATTTCTCTTTTAAAAGATTCTTTTAACTGTTGTTGTTTTTAATTCTCTTTTTATGCTATGCTTTTTATAATTACCGTAAATTGAAGGGTTTTTTTTTTAAAAAAAAAGGAGTAGTGTATAAAGACTTTATGTAAATAAATAAAGATCATATGAGCAGGCTTTATATTAGTTTATAAGAGCTTTTTAAAAAAAACTAATTGCTCTCCCCCTTAAATACAGAATATAATTCATGCATGCACAATGTCTAGGTTGAAGTGGCCTCCATTCCTACCTCTTCTGTGGAAAATCTTCTTCTTTCCCTAAATATATGACTAGTCAAAGATGGGAACAGGAGACTTTTTTATTTATTACTTGCATTTATTTGTTAAATTTGTATGCTACCCATCTCAACATCAGGTGACTCTGTCAACCCTGTTTCCTTCTCCATATTTAAAAAAAAGCCAACCTAGATATTCCATGGGAAGTTCACTGGATCTCATCACATTATTTTGTTCTATTAAAAGCAAATGAGATTAAGGTACAGCTTTTGACTGTAACCATGCAAGAAAGATGAAAAGATCTTTTCCCTTTCTAATCCAAATAATTCTATGTCTTTCCATTGCCCCATTATTGATATGCTTATGGAAAGAGAATCATGTAAGTACTCATTCTATATGTACCGAATACCTTTCCTTCCATGGCCAATATTGTCTCCCAGTGATTATTTAGATTAAGGCTATGGAGTAAAGGAAAGTCTTCAGACACTATTCCTTGCCCGATTTAAATTAAGAAATGTCATGGTTCCTTCAGAGAAGAAAAAATGTATTTGACAATTCAGGTTAGAGTCTAATTTGAAACAACTCACAGTTATAGTATAGTCAGAAGCAGAGAAATAGCTCTATGTTTCTAAATATTCAAAGGTGACAAATCAAACTAAAGAGAAAAATCATATTAATCCACTGGAAGGGTGTGGAAGAGAATAAGGTGCAACCCTTCCCACCCAGGTTCCCTGCTACACTACAAATGACATCAGGAAGATGTCATCAAAACTGCACCCTTTCTGGGAGAAACAGTATCAGGATGACGGGAACATTTTGAAATTTTCTTCCTGGGAGCTGGCACTTGAAACTGGCGAACTGCTTTCTTTCTCATGCCTCTGACACATCTATCCTCTTGATTCATTGGTTAAAGCTACAAACACCATCTTGATCAGTGAAGAAAGAGGCAAAATAGATTTTTCAGAATAATGATAGGAAAATATATGAATGAATGAATGAATGAATGAATGAATGAATGAATGAATGAATGAATGAATGAATGAGTTTATAATTTGACTTTCGGCCTTATTTATGTCCAGGCTTTCTCCAAATATTCTCAGCATAACAAAACATAGCACAAAGAAAACTTGAAAAGATCAGGTAGGACACATTGTCATTTAAAAAGATAAAGAAAAACAAAACAAAACTGCCAGCTAAACCAGTGCAAGATCTTAATGACTACAACAAATCATTTTACAAAACTGAAGTAATGTCGACATGAACATTGGCAAAACCCTTTATGGATTGGGTCCTTATAGTTTCATCTGTTCCAGATAGGATTTACCTGTCTGATATATTGATGACTGGAAGCTTGGAAGCTTTATCAATAATAGCCTCATCCCCTGTGGAATTGTATGTCCCCTCTCCAAGGTCAAATTAACCCCTTTCTTATTGTCCTTTTAGAAGAGTGTAAAAGAGTATATTTCAAAGGAGTCTTTTGTTGAAAAGTGCAACGGTTGATTGGAGGCTGTAACTATTTTTGTAATTTGCATTTCCTTTTGTTGATTGTAAACGATCTGGAATGAACAGAGTTGTATACAAGTTTATGCCAATAGTAGTAATGCCTACAGTGTTTACTAGCCACCTGACGCTTACTAGAGAAGAACCTTGATGGACCATCCTTGGCAAGCGGTCCCAGACGGTCTGCACCTGGATCATATCTCACTTTTACACTTTTTGCAATGAACCTCCTCCTGTGTCAGCAGAGAATGCTTCTGCAAAACCGCATCATGTATTTACAGTATGTCTTTCTGGTCTACCCAAAAGCCTGACTTGCACTCACAAGGTGTCACATGATGTAAACTCTTTAGGCTAACTCATAATGAAAGCAGCGTTGGCATCCAGTCTTTGGGGCAATTACTAGAGGAATAAAGCTAAGGCAAAAACCCTTGGATTTGGCAGATGAAGGAATAATGGCAAGGAGCCCACTTTTAAGGTGTCTCTGTGGCTATTTCAAGTCTCAGACCACTTATAAATGCACAGATGGTAAGCCTACACCTTACACTGTGGCACTGGAATTAGTAAAGCATAATTGTCGCATCTTTCCTAGAAGGCACTCGAGTCTAGAGCAAGGTTTTCCACTGCTTGGTTTGCCAAATTTTACAGAAAATTAAGTCCACTGAGTTTGCAAAAATTATAATATACGCAATCAGGCATATATTTGAGCAGCAATATTAGGTGGCATGCATACTTAATCAGTAATAGCAATAAAATAAAAGGCAGGATTTTTTTTTAAAAAAGTCTAATAAATAAGTAAAACCCAACTTCTTTTAACTTCTAGCTTAACGTGTGAAACTGAAACCCGTGCAATTTTTCATGTTTCATGAGTATGCATGTGTTCTTTGGTGCTATTGATGTCTAAAATTATTAATTTTACCTTACTAAGGTTTGCTTTCCAGCATCTCTATGGCTGTCCCAAATCAGTTTTATGTAAGATGAAAAAGTGATATTTAATCAGCCTCGTTCTTGCAAGGGAAGCCATTTTATTTGTTCTCCACCCAGGTTACAAAGGGCAAGTGCCGCAATGGTGAAAGTATCAATAAGCTGGAAAGAGGTTTCAACATAATGTTAGTCATCGTAGTAGTTTTGTAAACTTTTTTTTTTTGTATATCACTCTACGTAGGCATCAGGAAGGGCATCCGGTCAGTAAATGCTCAATGCCATTCACTTGCCCCAACTCCACCCCGATGCAAGGGATTACAAGGTCATTAAAAATGTGAGTACTTTTTTGATCAAAAGTGGCGTAAAAAACAAAGAAAATGAAATCTATTCTTGGCTGATGTTGGAGAACTATCATCCTAGTTGGGAGAAGTCTCAAGCAGGGAATTAGTCTGGACTCATTACAGAAACAGAGGGGACAAGGTCTGACTCCCCCCTAACCCCTCCCCCCAATGCCTTACTAGGGAAAAGCTGTCAGTCTGAGGAGATTCTTGTAGAATAGGCATCAAACAATGAAGTTGCTGGTTTGAACTCTACTGATATGTTTGCGCCTGGCATTAATGATTAACTTAGGAATTGTAGTAAAGTAGTATTAGATTGATTATTGTTAGATACATGTAATATCTATATGAAAGAAGGCCATACTTATGCATGGAAATTGGGATGGTAGTGGGATGGCAAAGAGGATAAATTATGAAAGCATATGTTGACAGCATTAGCAAATGCCATGACTTGTGAACTTGCATTAGATGTCAGGACACATGTATACAACATCTACATTTGGATGATGATGTCACTGCACAGCAATTGTCATTTTGGCATTATCATAGTTCTCTGTGGACACCATCATTCTCTGTGGCACAAGACAAGCGTATCCACTTATAGCATCATTAGGAATCAATTAAGAATACAGAACTTTCTTGAAGAAGAAGGAAGATTGAATTAGCTCATAAATTCCTGGCTGCACTTGAAAAAAATAAATGAAACTTCAGGGAAGTGTCTGCACAGATTGAAGAAAAAAGAATTGAGAGTGAGGAAAATATTTTAAAAAATGATCTGTTTGCAATTCCCACCTATAATATGCAGTGTTACAATTCTCTCACATAATTTCTATCAGAGAGAATATTGATTTTTCTCCCCCTGCTGAGTTGCCTAATAGCTCTGAAAATGATTCTCTGAATCTGACTTTAACATGAGAACTTTGCTTTCTTTCAAAGTGGTAATTAGGAGGGGGGCGGGAAATGAATGTCATGTTGAGAAAAAGAAGAAGAAGAGCCATAGACAAAGATTTGTCACGTAAGGAAAAGAATTTGCCATAGATACAATAAATAATAAATAAATAACACAATGACTTTGTCCCCATGAGACTTTTCCTTATGAACATGTCCTACATAATACATGGACTCTCAAATGTAAACATATCAATGAATTGAAAAACAGGAAGGTAGTTATAAATTACCATAATTACTTCAGGCAGATATGCATTCATAATCCTATTGTATGTGCATAATTCTATTGACATAAGATATCTTGTCAATTCTATAGGTATAGCCTTGAAAAATACTCTTGCAACTTGCATTCTGTTGAACCCACTGGAACTTCTTAAGGAAGGGGCAGGAAACCAGAGTGAAACCCCTAACTCTCAAATTTGCCTATTCCCCCCCCCTCCATTCTGTACTTGGTGGATCAGCATGAAGAATTTAATAGGACTGGAAAACATCCATAGTTAATCTTTAGAAAGAGGTTGCTTGATTTTGATTTTGATTTGCTATCTAAAATTCTTGTACACCGGTCTACTGCAAGCATCACTTTTGTATGTATCACTCAACCATAACTATATGATAACCAATTTATGTTTTTATGATGCTACTTTTATTTATTTATAGCTACTTAATTGTAGAACCTCATCCTTGATTTCTCTTGAGTATTGGTTTGATCATCAAGAAAGTTTAACTGCAGGGGTCTTGGTATAATCTTGGCAATATAATGGATTAGCCAATGTGACCCTTTTGATATGCTGAATTACCACTCCTAGCATCGCTTGCCATTGCTTATAGCAATAGCAATAGCATTTAGATTTATATACCACTTCACAGTGCTTTACAGCCCTCTCTAAGTGGTTTAGAGTCAGCATATTGCCCCCCAAAAGCTGGGTCCTCATTTTACTGACCTCGGAAGAATCAAAGGCTGAGTCAACCTTGAGCCTAGTGAGATTTGAACTGCCAAATTGCAGTCAGCCGGCAATCACCAGAAGTAGCCTACAGTACTGCATTCTAACCACTGCGCCGCCGTGGCTCTTACACTATACTTATGCTAGCAAGAGATGCTAGGAAATATGCTTCAATATCTGGAGAGTTATGGGCTCTCTACCTTTCCATGGAATGGCAATGGCTCTTTATTATTAAGTAGATCTGATCAATACTTGAAAGAACACATAGTTGAAATTATACTGGTGATTACACGTATTACTAATGAACTACTCCCTGTCAGTGGGTAGTTTCCATTACATAATGATACATCATAGTGGTCCAGTTTGAGTTGGATGAGAAATTTCATTACCATGTAATCATAGTCATCGCATTTTTTTCCAATCTAGCATGGGATTTGCCGTTCATCAACTCTAAAAGATAGGGTGATGGGAACAGCTATTCTAAATGGTAGCATCACAAAGAAGGAAGCTTTGCCACTACTTCTGTCTTAAAACCTGGTGAGAAATATACATAATTTAAGTTCCAGCTGCTTGTTAGGATATATATGCATCTGGAACAACCTAAGAGAAATTTAATACCATTCCTAAAGTTAGGAAAGTTTGAAACTCACACTGTTGTTTAAAACAGGGGTGAAATCCATCAGGTTCTGGAGAACCGGTAGCGGAAATTTTGAGTAGTTCAGAGAACCGGCAAATACCACCTCTGGCTGGCCCCAGAGTGGGGTGGGAATGGAGATTTTGCAATATCCTTCCCCCAGGAATGGGGAGGGAATGGGGATTTTGCAGTATCCTTCCTCTGGCGTGGGGTGGGAATGCAGATTTTTCAGTATCCTTCCCCTGGAGTGGGGTGGGAATGGAGATTTTGCAGTATCCTTCCCCTGGAGTGGGGTGGGAATGCAGATTTTACAGCATCCTTCCCCTGCCACGCCCACCAAGCCACGCCACACCATGCCACACCATGCCCACCAAGCCACCCCCACAGAACCAGTGGTAAAAAAAATTGGATTTCACCACTGGTTTAAAACATATTTGTGTGTAATGGAACTATGTGTACAATTCCTCCATTTACAGTCTTTAAAAACTAATACATAGATTTACACATTTCAGAAAAGTTAATGGTAATTAATATTCTCAAAACCTGTACTGTACTTGAGAGAATCTTATTTCTCAAATATTAAATGGTATCTTTTATTTAAGAAGAGGAAATCAGCAGAATTAATAGACTTCTCCCAACTTTTTCTTTTTCACCCTTCAAATGGTGAAATTCAAATAGAATATAAATACTGAAAAGGAACTAGTTAGAAACGTCTCTGTGTGTATACACACACACACACACACACACACACACACAGAGAGAGAGAGAGAGAGAGAGAGAGAGAGAGAGATGTTTCTAACTACAGTAGTATATATATATATATACAGTATATATATTTATGGATTTTAAGAATAGTTTTTATTATACCACAAATATTTCCCGAGGAGCTTATTAAGTGGTTAGATAAATTAAAATGTAAAAAGAAGCAAAGGTATGTTTGAAATAAAAACTGTTTAAACATGCCTACAGGTAAGGACCAAAGTGAGCAGCAGGAGCAATTCCTCCTGTGAGTGAACTGAAGCTGTAGGAGACTTTTTGCAATGGGACTGCCAAGAACAAGAAAAAAAAAAGTGAAGGTCTTCACTTTTCTTTTTGAATAATACTGGATAGCACTACCTGAGCCAGACTACAAAGATCCAATAATCAGAGTTTGCCAGGATCCAAAACCAAGAAAAACATACTGAGTTACTTCAAAGCAATTTCCTTCATTGTTCCTCACCTATACTATAGACAGAAATCTTAGCTACAAAATGCACAAATTCTTCAATAGGCTGCATATCAATTTTTGAAAGGGTTGTTAATTCATTCAGTAATAATTGGTTGTGGATCATCATTTTTGACTCCTGGCACGCATAGATTCCACATTAATAGATTTTCTCCATGGCTCTCTGCCCCTAACTTGTTCTTTCAAGTCTTCCAAAGGTGGACTTGCCAACCATCCACTTTGCTGCTGGTCAACCTTTTTTTTCTCTTTTCTTCCACTTTTTCTAGCATTTAGAGCCCTTTCCACAGAGTTGGATCTTTACATAATGAATCCAAAATTCACTAACAAAACTGACTTGAAAGTAAGTTCAACTGTCTTGGTTGTTGAAAGTAAAAAAAAAAAAAAAAGAATATGGTTAAAAAAAAAAGTGTTGGAATCTTGGCAGTTTATTGATAGTCGGACTATAACAGGAGTCTCCAAACCGAAGAAATTTTGGCAGCCATTTATATCTCCTGTGCATGTGCTTTCTCTTTCTCTCTTCTCTGAAGATCACTTCCAATTGCTCCTTCACTTGCTTTCAGTCCTTGCAACCCACTCCCAGCTCTGCAACCTACTCTCTACAGCAGGGGTGTCAAACTCAAGGCCTGTGGGCCGGATGTGGCCCCCAGGGTCCTTAGATCTGGCCCGCGGGGCCCCTCTGGAAACAGAGAAGGACTGGCCCGCACTGCCTCTGCCAGCGAAAACAGAGCTCTGTTTTCGCTGGCGAGCTCTCGGGCCACCACAGGTGCTCCCAATACAAGTGACGTCGAGCTGGCCACGACCACCATGGCCACAACCACCTGGCCCCCAAGGGGTCCTGATGCGGCCCTCAATGAAATCGAGTTTGACACCCCTGCTGTACAGGTTTAGGCAAAGTTGCTCTATCTCTGTTAGGATCATCCTAACTCATGCTTTCTTTCAGAGTAATTACTTTCCTTTCATGCATGCACAAACTCACTTCTCTGCCCATCATCTTGCAAGCATATATCCCGCTTGTCCATTTATCATACGTAGAAACATATAGACATCTTTCCATCATCATCTCACTTTGTTTTACCTGCCTTGGTAATTCTGTTTTTCCTTCCCATGCTTTCCTTCCCTCTGCTTCAGATCCTCAATTTCTCAACACCTGGTTTTTCATGTTGTCCTCAAATAGAGCGCTTAACTAAAGGAGATGCTGGGTTGTTTGTTTGCCACATATTTGTTTGCCACATATCTGGATTTGTTTGTCACATATCTGGACAATGCCAGATTGAAGGACCCTCCATTCAAGGAAGGAGGGAAGGAAGGAAGGCAGCTTTTCCTCCTGTGAGAAACAAGAGGAATTGGGTTTTTTTTCCCCCATTTTGATTAGAACGATCATATCCAGAATATTTTGTGACCAGCAGGAACTATGCAATTTTTAAAATGTTCCAAACGATCACTATGATTGTCATATACTTACTTTTTTTGTCTAGTATTTTTCTTTGTGGGGGTTCTTCCATCTCTTTTGTTGTCCACTCCCCATCAGCTTTCACTGAAGCTTGATAAACTTTGTAGCATCTGGAATCACTGAACAGTGATCAATGACTTGTGTTGTTCAGCGTTCAGCCATTGATCATAGAAGAGATAGGTGCATATTTGGCAAGCCATGGCAAACAGCTGCTTCTGCTTTGCTTGCCAACTTCATCTCTTTTTTTTTTTTTTTTTTTTTTTTTTTTTGTTTTCTTTGTTTGTTTGAGATTCCCTAAGGGTCTGGAAAAATCTGGAAGCAAGATAGTTGTCTAATTTAATCAGGATTGTATAGTATTGTCTTATTGACATTGTTTTCCTGGGCCTTCCATATATATTATAAAAGCACAATCCGCCACATGAGCAAGTCAGATGGTTGCAAGGACACAAATGAATTCACTTTTGCAAGTAGCAGTACATGGTTAGTTTCAGAACACCCTTCATAGCCTCTTGCCCTCTAGATATGTTGAGACTCCCAGTATTCCCATTCAAGAAAGTCCTGAAGACTTTTATTACAACATGTAGTGTCTACATGCTACTCTCCATTTAATTTTCCTTTCCAAGTTACTGATGTTACATTCTTAAAAGACTCTGGTCTTCAAAGGTCTATGAACCAAAGAATTCCCAGTGCAGAAATAAAAATATTAGAGTAACATTTTAAACTAAGCAGGCTCTATGATTACTAAGCTTTGCAAAGAAAAGTATATTTCAGAAATCAGCCTCCTTGCAAGGCTCATATATTGTAGGCTTCACAAAACAGGCTAAGTATAAGACTCTAGCCTCTGCTCTGAGAGTACAACTATAAAAGTGAGTGTCCACTATGAATGAATGAATGAATGAACGAACGAACGAATGAATATATATGTACCGATATATATATATATATA
>QLTV01012194.1:7853248-7890128 GCA_003457575.1 Thermophis baileyi
TTTGTAATTGACTGTCTGGATGGCCCCTGGAGGGGCCGAAAGGCAAAAAGGAAGCAGTATGCTTTCTACAATATTTGGGTATACCAGGTGATTTAACAGAGAAAAAAAAACATATATATACACACACACACACACACACACACACACACACACACACACATATACACACACGCACACACACAGAGACACACACTGAATTTATGGTTTGGTCATATTAAGAGAATGAATTAAGATCAAATTAAAAACATATATGTGAAGGAAGAATAAATGCATCAAGAGGAAGAAAAACACTGAAAAATAGATACAATTGATGAGACAGAGAAGTGAGAAATTTAAAGAACAAATGGCAATGTATGAATCAGAACAGTGATGTAGCCGAAACAGGAATAGAAAAGTGTGAAGAAGTATAGTAAATGATGTTAATGAAAATGAGTATATTTTTTATTTTTCTTAGCGTCTTTAATTTCTTAACATTATATTTCCTATTCTTTTTCCATGTGCTGCATAATATTTAATTAAAGGTAAGGGCATGAGGCATATGCATATGTGGATGTATGGCACAATGTGTATGCCCCTTTATTTATGCCAATACATATAGTCAAGTATGCGAAACAAAAATCAACTAATCTCACACTACTTCTTATTTTGAATGTTAGCTTGATTCTGTGTCTTCAAATCGGTGTTGGCTCTTACCAACCACACAGACAAACATTCAAGAAGAGAACCTTGTTTACATTCAATTAGTGAATACATTAAAAAAAATCATGGGATTTCAAGAAACATGTTAATATTTGTTCTTTATTGTTCTAGCTATATACGTTAGGTATCTCCCCATACAAAAATATGACCCCAAAACAGGGGTGGGTTCTAACTTACCTCGCTGCTGGTTTGCTTCTTCCCATGCCGCGTGGCCGTGCCATGTGGGCGCACGCATGCGCAGTGCTGAAAAATCCAAAAAAATCCCCCACACACAAAAAAAGCCAAAAACAAGATGGCGACGCATGCACAGTGCTGGAGAATAAAGGTCAGTATAAATCCAGTGGGCGGGAGGGCCCTTTTTCAAGCAGCAGAACAAGAAAAACCTTCCCAACAGTAAAAAATTCACAAAAAAAAATCACAAAAAAAAGATTGCGGCGCCCCCGGACCGGCACCGACCAAACCGGATCCGTGACGGCCCTGTGATGTCACCAGCGGGTCACTAACGGTTTGGGTGAACCAGTCCGAACCGGGAGGAACCCACCTCTGCCCCAAAACATATAAATTGGAAGAACTGGACTTGTTTTGCTATTTAAGACACAGTCATAGTGTGTCGCCCACATTTAGGCATTAGACATGCAAGTTTAAAAATATTCATAGCAACACATGATCATATTAGCAGTCTGCTCCTTTGTCTTCTGAGAGCATTTAAAACCCCAGGAGTAAATATCAGCTTCAAAACACTGCCCCAGCTAAAAGTATATATGATGGCACTTATTTGTATATTGCTTTAAATAGCTGGAGATTGAAACAGAGATTCATCCATTCCCCCTCCTCTTCTCCTTTATTGGGAAAAGCAACCAGAGCAATAAAATCCAAAGCATCTCAATTTTTTGGGAGGCTTTTCTATTTTATTCCTGAATCTAGTGATGATCAAATGTTTGTGATCATTACGCAAAAATGTCACACTGCAAAGCAGCATACTATCTGAGCACCCGAAACTTCACTCTGTAATTTCCACTTGCATTAAAGTCCCTTCTGGGGCAGAAGGGAAGGATGTTGAGGTTACTTCCTGAAGACCCACTGAATTTTAGTTGGTTTGATTGTTTACTGAACAGTTTATTCCAATTAAACCAGATATGAAGAAGAAGGGGGAAAAAATCTGGCATCTAGGTTTTCTCGTTTTCCTTTTCAATCCCCCTCTTTTAATGTTTAATTTCCTTTTCAGTGTTTTCCTTCCTTTTCAGAGTTAGTGCCCATGCTGTGACTTTTTTTTTTTTTAGGTTGTAAACTTAACAAAAACAAAAACAAAAAAAACCCCCAACAGCGTGTGTTTTGTCTTTATTTGTCTGTAAACTACTTGGGGCAGTTTTCTAGGTGAAGAGAGGGACACAAATGGTTGAAAGAAATGAAACAAATAAGTAAATAACACTTTGGGTTGGGTAAGCAAATGATGGCTACATCTCAATCCAATACAGTTTATTAGGTCTTTCTATTGAAGCTCAACCCTATTTAAAAGAGCAATGCTAAAGCAAAGTCAGCATAAACCAGTGTGTTTCAAACAGGATAGTGGCATAGCTAATTCTTCCTGGAAATTTTCCAAATGTCTCTTGTGGTTTATATGGGTAATAGAGACATCCCCTTAAGCATTTGTTTTCCAGTCATCCTGCAAGTATGTCAATGAGGAATGTGAGCCGGGGCTATTTTGTCTGAATGCTGTGCACCAACAGATATGGATAACTATCAGCCACAGTCAACTTTACCCCCACCCCCCCAAGTTAATTCCTTTTTAATGACCATTGCTTAATGATCTTCAGTGACAATGTGAAACAATCCCATCTTGATTAGTGGGTAAAGCTAAAAACTAAAAAGAAATGAAATGAAAGTATAAGGCTTTTCAGTCTTGATGTGCACACATTTTTGCTTTGGTGTTCTACAATCACCTGGCTGTGTGAGGAACTGGGTTAACAATATTTCCAGAAGACCAATCTGAGAGGTCTGTGACCCCAGAAATGTGATTTTTACAGTACTGCAAGAGACTTCTGGAAGAATTTTTAGATTGACTCCTTAGTATTTTTAAATTACTCCCTTGAAGAATTACCATGGATTACATAGCTCATAGCTCATTCATTTTACGGCTTCTTTACACCCTCTTTTCTCCACCCTGTCATCTTAATAGATAAACATGTAAATGGAGCTCCATTTCATTAAAAAACAATTATTTGTCAGCTTCCCTTTCATATGTTGTGTTTTATATAGGAAGTCGAACAAGCATATCACATGTTTGATTTTAATAGATAATTGTCACAGTGAAAACCACTTGAAATTATAGATTCCCTGCTCATTTTTTTAAAAAAATATTTCAATGTATTTTTCATCCCCTGGTTTGGCAAGTCATCTACCTTGTTAGCTTTTCTTTTCTTTCTTTCTTTTTTTTTCTTTTTTAAAGAAAAGCATGTTTTCTAAAAAAAAAAAAAAGCTTATTATATAAACTGAGGTACAACTTTCTCTAGGTCTGCTGTAACCAGCCTTAATCAACCTTTGTTTCTTCCAGATGCGTTGAGATTTTCAACTTCCAAACAGGGGTGAAATTCAGCAGGTTCTGACAGGTTCTGGAGAACTGATAGCGGAAATTTTGAGTAACCGGCAAACACCACCTCTGGTTGGCCCCAGAGTGGGGTGGGAATGGAGATTTTGCAATATCCTTCCCCCAGGAGTGGGGAGGGAATGGAGATTTTGCAGTATCCTTCCCCTGGAGCGGGGAGGGAATGGAGATTTTGCAGTATCCTTCCCCTGGAGTGGGGAGGGAATGGAGATTTTGCAGAATGCTTCCCCCAGGAGTGGGGAGGGAATGGAGATTTTGCAGTATCCTTCCCCTGCCATGCCCACCAAGCCACGCCCACAGACCTGGTAAGGAAAATTATTGAATTTCAACCCTGCTTCCAAACATCTCAGCTAAGTGTACTTGCTAGGAAATCCACTGAAATTTAAAAAGATAAGAAAGCTCCTAGCAGAACAAGACTATCTACCTCTGCATTTATTTTAAAATCACATAGTGATCCTAGGTGGTTCACAACAGCCAATTAAAAACAACAAGATAGAAACATTTCTCGCAATAACCAGCCTGATGACTATGGGATTTCCATAGAGGATGGTCATAAAAATCTTGTGGTGGTACAGTCCATAATCTAGCTGTGTGTTGTGTTTAAAATAATTTCTTACTACGGGAAATTCAGGAGAAATATAAGAATTACATGTGTATAGTAAAAAAATAGGACATCCAGCCACATCTCTGGGAATTTGAGGTAGCAACTTCTTCCTTTTCTTTTTACTAGATGTATAACATGCTAAACGTACCAATTGCCATTTATGGAAAATCTCTTATCTTTCGTGCAATGGATATATTGTACATAGACACACATGGATATTTCAGTTGTAAATAACTTATATTTTTTTGTTTTTAGTATTCAAGGTTCTCCTAATATACAATGGAGTATCTTGTGGAACTAACCGGGCTTCCTTTTGTTATGTCCTTTGTTCATATTAGTCTTTTTTCAATTCATTGTGTACTGATCTGAAACTTTGTAATATTTCCTTCCTCCCACAGATCGGAGACTAAAGAGTATTGCTCATTTTAAAACTGGAATCAAAGTCATATTTTCTGTAATTATCATAATTTTGCAGCCACTCTGCCGGCTGCTTAGTGCAGCGTGCTTTGTGAGATTCAGAGATTCCCAGCGTCTGTTTTGATATTTTGTTTCATGTCACCCCAATGTTCCTTACTGTTAGGATAAAAAGCCATACAGTACAGCATTTCTCAAGTGCAATGTTCGCACCAAACCCAAGAAGAATAACACGTAATTTAATGAGACTAATGTAAAGGAAGCAAGGGCCCTTTCCATCCAATTTACTAACCAAGTATTTGCAGCTGAGATGCCTATCTGGAGCTTGATGTTTTTGTAACCCAGGCTTCCAAGGAATGCAAAGAGAGCCCATTAAGGCACTTTGTCAGAAAGAAAAAAGAAAAGAAAAAAAAATATCTATGTAGGTTTAGGGCAATACATCAGCGAGATAAGGATCTCACATTAAGATGACCTTTATGTGTGAAAAGCAGCTTTACTTGCAACCAGCTGCCAAACTTGCCCTGACCTGCCACAGGTCCCAAGGCTATGCAGATATGATGTATTAGTTTCTTTCTTCTCTGAAGCAAGCTTCAGAGTTTAGTGTAATCAACTTGCATAGAGCCACCTGCAAAGCTGCTTTAAAAAAAAAAAGAATCTGACAAGGGTAAAATATCCAAGACATCATCCTATGTTCCGATGTCGGTCCCAATGACTTTTAAAGGGCTTCTTATCAAGCAGGCAGAGGTAAGATCACTGCCTTATTGCTGTTACATTTTTTTGTGCAAGTGTATAGACAAACACATTTTTTTGTGTATGTGTTTGCAGGAACTGGGTATGTCTAGTTTAATGAAAAGAAGGACTAGGGTGATATGAGTGTTCCAATATCTAAGGGGCTGCCACAAAGAAGAGAGGGTTAACCTATTCTCCAAAGCACCTGAAGGCAGGACAAGAAGCTAGGGATGGAAACTAATCAAGGAAAGAACCAACCTAGAACTAAGGAAAAAATTCCTGATAGTTAGAACAATTAATCAGTGGAACGACTTGCCTCCAGAAGTTGTGGGTACTCCAGCACTGGAGGTTTTAAAAGAAGATATTGGAAAACCATTTGTTTCCTTCCTTGGCAGGGATTTGGACTAGAAGACCTCCAAGGTCCCTTCTAACTCTGTTATTCTGTTATTCTGTATATTGCACAAAAAAGCTTTGGAAGAGCATGCTGTTTGAGCTCAGCCATTGTGGTTTCTAAAACATCATATATTGGGAATCTACCCATTTATAGTTTATACAACACAACATGATTGAACAAACCATGGCTTAGCATGAGGTATTAGATTAACTCACACTAAAGGATACAATAATGCTCAGTAACAAGGCCAATCTTCCAATAGGTAATGATCCCTGGTAGAGGTCCAAAGATTTTTTATTTGCTTTCTTGCTTGATCCAAATCTAAATTCACATATGCAAGTTATCACTTGGGGAAACAACTTCTTTACTATAAAATGATCTCTTGGAATACTGAACAATATGTTGCCAGAACCAAACAGTGACACCAAGATGTGTTCAGGTGGAGGGGTATTGTCTGTTTTTTTTTTTTTTTTTTTTTTTTTTAATTTTTTGTTAATGTTATTTTAAGAATTTTTTTATTGCTTTTTTTTTAAAATAAAGATTTTGGAAAAGGCAATTGAAGAATATTGTTAATGCAACCAACTAAAGTTAGGGCAAACTGGTTAAATGTTATTGCTAAGGATGAATTACATAAACTCTCCTCAGTCTGCAGATTAACATTTTATTTACTTCTTCACCTTGTCTGTATAAGTTCTTTATTTTTCAAGACACTAAGCAAAAAAGATTTGGAAAAACCTACAGTCTTTGAACACTGAATATAATGACTAAATCAAATTAAAACTAAAGCCCTATGTACGAACTAATTTTCCCAAATTATCAGTCTAATCTGTTAGAAGATTTCCTGCTTTTATTTCTTCACCTCCTTTTCAACTATTTCAAAAGTAGAAAACCACTGCTTGCATCACCTCTCCAATCATTAATTGCCAAAAATTCAGGGCTCATTCTGAATTAGCAAAAAGGTGGAAACTTTAGTATACACCCCAAAATACACATAAAACTATTTTTTAAGAAATCAAAAGCTAATCCTCTTATATGCATGATGAATTATCATTCATTTTACATCCCTCAACCCCTAAAATTTTAAGGGTGTCCCTTGCTCACTCAAAGTTTACCCATCTGTAATCTTATGTGACTATTAATGTGAATATAAAATGAATGGAACTGAATATAAAATATGCCTGTTTGAAAAATTCCTCCCAACACATGGAAATGGATCATTAGAATGAAAGTAATCATTTTAGCAATCAGATGTAATTCTTTATTGAATCTACTTCTAATCTGGATGGATAACAGAGTTGCACATTCATACCCTAAAGATATATTACAAATACGTTCCAAGGCAAATTAGACAATTAAATACAGATAAAGGTAAAGAAAAGTGCAACATCCATTACACAACTGAAAACTATCTGCAAAACTGAATGATATTTTAAAAAAGGAAGAAAAAAAACAGTAGATATACTGCGAATTCATAGTTTCAGACATCTCCCCTTACTACATCACTTATGTCTTAGGTAAAAGAAGTATACTTAATAATGGATTATCTTGCAAATTGTGTCAGAGAAATAGGTCCTTTATTCACCTTTGATATTCAAAATGTCAAGCTCTTTTTAGAATCTGCATTGTGGAAAAAAAAACATTTAACATTTTAGATAGGGCTGTACAGTTAATGCTTATTAAACCTGTGATCTATAGTATATTCACAACTTTCTTCCTGATGTATCTTTTTATACATGCGGAAAATACATACATATGTATTTGTGTGTGTGTGCACACACACACAGTAACAGAATAGAGGGGCTACCAGACTTAATTTCCAGCTCTTCAAGATCTAAACTGTTACAGGTTGACTATTCTTAGATGTCCTCCCACTCTTACCTTAGACCCACACGTCATAATAGTGAAAATATCCTATATGCCTATTAAATCATGACTTAATTGATAGTAATGGATGTTGATACAGTAGTTAATAAATACTGAGCTTAACTAAAAAAAAAGGGGGGGGGAGAGATTTAAGTGACTTATGTAGAACAGAGAACACGGGGTTTCGAAAAAGTAGCTTTCCTTACTATTGCTTTAAAAACAAAAACAATCTTAAAAAATGGCATAAAAGGATATACAGCAAGTCCCTGGATTAAGAATACCCCAGTTTAAGAATGAGCCATAATTAAGAATGGAGTTTATTGTAGCAAAATTCAAGTTAAATATACAATGATTCAAATTAAATACACAATGGTTCAAGTTCATTATATAAAACTGCATCTACAGTAGTATTCAGTAGTATTATTCTACTCTGGCTTACCTATAGATTTGACTTAAGGACCAACCTTGGGAACAGAACTTGTTCTTAATCTAGGAACTACCTGTAATTTTATATGCTAATAGGTATTACTAATTTTGCCATTTGGCTTTGACAAAGAGATTTGAGAAAAAAATTTAATGCATGATTTGGGGCAACTATCTATGAATAGCCTTTCAGACAAACTGATATCTTTGTTGTAAGTCAGTTCATTTATATTATATTTTCTTATATGTGTTTGTACTACAAGAACTACAAAAACTATAAAGAGGTAGCCCATTCACCCCATTTTTGTGCTTTCTGATTTAAAAGTGAAAAAATGTTTAGCTATTACCCTGCTTCCCCCAAAAGAAGACATCCCCTGATAATAAGCCCAATCGGGCTTTTGAGTGCATGGCAATAAGGCCAAGCGCTTATTTCAGGGTTCAAAAAAATATAAGACAGGGTCTTATTTTCGGGGAAACACGGTAGTGATGTGCTGCTCCAAATAGCCTTGTTTGATAAAGTTCTTAACCATCACCCCTTGGTCATTTCTTAATTAAAACAAAGCCAAACATACAACAGTTCACTGCTTTTTGCACTCTGAAGAAGCAAGAAATAAGAGGAAAAATCAGACAGAAAACCTCTTGAGTTTATTTCTGCATGTCCATAAGTTTTTCAGTCTTTACACAGTTTTATCCAAATTTCCTTACCACGAGCACTAAATTTTTCCATCCAACTGCCTGGCCTGGCATGATGGGAATAGTAATCAAAATGATTTGGCAGGGATCAGGTTGGGAAGGGTGGCTTAACAGAGAAAGTTAAATGTATTCCGCATTTTCTAATGGAAACCTTCTATTTCTCAAACCATTTTTAAAAGGGGGAATGTAAACTGATGTACTTGGCAATAGGTCTTCTAAACATTTGTACACCCTGACCACTTTTATAGTGTTTAACTTATGGTTGTATGCACTGCAATAATCTGTAGGGGGAGGGTTATTTCCAAACGATTATAGTTATTTCTTCCATAAGCAACATGTGGGAAAAGCAAGTAATGGAGATTTTGAACTACTTCTGGCTTTAGAAATCCTTCACTTTGCATTAGCTGTTATGTGTGGAAGGAAGTATTGATACACAAACTTCAAGGTTCTCCGTGATATAAGTTGGAATAAAACAAGACTGCGGCTGATTGTCTGACATTGAAAACAGCAAACCTGCGTCTTTATCTTCTGCTTCTCAAGGGAAAAAAACGTACATTTTAACACAGCTGCAAGAGTACAATACAATGATATCATGTCATATGTTTGGGTTATTTTGTACGGTAATTAATAGGGAAAGGGGAGGAAGAAATGCAGAGTTGCTGCTTTTTGTAACAGCAGTACAGTGCCTCTGTAGGCTATCTTTAGAGGAACAGAGAATTGTTGGGCTTTTTTTTGGTCAAACCTGATGTCCAGGCTCTTATGATACATCTGCCTGTATGATTAGGATCTAAGAAGAACATTTTTAATGCATAGAATTCTATGTATGTGAATTTTTTTCTGCCTTTTCTTCCATTGGCCTGCTAGATACATGGCTCAGTCTTCTGTGAAGCAGCATATATTTTGCATGTTCAGCTTGCAAGTGAAGGGTGAAGCTGAAAAATGGGATCTTCTTTTGCAAGACACAACTCTTACATTGGGGGGAAATTTTCTTCTCAGTGCCAGAAAATCAGATCAGCTTCATCTGGTCCGGTTGGCTGAACGTTGTGGGTGCTTCATCACTGGAGGTTTTTAAGAAGAGATTGGTCACTTGTCTGAAATAGTATAGGATCTCCTGCTTGAGCAGGGGGCAGGAATAGAAGAACTCCAAGGTCCCTTCCAGCTCTATTCTGATTTGGATTTGGAAAGATCCATTGAACAAAACGGAACAGCCTTTTCAGCTTTTCCAGGAACAAATCTGAGGGGGCTCCTGCTCCAAACTTGGTTGCAACTTCGAAGGTTAATATAACCTACAGTACATATTTCATCAGAATTACTCATAAAGACCAATATATATGAGTTTTAGACAACATTTGGCCGTAAGCATGTTACTAGTTGTCCATCTGTATAGTTTATTTGCCTTTTCTCCATTGTGCTACCTTCTCACATTGCAATATTGAGCTCAGTGGGACTTTTTGGTCTTTGGGCAGCTCCACATCATCAGCTTTTTGAGAGCTCCAGCCATTCGCTTCTCCGCAGCGAATGTTTTTCTCACCAGAATCTAATATCTGTTTGAGAGCAGTGGAAGATGAAAGGGATCCAAAGTCTTGGAATGCATTATACTTTCAGGGGGTGGACTGCACATGTCTGTCCCTTTTTTTCCCCCATGTGTGATGAATAGTTTGTTGCAGTTTTGCTAAACAATAAAGCAATAGGTGAAGGAGGCTGCTCTTTCAGCTAACCCCACTAAATTCATAATATGCAAGGTAAGCGGTTTGAGAAAGGAAAGTCTGCCTATAAAAAAGAAGAAGAAGAAGAAAAAAAAAACAGAGAGAAAAGCAGAAATAGTTTTAAATGGATTGCCTTGCACAATAAAGTTCATAAGAAAGCAGACTTGATTGTAAAGCCACCAGGTTTACACTAGAAGGCAGACTAGAAGATGATATACACTGGAATAACAGAGAAATAAAAAGGACGTTGAAAATTTCCCTAATGTTTTCTTGAGCAAGCTTATTCAGTGTGGTCTCCTTAGGACAGATCTATTGACAGGTCAATAAGAGGAAAAGACACAATCCTTTTCAGCAACAATTGATTATCTGCTTTTTCGTACAGGTAGTCCTCGACTTAAAACAGTTCGTTTAGTGACCATTCAAAGTTACAACACTGAAAAATGTGACTTATGACTGTTTTTCAGTTGGGACCTTTGTAGCCTCACCATGATCATGTGATCAAAATTCAGATGCTTAGCAGCTTATTTATATATTTATGACCGTTGCTGTGTCCCAAGGTCATGTGATCCCCTTTTATGATCTTCTGACAAGCAAAATCAATGGGGAAGCCAGGTTCACTTAACAACCGGGTTACTAACTTAACAACTGCAGTGATTCATTTAACAAGTGTGGCAAGAAAGATCATAAAATGAGGCAAAACTTGCTTAACAAATGTTTCACTTAAAAACAGAAATTTGGGCCTCAATTGTGGTCGTAAGTCGAGGACTACCTGTACTAGCTCTCACAATGTAAAAAGCACATGGTTCCTGTTAAAGATGTCCTGTCACCATGTAAAAACAATACCAAGACAGATCCAAGTTTTAATTTACCCTCAGTTTGCATTATGTTCTTCCTCATTATTATATCTAAGATGGATTGGATATGAGTAACTTTTTCCTCAATGTCAGTCATGATCAGGGATGAAATCCAGCAGGTTCTGACAGGTTCTGGAGAACCGTTAGTGGAAATTTTGAGTAGTTCAGAGAACCGGCAAATACCACCTCTGGCTGGCCCCAGAGTGGGGTGGGAATGGGGATTTTGTAGTATCCTTTCCCTGGAGTGGGGTGGGAATGGAGATTTTGCAGTATCCTTCCTCTGCCACGCCCACCAAGCCACGCCCACAGAACCTGTAGGGAAAATTTTTGAATTTCACCCCTGGTCATGATCAATGGCTACAGATCACTTCACCTTACCATGAAGTGGAAAAAAATATTGTTTATCCCCTACAAAAAGAGGATAAAATAGTAGAGTAGCAATGCAGATCCATTGTAGGAGAAAACTATTGGCTTTTTGTTACTTTCATGATGAAATTTCCAAAATGGTTTTATGGCAGGAAAAAGTAGGATGACCAGCAGCAAAGTGAATGGACATAATTACAGTGATGATGGGCGTACCATTAGAAGACCTGAAGGACCAAGTTTGGGACAGATCTTCCTGGAGAAAATATATCTATGTGCTTGCTAAGAGCTGACCCCCAACTTGATGGCACATAATCAATTTGTGTGATATGTGGCTGAAATTCATTTCATTATCTCCATGGATAAGAGAACAATAATTGAAATGGAAAGGTTCAGATAGAACCAGAGGTGGGTTCTTATCGGTTTTAACCAGTTCTTTAGAACCATTAGTAAATCGGTCATGACATCATGGAGCCGGTTCTGTCGGTGTCTCCCTGGGTGCCGCCATCTTGGATTTTGCTTCTGCGCATGCGCAGAAGCTATTTTTTGATTGCTGCGCACACGGCGCGACCCTGAGCGAACTGGCAGCAAAAGGATCCAGAACCTACCCCTGGATAGAACCTAGGAGATACTACGGTAGATTGAATGATCTAAGTCAGTGGTCACCAACTGGTGGTCCGTGGACCACTGGTGGTCCACAAAAATTTTGGTGGTCCGCAGAAAAATTATTTGCATTTTTTATATTGCACTAAATCAGGGGTCCTCAAACTACGGCCCCTGGGCCAGGTATGTGCAATGAATGCTTGTGTTGCTGCAGAGAGTCTCCCCCTTCAGGGTCTTTTTGTGCTGGTCGGAGGGGGGGGGCAGAAATTCCGACTTAGAATTTGGCCTCCTGGTGTGGGGCTTTGGGCAAAGGCTGGAGGGAAGTGCCGCTGGTGGCGAAGAGCCGGAGGACCGAAGATCTGGAGGGCCTTGTTCCAGTGGGACTGCATCATGGCCTGGAATTGGCTGACTATCTCAGCCCGCTGAGCCTCCAGGCACCGGTACCTGGCCTTGCACTCCCACAGTCTTCCCTCTGCTTGGAAAGCCTATGCTCGTAGTCCTCAGTGAGGTGCTTCTGCTGAGCCTCCTTCTGGGTCAGATCCAATTTGAACTGAGCCAGCTGTTTTGCCAACTGTTTCTCATGGTGGCTTCTTAGCTCCAACAAATGCTTCCTGTTGGGGCCCTAAGGAGCCCAAGCGGGCAAGCGAGGAGTGGCTGGGAGGGGAGGGGCAGGTAGAGGCTGGCAAGGCACCCCTTGACATGAGTGACATCGAGTTGGCCACACCCACCCAGTCACATGATCACCTAGCTACGCCCACCCAGCCGGTCATTAGGCAGATCATATTAGTGGTCTGCGGGATTTAAAATTATGAATTTAGTGGTCCCTGAGGTCCGAAAGGTTGGTGACCCCTGATCTAAGTCAATGCCTTTTTTGCCTGATAACATGGCTTTCAATAGATAGTCATATTATGCTACTAAAACTTAGTTCAGGCATTCCTGAAATCTATAGGACCAGTGTGAAGGAGAAGTAGGGTTTCAAAAATCTCACCTATATAAAACAATATTCTTCACATCTAGTTATCTTAAGGTGGCACCTTTCCTATTCTTTTTCTGTTTAAATCCCTGATTCTTGGTCAAAAGGTACCAGCAATCTTATAAATGCTGCATTGCAAATCATTAATACATAGCAATGCGTTTCCAAAATTTGACATTGGCTTATTTTAGGCTTTATAATGCTAGAAGCAATTTATAATGCTAGAATGGGTTTGTTTTTGAATTTAAACCATTTCTTTTGAAGTATTTAAACTGCCTATTGCATACTATTTTGATCCATCTCCAGATACATACATTATTTCTGGTTATGTCCTGTCTAGATACTGACGATAGATAGCCTCTTTGAATAAATATTCTGAAAGCAGCATGGAGTCCTACTACCTTTCTCAATAATGAAACTTCAAATGTACACTTTTTAAAGGAAAAGGCCTTACTGAGTCCTTTTTTGAACTAAACCAAAATCACAGAGGTGAATTGGGGGAGGGGAGAAGAAAGTGACATTTCCAAACAGGTTTAATAACACTTCTTTGTAGAGGCCTTACTAAACTCAGCAAGAGGGAGTATCTAGAGCAATAGAAACGAGGTCTACTCAGTTTAAAATTGAAATCCTTGCTTTTTTTTTTTTTTTAACAAAAGCAGTCCCTGCTGTTTGAGTTTGGCAACTGATAGGCCAAATGTATGGGTCTGATTGAATTAGGAAGAGGTGCTAACTATAGGTAGTCCTCAATCAAGCCTAAAATGTCTGTCACTAAGCAAGTTAGGTGAGTTTTGCCCCATTTTATGACCTTTCTGGCCACAGTTAAGTGAATCGCTGCAGTTGTTAAGTTAGTAACACGGTTGTTAAGTGAATCTGGCTCGTGGGCACGCGCGCGCATGCGCAGTGCCAAAAAAAAATCAAAATCCCCCCCCAAAAAAGCCAAAAACAAGATGGCGACGCATGCGCAGTGCCGGAAACTCGGTTTCTGCGCATGCACAGAAGAAAACATAAATATAAAAAAATTTCAAAAAAAAGAAAATAAAATAAAATTGAAAAAAAAAGAAGGCAGCGCCCACGGACAGGCAGCGACGCCGAAAATAAGATGGCGACGCATGCGCAGTGCCGGAAACTTGGCTTCTGCGCATGCGCAGAAGAAAAAAACCCCGGAAAAATACCCCCCCCCCCCAAAAAAAAAATCCCAATTTTTTTTTAAAAAAGATGGCAGCATCCACGGACCGGCACCGACCGAACCAGATCCGTGACATCATCGTGACATCACCAGCGGGTCGCTACCAGTTCGGGCGAACCGGTCCAAACCGGGAGGAACCCACCTCTGGTCTGTATGCAGCAAAGCCCCTTTCTCCAGCTGAATTTTTATAATCGAGTCAACACTACTGAAATGGCTACAAAACATCTAGCAATTTCCAAGTCAAAAAACAAAGAACAGGAGGAATTCTAACATGATACTTATAAAAATGTTTGGGAGGGGGGTTGTGTGAATGGGATTCTTCTATGTTAGAAATACATGTGATTTTGATGTAATATTCCAGACAAAGAGCTCACTGCTCTATAAGTTATTCATAAGATGTCAGTGTATACTACCAGAAGCTTTCATCTATTAAACTCTGGTAAGCTTCATAATTGGCCTAGTGTTTCCTAGAAGGAATGATGATAAAGAATATCACTATACATTTCCTTGTGACGAAATAACTGAATCCTCAACTTTACAATTCAGTGTTATTGAGCATGGAATACATGACTAGATAACTAGATTTGAAAAGTCTAAAGGAACCACAGTGGTCCTCTACAATTCTGGGCACTAAATCAGATTTAAACATGCATTGTGTCTACTATTATGGAAATGCAGAAGCAGAATCTTGGACAGATTTTCAATGCATAAACTCAATGTTCAACTTATTTCACTTTAAATAACAAGAAAAAAGTTAAGCATTGCTCTTCTATGCACCCTTTGAATATTTTACAACCACTGGGTATTGCATGCACATTTGACGTAGTATGTGCATGCTTTAAAGAAAGTATGCCTATAAAACACATAAAACAAAATAAATTTTATCTCAGTCTACAGTATTTTTAAATATATGAACAACACAATGCTAAAAGATTATTAAAAGACTATAATAGTTTTTGCAACACAACAATGTATAATGTATGCATTATACATACATGTGCTACTTCTACTGCATAATAATCAAGGATAGTGATGAGTATATTTTCAAATACAATAAATCTGAATCAGATTTTAATTCCTTTCTCTGTTTAGCACTACAGGAAGGGTACATATATTGAAATTATTTTTCAGACTGCAATCCTATTCACATACGCTTATATGGAAAGCAGTTTCATTGAACTCAGTGGGATTTGCTGAGTAAAATGCACTCTTTGTTGACTTTCCCAATCCATCATCTTTGAACTAGCTGTACATTTGAAGGTAGATCTATATTTCTTTTTGCAGCCCAGTAATTAATACATGATTCTCTAAAGATAAATATGTTTATGCAAGGAAAATATGTCTTATAAAATGTTTTTGGACTTTGTCCAAGGATTCCATTTTGATTTTGCTTTCTTTGATTTATTTAAAATATTCTTTGTTTTGTTCCTTCTGTCTAAACTTCTTCTGAGTTAATAATCCAGTTACTAGTTATTTAGCAAAATATTGCCCCCATGTTCTCTATCCTGTAGACATTATCTGGTGTGTTGGGTTTTTTTTGTTGTTGTTTTTTGAGTATGTCTTCCTGAGCAGCTTTTTTTCTGTGAGATAGGGCTTCCCTATCAACTTACAATAGTTCATTTAGTGACCATTCAAAGTTACAATGGCAGTTCAAAAAAGTGACTTATGATCATTTTTCATACTTACAACCATTATAGCATCCCCATGGTCATGTGATCAAAATTCAGATGCTTGGCAACTGATTCGTATTTATGATGGTTGCAGAGTCCTGGGGTCATGTGATTCTCTTTTGCGACCTTCTGACAAGCAAAGTCCATGGGGAAACCAGTTTCACTTAACAACCATGTTACAAATCTCCAACTGCAGTGATTCACTTAACAACTGTGGCAAGAAAAAATGTAGAATGGTGCAAAACTCATTTAACAAATGTTTAACTTAACAACAGAAATTTTGGGCTCAATTGTGGTTGTAGGTTGAGGACTACCTGTATATGTTATCTTCAAATTAACAAATAGAGCTCTGTGATCTTAATTAGTTGATTAGGACCTTCCAGCTGGCTTGCCTGCTGCCAGAAATTGACAAAAGTCGATTACAAGCTGAAGACTTTTATCCTGCAATTGAAAAACCTGTCTTTTTGTTGCTGGAAAAAGTAATTTAATATAAATGTAGCTCTAAATATTATCTATCTATCTATCTATCTATCTATCTATCTATCTATCTATCTATCTATCTATCTATCTATCTATCTATCTATCTATCTATATCTATATATTTTGCTAATTTTCAGAGTTATTTCTGTTGTGGATGCCCAGAAAGTTAAACAGTGGCTCCTTCTTTCTCCATCGTGGGTGGAGTTATCATCCAGGATGGGTTGACCTCGTCCAATCATCTGAGGACTGAGTCTGTGAATTTGAATTTAGGGCTCCGCCTTGCCCATAATCCCCAGTTACGACTCAGTCCTCAGAGAGGTTGGATGTGGCTTCATCCCTTGCTGGATTGATTAATTCTTACCTTTTCACAGTGAGTCTTCTTCTGTTGTCACAAGCCTTTATTATCAGCAGCTACAGGCAACCGCCCATAACATTGGCTACTGTGCCTGGATCTGCCCGTGTCACTGGTGGCATTGAGCCACAGGGGGCCTGGTCCTCGGCTCTGCCATGGGGGTTTGGCTCTCCCCCCCTCCATTGGGGGTTATTAATCCGTCCAAGGATTGACACATCTCTGGGCAGCAAGGTGGTCTAGAGAGCTTCCGCGCTCTCCCCCTCCCAGCCTCCCTTTGCTGCTGTTTGTAGCTCCGGTGGCCATTTTTGTTGAGGGAATTTCCCGGTGGCCATTTTGAAGCCATTTTAGGCCCATAGGCCTCCTTGCCAGCTAGGCAGCAGGCCAGAATAATTGACTGTTAATTCAAGGGCTGATCTATTGCACTCTCGACCGGGGAAGTCAGGTGCTTCCCTTCATTGGCTTTTTACAGGGGCTTATCTTTGAGCTATTCATCAGTCCCCTTCATTGCCGGCCAACATGACTGCCAAGCCCACCAAATCGGGCAAGAGCAAGTCTAAATCAGGCTCTCCTCCCAGAGATGAGGAGCAACCTAGGTTCTGCTATGCGGGTAGGCACTTTCTGTACAGGGCCCTTCCATTTGGCCTGTCCTCAGCTCCCTGCATTTTCACTAAGTTGCTGGCAGTGGTGGCTGCCCACGTACGGGTTCAACCTGTGCGTGTCCACTGTTATCTGGATGATTTGTTAATTCTGGCACAGTCCCATCAACAAGAGCTATCCCATCTCCAGATAACAATCCAGGTACTGTATCATCACGGGTTCTTGGTCAACCTGGCCAAGAGTCATCTGATCCCGGCTCGCTCCCTGGTCCACCTCAGTGCTCTGATTAACACCTTGGAATGTTCTGCTATGCGGGTAGGCACTTTCTGTACAGGGCCCTTCCATTTGGCCTGTCCTCAGCTCCCTGCATTTTCACTAAGTTGCTGGCAGTGGTGGCTGCCCACGTACGGGTTCAACCTGTGCGTGTCCACTGTTATCTGGATGATTTGTTAATTCTGGCACAGTCCCATCAACAAGAGCTATCCCATCTCCAGATAACAATCCAGGTACTGTATCATCACGGGTTCTTGGTCAACCTGGCCAAGAGTCATCTGGTCCCAGCTCGCTCCCTGGTCCACCTCAGTGCTCTGATTAACACCTTGGAATGCCGAGTCTTCCTTTCCCGGGAAAGGCAGGATAGCATCAGGGAGCTCTCTACTCAGGTCAACAGCTGCAGTCTGTCCCTGTTTCGCTGCTGTCCACTCTCCTGGGGAAGATGATCTCGGCCATCGACATCGTCCCTTGGGCTAGGCTGCATTCCAGGGACCTCCAGTGGTACCTCCTGCCCTATCAGAGGGTGGGTCGGGCCACTTCTCTGGTTAGGGTTGTTGTGCCCCCTGGCATTCGAGGTTCACTGTCCTGGTGGCTGTTGCTGGCTCTATCCAGGGGGTGTCTCTTTCAGGAGCCTGATCGCATCACGGTTACCTTGGATGCGAGTCTCTTTGGCTGGGGTGCCCATTGCCAGGGGTCTTTTGCTCAGAGGAGGTGGTCCCCTTGTGAGGCTACGAGCCCCATTAATCTCCTAGAGCTTCGGGCCATTCATTTGGCTCTCCGTCATTTTCTCCCACAGCTGTCCGGCCGTCACGTCATGGTTCTAATGGACAACGTGATGGCCAAGGCGCACGTAAGCAGGCAGGGGGGCACTCGTTCCAGGACCCTGATGTGGGAGGCCATGGCCCTGGGCCTTTGGGTGGAGCAGAACCTTCTCTCCCTATTGGCGGATCACATTTCCGGGGTTGCCAATGTCCAGGCGGACTGCCTCAGCTGCATTACCATCGACCCGGCGGAGTGGCGGCTGCACCCGTCCATTTTTAGGGACCTGGCCCAGATTTTTGGTCTTCCGGCTGTTGACCTGTTTGCAACCCCGGACAGTACTCAGCTTCCTCGCTTCCTGTCGAGGTTCCCGTCATGTGGAGCAGACGCCTGCAATGCTCTTCGCGTTCCCTGGCCGAGGGAGTTGCTCTATGCCTTCCCTCCCATTCCGATGATCCCCAGGGTCATCCAGAAACTCCTGACCGAGCGGGCAGAGCTTGTATTGATAGCCCCGCACTGGCCCAGGAGGCCGTGGTTCGCCAAGCTCCGGACCTTATCGGTGGCACCGCCTTGGCGGCTCCCTGTCTTCCGGTCATCGCTCAGCCAGGGGGGCTTCTCCCATCCGGACCCGGGTTGGCCCCACCTGACCACCTGGCAGTTGAGCGGGGCATCTTGAGCCTTCAACAGTTCTCGGACAGAGCCATTGAGACCATGTTGGCTTCCCGGAGACAGTCTACGGTCCGTATTTATGCTGCCACCTGGAAGGCCTTCAACCTCTGGTGTGCTAAGGTGGGTTGTTCCCCTGTCCAGGTTCCCATTCCAAAGTTGATTGATTTTCTGCAGGAGGGTTTGGACAAGGGTCTGTCCCCTAATACCCTTAGGAGGCAGTTGGCTGCACTGTCTTCAGTGCTGGCCTGCGGTCAGTCGGGTTCCTTGGGCCAGGTCCCGGCCATTCGACAGTTCCTCAGAGGCGCCGCCAATTTGCGACCTCCTGTGGTCCACCATTTTCCCACGTGGGACCTCCCTAAAGTGTTGGAGACACTCACCAGGCAGCCCTATGAGCCGCTACGGTCTGTCTCCTTGCGCCACCTTTCTTATAAAGTGTCTTTTTTGGTGGCTATCACCTCGGCCCGCCACATTTCCGAACTGGCGGCCCTTTCGGTACGCAGGGACCTCTGCATGTTCCACAGTGACAGGGTGGTCCTTCGCTTAGACCCAGCTTTCGTGCCAAAGGTTAATACCCGATTCCATCGGGCGCAGGAGCTGGTTTTGCCGAGCTTTTGTCCACACCCCTCGCGCCCGCTGGGGTGTAAGTGGAGTACTCTGGACTTCCGGAGAGCCCTCCGGATTTATATTGAGCGGACTACGGATTTTCACAGATCAGAGTCTTTGTTCATCGCCTTCCTCCCCGCTTCCTTGGGTCAGAAGGTGTCGTCGTCTACCATTGGTCGGTGGCTACGAGGTACCATCGCGGCAGCCTATGACGCCTCGGGGATCTCCCATCCGGCACGGATAACGGCCCACTCTACGCGAAGTGCGGCGACTTCGGCGGCGTGGGCGACCCAGGCGTTGCTGGAGGAGGTGTGCCGGGTGGCCACTTAGGTGTCGCCCTCCCAGTTCATCCACCATTATCGGATTGATGCCTACACCTCGGCGGACGCTGCCTTTGGACGCCGTGTTTTGCAACGGGTGTTGGACGATGTGTGATTTGAGCCCTGTTTTTCTTCCCTCCCTGGGACTGACAGCTTGGGTATGTCCCATCCTGGATGATAACTCCACCCACGATGGAGAAGGGGCGTTGGTACTTACCTGATACGCCTCTTCTCGTCGGGGTGTGGAGTTATCATCCAGTCCCACCCAGGGTCAGGGCTCCAGTTGTTCATTGCTGTGTGTTTCTCCTTTCCTTTTGACTGACTACTTTGGGATCGTGGCCACGTTGAGTCTGTTTGAATTTTTTGCCTGTCTACCACGTCGGTGTCTTCGGCTTCATCGCAACTGGGGAGTATGGGCAAGGCGGAGCCCTAAATTCAAATTCACAGACTCAGTCCTCGGATGATTGGACGAGGTCAACCCATCCTGGATGATAACTCCACACCCCGAC
This sequence comes from Thermophis baileyi, assembly GCA_003457575.1. Classification (NCBI taxonomy): domain Eukaryota; kingdom Metazoa; phylum Chordata; class Lepidosauria; order Squamata; family Dipsadidae; genus Thermophis; species Thermophis baileyi. The sequence continues at coordinate 7,873,587 of QLTV01012194.1, forward strand.
GAGAAGAGGCGTATCAGGTAAGTACCAACGCCCCTTTCCTTCCATTTGTCCTCTTTTTGAATTGTCCTCCTTTGTCTGTTCAGGTAATAGCAAAATAATAGGTGACTACATATAAGTCTAATGAAAAACTGTGCACTACGAAGTAATTAATGAAAAGGCAAAAGAACAAGATCAGATATGAAAAGGAAACTTAAATGTGTTTTCTTAAAAAAGAAAAAAAAATCAGAACTTTAATTTCAGCGATCTTTTTAGGTGAGTGATTTCCTCCAGAAAGCAAATGTTTCCTGATTTGATTCAGTGCAAATTCAATGAGGATTTCCATCTTAGTGATTCGGTTCTTAGAACTTCTAAACTAAAGTTTGGGAATGAAATCCATTAAATTAATAGAGTTTTGTTAATTTTTGATATATGTGATAATTGATAAACTAGTTTCCTTATAATGCTGCCACGTTACCAGTATAATCCAGTATCATATACCATAAACTCTCCTATCTGATGATCTTCTGAAGCACCACTAATATTTTATGCATGTAGGCAATACAAAAGTACATCCTGAGAGACACATAGCACATTATTCTTTTGTTTTAATCTTGTACATTATAATGTTATATGTAACAATATACCATTCTTGGTCTGCCCCTGATCACAAGAGCACTTTTTACACTGATAAGAGATGGAGATAATACTATAAGAAGTACTAACTTCTTATAACTAACACCAAAGTTAGTTAGTTAGTACTAACTAACACCAAAGAACATGTCACATGCAAACTGTTCAAAAAATTATTGTTTCCAGGCCTTGTAGGAAGAGCTGTATTTTGGTCCCTATTTTCATAAGGAAAGAAAAAGAGGATTCATGGAATTACAAGCAAATGAACCGACCTCAGTATTTGGGAAGCTTCTTGTCCAGATCAGAAATAAATAAATCCGTAACTGTTATGAAACTATTGTGCTACTTATCAAAAATCAGCATGGATTTGTCAGGGATAAGTCTTGCCATTCTAACCTGAATTCATGTTTTCAATGGATAAGTTCCTTAGTAAGTTGTGGGAATGCTCACATATATTCAATCATATATTTTGACATAACATATTTCTAATTTCTATATCTCAGCAAATCACAAAAATATCCTCATGACATTCTGATTAGCAAGCTAGTTTAGTGTGAGATGGCTGCCATGACAATAAAGTGGATAATTAGAGTCTAGAAACTAAATCCTATGAAGACAGACTGGAGCTTCTGGGAATGTTTAGCCTTCAAAGGCTGAAGGGAAATATGACAGCATATATAGGACCTAAAAGGATATCACTGTTCTCTATATCTCTGAAAGCAAGTCAAGAGATAATGGAAATACAGCAAAAATAACTTTTTTTAAGTTACAAAAAGGCAGATTCTTGTTGAATGTTAGGAATACTTTCTTATTACTTTAGTGAGGGCAGTCTGACAGGGAATCTAGTTATCCTTCAAGGTAATGGTCTTCTTCCCTGGAAGCTTTCAAGAGAGATTGGACAGCTATTTGTCATGGATGCTTTAATCTGAACTCCTGCATTGAGTAGACAGTTGGAGTTAATAGCCAAAAGTAGCTCCTTCCAATTCTAATTCTGTGATTCTGAAAAATACATCTTGTTCGGTGTCATATGTTTTTTTCCTAAGAATATTTGGTAGAAATGCAGTCTAAAGCTAAACTCCTAAGCATACTCCTAAACTCAGTAGGGTTTATTTTTGAATAGATATATAAAGGATTGCACTGTTAGTATCTTTAGACCCCAACCAGTGTAAAAGAGACAAAAGTTAGATGCAAGATCTAATAGAATAAATTCACAATGCAAGACACCTGATCTTCGTATATCAAAAGGAAATGTCAAGTTCTGAACAGCAAAGGAGCTATTATTATATCCAACTGTTACGGTTTATTATCACAATTTATGAGGTCAAAGTGGAATGTATGAAGGAAAGTTTACAAGCCATGTTGTTAAGTGAGGTAAAATGCTTGAAAGCTAAAAATGTCAATTTGAGAACCACCGTTTTTTTTTCATTGTTTAGATCAGCTACTTGTTAGTTCATTTACATATTATTTAAAGTAATGGGGATATTTGCATTTTATACAATATATGCATTTGGATAGGTGGATGGGTGGGTGGATGGATAGATAGATGGACAGATGGATGGATAGATAGATAGATAGATAGATAGATAGATAGATAGATAGATAGATAGATAGATAGATAGATAGATAGATAGATAGATAGATAGATAATGGGATATATAACTCTAAGAATACTTATCTCTTCTATGAATGGGGAAGCTGTTTCCATACTTGTTATCATTTCTGTGATAATTTCATATTAAATGTGTTCTATTCCCAAATATTCAATTGCTTTACCTATTATGTCTACACCATTGTCCATTTTGTACAAAATAATGAAGTTACATTCTTTAAATCCTTAACAGTTTTGTAAATGTTCCATAACCTTGGTCAGGTTTGTGCCTGACTTTTGTTTAAAAAAAAAAAGACACATATGATGACAATTTTAAATATTTTATTTTACTCCACTTTTACTGTTGTTGTTTTTTAGCTTTAACTCAAGGCAGTGAACATACATAATACGCCCTCTTCCTCCTAATTTCCCCACATGTAGTCATAAGAAGGCAAGATCTGACTCCACCTTGAATGCCATTGAATCTTATCTAATCTGGTCTATGTAGAAACTGCTAGCCTGGGAAGATTCCCTGTGAAATAGACATGAGCAATAAAGTAATTAATTGATCTCTTCACAGGTGGTTGGTCACAACTAACATCGAGTTCCATTTCAAGGACCACACCATTAAGTAAAATGGTTGCTAGGTGAATGTGAGAGAAAGAGAGAGACTGCCAATATGATTGGTTGCTGCCATCTCCTTCAAATGAAGTCCTCTTGTACAGTTCTGCCAGAATTAGTCTCACTCTGGTGTGTGTTATCATCAAGCACACAAATTTGGTCACAAATGCCTAAACTGGTCAGAAGATGAATTTTACCATCATATTTGCAAATAGTCACTGAGCATGGTAGCTGCTAAATGAAGAAGAGATATACAAGTTTTTTTTGGGAAAGCTGATGAGAACTTACCATGTATATATCAAGCTCTTGTATATAAATCTAACAAATAAATAAACCAAATATAAAACCCAGTGACTATTGACTACTTTCACCAGAGAAATAGGATTTGATGCAGTGGGGACAATGGGGACAGAGAAAAATGTGTTTTTCCCTACCCACTATTTTAATGTTTCAAATTGTCTTTATGGAAGCTTATTTTCCTTTAGTCAGTTTAATAATTTTATAGATACTGAGTTGCTTTTGAGAAACTAAAATACATTTTTCCTCAAGCAGGCATCATCTCCCTGGCGTTTTCTTTTTGCAAAATTACATACACTTAGGAATGGTATATACGTATATAAATAAAGAATAACTGTTAGTAGATGGCCTGATTGGGTTCTTTTGTTTAGGGCTGTGAAAATGATAACCAGTAGATCCAATTTTTTTAATTATCTTTCCTTGTTCTCTTCAGTTCAATAGGATTTACCCAGAAACATCAAGAGCCCTTCTTGATAGATGAAAGAACCACATAGTCCAGCATTTTAATCCACAGTGAAAATTAGAAACCATTTGAAAGCTTTCACTGGTTTGTGCCCACGAATAATGGTTAAATTTGTACAAAGTAGACCACAAAATAAGTGAAGGAAGGGGGAAGGACTTTTTTGAAGTGTCAGTGAGGAATTTGGCAACACTGATTCAGGGCAATGAAGAATCTATGCTTGAAAGCAAAGCTGCATTATCATTATCACCACCATCACCATTATTCTTTTTTCCCCGTGTAACTAACAAATGTTAACATTTGCAAATGTGAAACTACCATTGCTGATCAGAAGAGTATGAAAAAAAAGGAGACCAAATCTATCACAAACATTAATTCACTAAAGACTTTGTATTAGCACTTAGACTTATATACCGCTTCATAGTGCTTTACAGCCCTCTCTAAGCGGTTTACAGTCAGCAAATTGCCCCCAACAATCTGGGTCCTCATTTTACCGACCTCGGAAGGATGGAAGGCTGAGTCAACCTTGAGCCTGGTGAGATTCTATCTGCCAAACTGCTGGCAGCCGGTGATCTGCAGAAGTAGCCTGCAGTACTGCACTCTAACCACTGCACCACCGTGGCTATTATGGAGTAGACAAGTGCATTCAAAGTAATTGTGGCAGAATATTGAGACCTGTATGGGCCTGGCCCTAAATTAAATATTATGATTTTTTTTTTAAAAAAGTTACCTTTGAATAAGAACATGATCCTTAAACATAACAGAACTTTCTGTATATAGCAGTCTTGAGGTATTAAATCAATTTCTATTGTTTCAGCTGAAGGTAAACATTTCAAATACAAAATATGGATTGCACAGAAACTTTCTCTTAGTAGTGACCCAACAAATATTGACATCTTCACTGATACTTCCTAAAAAATATTTCTATTCCCACCAGCTTGATAATCAGATATGTGTAGAGAGACATTCTCTGTAGATTACAGCTAGGCACTGTATAATGTTAAGGGTACTGAATGTCGTTAACCTTCTAAGAAAGGAAGGAAGGAAGGAAGGAAGGAAGGAAGGAAGGAAGGAAGGAAGGAAGGAAGGAAGGAAGGAAGGAAGGAAGGAAGGAAGGAAGGAAGGAAGGAAGGAAGGACCTACAACAATTGTTTCCCCAAGATTTACAGTTAGAGTAAGGCAAATGAATCAGTTATTCCCCACCCGAGTACGACTTCAGCCTATGATAGATTTCTGAATGTGTAATATTAAGCTTCTCTTAAAGACTGAAAAAAATTGTTAACAAATCCCACAATTGTATCTGCACAAACACCTCGTCTTTGAACTCAAGCGGCAATGTGTAGTGCTAGTTACTTCAGGAAATGGTTCTTCTCAGCAGCAGCTTAATTCCTTTGGATTTGGAATCTTGATGTATTAGAAATCCTTTGTATGATGAACCCTGATTTAAAACAATACTTTGGTTTCACAGAGTCAATTTATTTAAACGTTACTTTGTTTTCCTTCTAAGGTAGGCTTTATTTTCCTAGAAGCCAAGTATAATCCACAATACAGTTTCCTAGCTCTATTATAAACCCTCTGTAAATCAGTAACCTTTTCCCTGGGTATAAACAGAAAACAAGTTGCCATAGAAATAATGTACTATATACATCAGCTTCCAGTGTTAGAATTGCAATTTTCAGAACTGGCAGGCAGCATGGCCCTCTTGAAGATGTAAGAGGAAGAAGGCTGCCTATATTATTATTATTCTTAAATGCTTCATTGAATTACACATTGAATTATAGTTCAAAGATAACTTAATCCTGATGTAGGCTGATTTTATACACACACACACACACACACACACACACACACACACACACACACAAGTACATTTACATGCATCCTTTACTGCACAGTCTTAAGCTTTAAAGTACAGTATGCCAGCTAGGAAACTTCATAATTTAGTTTAAATTTACTATACTAATCATTTTTGAGAAATGTTATATATCCTCTATGTATGACCTAAGCAGATTAGGGAAGTCCAAACCGTAAGACCGTTAAGACCAGTTTCATGTTAGAATAATAAGAGTTATTTAAAAACATTCTTATTGAATTTAATGGTAAGCTGAAATACCATTACCACCTGATCTGCTGCTCTGCCCATCTCAGCAAGAAGTAACATATAATTTTGCATCTTCACATGATGCGCCATAAAACAATGAACCGATGACTGAAAACTATCCATAAGTCTCTGCACAGCAACGGCACAAAATAATCGTTATCACATATCGAAGCCAGCACAGCTCACCAAGAACAGTAATCGGTACATTTGTGATATGTCTGTATGCTAGTTTGTGCTGCCTTTAATCATAAGGAGAGTAGATATGGTTTTGTTCTCATAGGAATGGTAGTCATAGCAGAGAGAAGGGGAACAGAGATGGGCCGGCTTTAGAAATCATCAGAGAAGAAACTGGGAAGAAGGGACATAACTGGAATGGAGGTAGTGGTTGGAGCTAGAGCTGTAGAAGCTTATGGCATTGTAAAGCAAGAGATTCTACTGTGGTATGATGTCACTCGGGTGGGCTTCAAAATTTTTAGCAAGGGGTTCTCTGCCCGGTTGCTGGCTGGGCGTGGCCATGGTGGTTGTGGCCATGTCAGCCTCCTGCACCATGGCGGGGTGGGTGGGCGTTTTTGCCCTCCCCAGGCTCTGGAGGCCTTCTGGAGGCCGGAAACAGGCCCGTTTCTGGCCTTCCTGAACTTCTGGTAGGCCCGTTTTTTGCCCTCCCCAAGCCTCCTCGCACGCCCTGCACTTACCTGGCATCCAAGACGGGCCACGTGGAGTCTCACCTGGGAGGGGTGGGGTGGGCAGGGCCAGCCAGGGATTTGGGGGTTCTCCAAATTGCACAGAATCTTAGCTAGAGGTTCTCCCGAACCCCTGCGAACCCCCAGCAGCCCGCCCCTGATGTCACTCCTTAGACTTATTGGCAGAAGTCAAAGGCTCTATTTATGTCTCTGCAGTTATAGTATTAGGGATTATATGTGGTTCTAGTTAAACACCACCATTCTGACTCAAGGCAGAGGCAGAGAATTGGTAAAAAAATAATTTAGCTGCTTGAAAAAGCCAATGACTTTGCTAACTCTGGCAAACAGCTCAAACCTGGTGATACAACTCCCGATTTCGGAACAGTGATGCCATTTAATAAGACAGCATGAGAAAAAGAAGAGTATAAAACTATCCCAAAGCTAAGGAGAATGAAGACCTGGGGATGGGGTGGGGAATGCTGTCTATAATTGTGGTGAAACTGGACATTGGGGTAAAGAAAGTATCCAAGACTGCTGCCTTTGTTTTATGATGAAGGTCCCAACACAAGGGAATGATACCCATAAAAGTCAATGCCTGGAAAGTAGACTGTTTTTGTAAACTGATAATGAGAGAACTTTATTGATACCACAACAGGTAGAGTGGGTCCTTGGATTTTTGTTCTTTTTTTTGTTCTTTTTTGTTGTTGTTGTTGTGTTTCAACTAGGAAAGTCCCATTGTTGATCCTCGGATACCATTTAAATCTCCAATTAAAAGCTGGATTTTGCTCTCCCAAGAACTGCTTGGGCTGTAGTGAGAGGACAGGGAATATTACAGTATTGTTTCAATGCTGGGGAAATAAAATATTGGAAGAGCATATAGTATAGACCAGTGATGGTGAACCTTTTAGACACCGAGTGCCCAAACAGCGCATGTACGCATGCTCAAACTGAAAGGTGCATGCATGAAAGCACGCATGCACGATCATGTGCATGCATGGACATGTACGCAAGTGCAGCAGAGACCCGAAGACCAGCTGGCCAGCGGGAGGCAGGGCATCCCAACACCGGCAGCACGGCAAGTGGTAAGATCTTTTTCTTTCATGAACTTCTGTTTCGTCGTTTGCAGGGAAATAGAAGCTCACGAAAGAAACGACATGGAGATCTGACCTGGAGCGACGACGCGCGTGCCAGCAGAGAGGGCTCTGCGTGCCACCTCTGGCACATGTGCCATAGGTTCGCCATCACGGGTATAGACTACAGCACTTCTTCCTTTCTTGTTTTGAACACTTTGTAGAATCCTTATCTATGAGATGCTTGATATCTGTGAGTTGGTGGTATACTGTTCAAGGGATAATGTTGAAGGCACCCTTTTATGGATTAGCTTCTTTGTGCCTGATGGGTCAGGGATAGGAGGAAAAGAAAAATTGTCTACTGAAGGATATCTCTCTGTGTTGCTTGGACAGACTCCTCATCTATACCTAGAACACTGTTATTTGGTTGACAGCTTCTGTCACAAAAGTGCAAACCATATTATGTAAATTAAAATGTGCAATGCTGTCATAAATTGGTTACTAGAATAATGAGACTTGGATTTATCTGTCATTTCTGTCATCCCCCCCCCCAACCCCACTTATAAAATACCCTCCTGGTACCGTGATTAACTTTAGAGATAAAGCATATAAAGAAGAAAACATAACACACCAACCAAGGAGAGCACTACATATTTTGTGCAAATTCTATTAGAAGGCAGTCATTTCTGTTTGCTAACTATAGTATAGTATAAACTTGCCTGCAGGCTGTATGAATGCTATACCCTGCTTACATGGCAGCATGACTTAGCCCAATGAATTAATGAGTAAATGCAAAGATTTGAACAATCAGCCCTTCAGTATTTACATGTAGACTCTTATACTATGTAATTACACCAAGCTCTAAATTAATTAAAGTTGATTTTTCTGAGCCTGAACACTGGTCATATCCTCAGCTCTGCTATCATATAAAGTCATCAGCCTACATTCAATGTGACACTTTATATCTCCGGCACTCTTAGCAATAGTACACAGAAATAGTCGTAAATGAGGATAGAGTTTACAGAGAAAGCTGATGTAGCTGTTGGTGGTTATTATCATTGGTGGTTGGTTAGTGTGTGTATGTGTTTATTTCCAGTACTTGGGAAGAGAAAAAAGCAAGCTATTTGCATTGTGTTTGCTTTGTAATTATGTGAAATAACAATGTAAACAAATTACAATACATAGTTCCAGTGGACACCCGCCTACATCTGATTGCAGATTACAAGAAACTTGTAATGAAAAAAAAGAAAAAGAAAAAAAAAAGAAAGCCAACTACAATACAGTATTTATTTGGTGCTAACATACAATTAGTCTCTGACAATTTCAGTATTAATTAGAACTCTCTCTTTCCTCTCTACTTCCTGCTACTACAAAGCAGCTCTCTATTTTTAAACGTGCATTTTCTACAATTCAACCACACAGGAAAGCAATTACTTTTTCATTTGATTAAGATTCAGGAATCTTAATACACTGGAGAGATATTGGAGCACTGATCCATAAATGCTGACCACCCCGCTTATCTTAACATCCAGCTAATTTATATTTGCTCTTGTACTATGGTTTCCCTATCTCTTTTTCCCCACAAAAACGGATAAAATATTACTACAAGTTTTTATTTTTCTGATATGCTTGAAAATAAATAAACACACGCACACGTGCACACACACACACACACACAAACAACTTGATAGGGGCTAATAATCCAGTATACATTTTTTTCTTCATTTGCCATAAGAAAAAGTTCAGTCTACAATATTATTTCAAGAGTTAGGCATTTTCAGCTACCGGCTTTAAGATGTACCGAGTAAGCCTCTAAGCTAAGCTTATGCCTGGTTAGTACCTAGATGGGAGGTTATCAAGGACTTCCAGGGTTGTGGAATGATAGGGGAAATTGAAAATCATTCTGTAAGAAGGCAACACATGGTTGTTCCTGAATATTGTAATCATCGGGAGTCAAACTTTGGCTTCTGATAATTATTTACACACAACTATGCAGGTTGACTCCCAGTGATTTCCCTGCAAGAGTTTTTGCATGATTTCAAAATATATCGCCATTGCTCTTTCTCAGAATTATTATTATTATTATTTTGTTTTTCTTCCCTATCTAGAACACAGTCTGGAATTTTCTAATGGTCCAAGTCCTAGCCAGGGTCAACTACAAGTGGCGGAGGTTGTGTTTCACTGGCATTGTGCTGCTTTTGTCATTTGCCCCTGAACCTTTTGACCATTCCCACAGATTCTTCTGTTTTCCACTTACATGCAATTTTTAAAAATTCAAAGAATATGATCTGCGAAGGTTAATAATTATTGGCACTGCAGCAGGAAGAGAACAAATATTTAACCATTTCTTCCTCTGTTCCATTGTTGAAAAAAAAAATCTCCTTTTTTAAGCTATTCGATTTGTAACAGTCCCAATAAAGATTTTTTTCCCCAAAGCAAATGCCATTTTCAGATCACAAGAGATTAAATTTCTCCTCCATATCTGTGTACTGATAATTATAAGATTACAGAACTGATTCTATTCATTCTCATAAATATATATGAAGCAGCATATGAGGGAAAAAAACCCCAATACATTTAATATCACCATATCTATTTTGGCCTTTATTTTCAAAGGTACTTTTCCATTCTTGAAAAAGATTAAAAAAAAAGAATTTTAACAAGTCTGAGCTAGTCATGTAGCCTTGGCAATTTTCTAGCATTCCTTTCTTCTTGGCTTACATCAAGCCTAGGCCTTGTTGAGGGATGGCTACACATTCCTTTGTAAGTGTCACTAGTGTGGGAGAACCCACAAAGATTGATTAGGAGTTAACTGAATTATAAACACCAAATGTTATGAAAGGATGGAAGCCAGCTTAACTAAGTTTGATGGAATCATTCAATCTTAACTAGAAGTATCGTTTAACAAAATATTTTTAAATGCTTGTGTTAATCTATAATTCCCACTCAATTCCAAAAGAATTTCACTTCTGTACTATTTTAAGCAACTCTCTCAAGTTTCCCAAGATAAGTGAATAAGTTATTTCTGTTCCCATTGCATCAAGTTCTAAAAGTTGTGTTCTCGCACACGGGAGAAAGAAGAATTTAGTAATTCACGTGCATAAATATATAAATGGATGAAACACCGCCATGTTCTATAAAAGTTGGCCACTTCATTGTTATTGGCATTTTGAGCCAACAGAGATAAGAAAGTTCACGAAGAACTATTTGACTCTGAATGGATAAATTATAACCAATCTTAACCACCATAAAGTTTATCTATGATTCTATTGAAATGGCATCCAAACCAAACGTATAGACTATATTAAATTTTGCTGTGATGATGGGGAATTTTGGAGTCCATAGCCCCACATATCTGGAAGGCAACAAATAAAATACATATAAAAACATTCAATATTGTAGTGAGAAGGAAGGTCAGCCCAATCAGTTACTGATATGAAACAAACAAAATGTTAAACAGTAATGATATTTATGTAGTTACTTACCAAGAACATCTAAATTATATTAAAGTAATCAAAATATCTTTACAATCCCCATGGCATGTTACAACTTTTGAGCACCTCTAATGTTTGGAAATTGAAAGTTGAAAAATTTGACACGCCCTACAATTCAGTTCAACTCAGTTATCGGTTGCCATACTGCAATTGTTATAATTTGAAACTGTGAAGAAGGAAACAGGCAATCTTTATCTACAGATTCAATATAGTCTAAAGATTAGGAAATCAAGAATTACACCAGCACTCTTTCTCTTGTGAAACTTTTGATGTAATACTATCCCCAAAGAGCTACATACATACCAACATAATGACATTTCTATCTCAAAATAAGTCACTGGGGCGTTGCAAAAAGCCATATGGAAATAAGATCAAGAACATGGAAATACCTATGTATTTACTTTAAACAGAGAGAGATAGTGAGAATATGTCTGTGAGACATAAAGAAAAAAAGGCCCCCAAAAAAGTTTCTGTTTATTGATTTATCATCTGCTTTATTGTATGTAATTTATAGTGATGAATGATTTTAAAAGTGAAATGTAAAATACAGAAAGAAAATGTTCAGTCTACTATGAATGATAAAATATAGCATATGTGAGTTTAGCAGCAATCTTCAACATTATACATATAAATCAGGGGTGGGTTCCACTTACCTTCTCCACCGGTTCGCATCGTGACGTTTTGCATGCATGCGCTCTCTCCACTTGCGCGCACGCGTTCCCTCGCACAATTTTGCTTCCGCACATGCTCAGTAGCTGCAATCAGCCCGAAACACAGCTGAGGAGCTGATCAGCTGTGCTTCAGGCGAAGGAATAAAGGTCAGTATAAACCCGGGGGCGGGCGGGAGGGCACTTTTTCAAGCAGCAGAAGAGGAAAAACCTTCCAAACAGTAAAACAATTTGCAAAAAATTCACAAAAAAAGATGGTGGCGCCCACGGACCGGCACTGGCCAATCCACTTCAGTGACATCACCAGCGGGTCGCTACCAGTTCGGGCGATCCGGTCCAAACCGGGAGGAACCCACCCCTGATATAAATATACTCCGGTAAATCATACTGAAATTTTTATCATCCGTTGTAGCATTGGTCACTATATTCAGGTTGGTTTTGTTTTTCACAGTAGATTCCTTTTATTTCTGTTCTAAAGGTGAAAAAATATAGCAGCACTAACAGAAGCTATAAGATGAAATCTGTTACATCCACTGTAAAATCTTGTTCTATGTACTGGAATTATTATTCCAAGTACCGTAGCATTTTTAGGATCAAAGAGAGAAAGTAATAGAATGATCCGTTGTTATGTCTCTGTTCTAGTACTACTAAATAAACACAACTGAGATGCTAATGCTGTTATCTATTCTAAGTGGGGAAAACACCAGACAATTATCCACGATCTTAAGAGAGAGGGCAACCTGCTAAACTGTCATCGCATTTCACCTTAGTTTCTGTTCCTGAATGACTAAACTGGTAAAACTCATTACAAAAGTATGGGCTTGAGGTTGCAAAGGTGTGAATCACAGGATAAGGCTAGAATATAAGGAGGAACCAAGGTTGAAAAGAATCCATTTTTAGCACCTCCCTGAAGCATTTTGTTCTGAGAATCAGAAATTGCTGGGCTACAGGAGTTGATGGCCCTTGAAAACCTTCTTATGGGTACTGAGGGGAAAAAGAACACGTATATTGCAAAGAATCATGAGATAAATGACATTTTGAACTGTTCTGTGACAGCGGATACAGGTATGGGCTTAGGAGAAGAAGATGAATGTTGGCTTTTATCTCTATCTCCACTGTGAAGCAGTAGTTCAGGCATCAATAAATACTGCTATAAACTCTTCCTTTTACTATATGTGAAACTGTTGTGGTAGCCCTACGCACCATGCCACTTTTTAAAATTAGTATCCTTTTCTAATTTAGAGAGCAAATACCAAGAGGATTCTTACATTATTGCTGAACTTTGCAGAAGGTCACTTCAGTCTGTTTCCTCCCAAACAGGAAAAAAATCTCAGAGTTAGTACAGACCAGTCCATTGAAAAATTATTTAGAGTGGTGCACTTGAGTTCTAGAAATGGAGGAAAAGAAGATTCGAGGTGTTGCACACCTGGTCAACCTCAAGACTCAAAAAGACTCAAGTGTTCTTGTAGAATTGTGCTTTTCAAGGCTCTTAAAAACCTGAGCTCATGTAAACCTGAAATCAATAGTGGTCTTCCTTCCATGGCAAGAATGACCCAAAGAAAGTCTGTCATGTCTCTTTTAGATTTTCCATCCACTGCTAAGAATTATATTTTTAATAGGCATGTGGAAGTCAATCAAAGTAACATTAAATCACACAGCTATCAATATATATATATAATATTTCAACATTTTGATTATTTAACCTTATTAACCTTCATTTTCAAATGCTTTCAAATCCCCCCTGGGAATTGCTCAGTGGTTATCCTAGGGTAGGTGAAAAATGTAGGCTTTGCTTCACTCTGAAGTTTCTCTCTATTTATTAATTTTAAACAGAAATGTTCTCATTGATTCAAATTGCTGTCTGGATCTAAGAACAAATATTGAATTCTTTATTTTAACGAATGTAATAAAAATCTGTCTTTGCTAGAATCTGATTTGATATGTCAAAACTACAATATAACCAATGATACATGTGTAATAAAACATGGATCTATGTGGTGATCTCATGAGCACAGAGTATGGATATATATAATTGCATGCTTGCTGCAATTTACAAATTACAGAAGAAGATAATATGCTGTTTATTTATAAAGCTGCCTGGGATTTGTGGATGAAGAGAGCTATATAAGACTCACAATTGTTACTGTTAAAAAGCAAGTTGATAATCACTAGTTGGTGAAGGAAGTTTTTGCAGACTTCAGCAAGCATCCAGACTTGCTGTATTTGTTTAGAGAAAGAAGAGAATGCCACAGTTGGCTAATTTTTCATTAAGTAGCAGCACATATTTTCCTACACATTATTTATGAGTATTTTTGTTGATGCAGACAACCCGAGAAGCTTTTTTAACAGCTCAATAAAGGAACACTGCATTAACATGGGACGTCTAACTCTGAACTCCCAGGACAACCAATTTTGCAAAGACACACAGACAAAGGAAAGCAAGTCATCTTTTTTTGTTTGTTTGGGCATTCCTCTGCCTCCTCCTCTTGACTGGAAGAAATAAAATAGGACAGCTATCATACTCCAGCTGGTCCAAAATGGCCTGAAAAGTGTTGGCTGGACCAATGATCTACTGAGCATTCACTGATGATCTTCAAATGGCCATATTAGCCACATGCCTGGTTTGTTTTCCTCTTTTTAATGTGTATGAATATAGAATTTTAAATCAATTAGCTTAATAGCCCAGGAAACCTCGTGTGACTGCAAATGGGATATTATGGGAAAAGCTTCCCTCTCTTCCCTGCCTGAGATGATAGCATATGCCAAGTAGCAAACAACACCTTTTGTTAGGTTACATGGTTTTAGATGGGACTTATTTTCCTCCAGCCCAATCTGCGCTTGTTTACTTTCACTGTATTCTATTAGAATGGTGTGCGGGATGGCAGCCTCAATAAGGTCATATCTATTCAAATGAGAGACATACAAAGTTCAATGGATTTTAACAGCAGGTAAATGTGCACAGGACCAGATTTTAATTGTATAGTCCTCAGCATCATTTTTGTAATCCCTTTAACCGGGGTCTTCTTCATACTTATTCTAGACTAGACAGATTTGTGGAGAGCAGACGTAACACCTTTGACTTTAACTTAGGTTCAATAACACTGATGCTTTTCAGTACATTGGAATGAATTAATGGTATGTTTCATCAACGTAGACTTGGAACTTATTAGCATTAGCCAGTTGTCAGTCATCAGAATGGGCCATTACAAGAGTCAAACTCTTGTGAGATTGGTGGCTATACAAATATTTATTGATTTGATTTCTATAGCCATCTCAAAAAAGTGACTATGGGAGGCATACGCCATAAAACATGAAAAACAATTAAAACAATACAAAAGATATATAAACAAATTTAATAAACAAATACTTATTCCCCCCCTCCCACACTAAACTTTTATACTTTTCCCTGGTATTCCGCCCCCCCAACCCCATTACCTCAAGTGCCTTGAAAAATGATTAAATAGTACATTGGTACTATTCCTCTTATTGAATAGCAACTTTGCTTTTATATTTAGAACTTGTTGCTCACTTCCTGAATATTTTCCATGGTGTTTCTGTTGTTCAATGTAGTTAAATTCTAGGCAAAATGAGTTATGCATCATATGTAACATTTCATATATATATATATCTGATATGATTAATGAAATGAATAATCTTCTTCACAAAAAAGAGTAAAGCCTTTGATGCACAAAAGTAAACAAGTTCTTCTTTCAAGCTCCACTACCTTTGCTGATATGGTGGCGCTATGACTATTACAAGAGATACAATTTCCCCTCTTCAAGGCTGAACTAAAATTAGGCTCCACCTGCAAGATGTTAATAAAATCTTATGCAGCTGCATTCCAGTTACAAGTCCCCCAGATTGCTTTTTTGGAAAATTGTTTGAATTTCCAGCAGACACACATTTTTAAAATAATAATAATAATAATAATAATAATAATAATAATAATAATAATAATAANAAACAAACTCCCTTTTGCCTAACTTCCTACTCCAATGCATTATTAATGAGAAATAAAAATTATAACTTTAATCATGCTGAAAAGTAGTCTCAGAAATAGACCCTCTTAAAATTCAATTCGGTATTACATCTTTTTGTATTTAACTAATTTTCCCCAGATGAAGCTAACAATGTCCTGTAAGTTCTTACTTGGAAGCACCCTTTCTGCAGTTCTCATTGTTAGAGTGGAATTCCTATTATGTCTATATTCAAACCCATATTCTTATTAGTGGCTTAATCCTTACAATATCATTATATTGATTACAAGCAGGGGTGAAATCCAGCAGGTTCTGACAGATTCTGACAGCTCCTGGAGAACCGGTAGTGGAAATTTTGAGTAGTTCGGAGAACCGGTAGCGGAAATTTTGAGTAGTTTGGAGAACTGGCAAATACCACCTCTGCCTGGCCCCAGCGTGGGGTGGGAATGGGGATTTTGCAGTATCCTTCCCCTGGAGTGGGGTGGGAATGGAGATTTTGCAGTATCCTTCTCCTGCCATGCCCACCAAGCCACACCCACCCAAGCCTTGCCCACCCACCAAGCCACGCCCACAGAACCGGTAGTAAATAAAAAAATGTGGATTTCACATGGTTACAAGTTACGTTTTGGCTGAGAAAAGTTCCCAAAATAAGTAAACTAAATGAACACTGCACACCAAGGAGATGATTCATTGTACTGAAGAATAGAGTTCATTTGGAATCCATCTTCAGGACATTGCATTAGTTGGTCAAATAATCTATTAACTGTTATTGTTATTAATACCAAACTTGTAATTGAAAAGTCTTGTTTATGTTTTTATTTATTAAATTTATATGTTGCCTTCTTACAATAATATAATAAATATAATAATATAATATAATATAATAATATAATATAATATAATAATATTATCATATATCATATCATATCAAATCATATCAGAGCTGGAAGGGAACTTGGAGGGCTTCTATTCCAACG
>QLTV01012194.1:7890873-7913174 GCA_003457575.1 Thermophis baileyi
CCTGCCTTCAGGTGCTTTGGAAAATAAATTGCCCCCCCCTCTTCTTTGGGGCAGCCACTCAACTACTGGAATGCTGCTCTCATATTCCCCCCGCCCTAGTCCTTCTTTTCATTAAATAGACATACCCAGTTCCTGCAACCGTTCTTCATATATTTTAGCCTCCGGTCCCCTAATCATCTTGGTTGCTCTTCTCTGCACTCTTTCTAGAGTCTCCACATCTTTTTTACATTGTGGCAACCAAAACTGGATGCAGTATTCCAAGTGTGGCCTTACCAAGGCATTATAAAGTGGTATTAACACTTCACGTGATCTTGATTTTATCCCTCTGTTTATGCAGCCTAGAACTGTGTTGGCTTTTTTGGCAGCTGCAGCACACTGCTGGCTCACATTCAAGTGATTGTCCACTAGGACTCCAAGATCCCTCTCACAGTTACTACTATTGAGCAAGGTACCACATATACTGTACCTGTGCATTTTGTTTTTCTTGCCTAAATGTAGAACCTTACTTTTTTCACCATTGAATTTCATTTTGTTAGATAGCGCCCAATGTTCAAGTCTGTCAAGATCCTTCTGTCAAGCTCTAGAATGACTCTGGGCAGCTTACAATGGCAAATCCCATTAAATAAGAATGTAAACCGCTACCTACAATCTTCTGTTCAATAAGGTAAAATTACTGGAATTATGAAAAGATTTAAGTGTACAATAGCATTTGTATGAATCCGCAGTTTCAATGCAATAAACTGAATATATATTCACTAAATGAAGTGAATATATATTTAGTAAATAACATATATTCACTAAAATATGTGAATAAAATATTCACATATTTTTGTTATCAATATTTTGTTATTGCATTGTACTATATGATTATTATACACTATAACAAAGAATCTGTGAGGAGTTTAATATTCTAAATGTGTATATGTCTGACGCCAACAGATCTAGCAAAGATTTTTGGGGTTCTATTAAAAGCTAACCTATTTATTGTTACATTTTGGTACTTTTTATACATATCATGATGCTATTTTTTTTTTTTTTTAGTTTTTCAATTAGCACAAGTCTATTGGGAGTTTTACCCTTTTCTTACAAAAACACTAGAAGGATTATTCTGACAAAGAACAAAAACAGAGGAGGAAAGAGGGGGAAAATGGGAAATGGGATAAATATAAGCAAATGGAATTTCAGGTTTTAGTTGGCACTGACCAACTAAAATAACATCTTTCCCATCAAGATTCAGCCCCTCTCCTCCCATGAAGGAAGATCTGTTGAAGGTTGAATGTGCCTCCTCAATGGTACCCTGAGAACATTGTGTCTTCCAAGAAAAGAATGAATCTAACTTTTAGGTCAGTGTTTTTCAGCCTTGGCAACTTCAAGACGTTTGGACTTCAATTCCCTCAATTCCTGCCTGGGAAATCCTGGGAGTTGAAGTCCGTATATCTTAAAGTTGCCAAGGTTGAGAAACACGGTTCTAGGTCTTTGAGATGACTCAGAAAAAAGATTCTACTCTTCCACAGGATGTTTAGACTACCATACATTTAGGCAGCTAGGTTAATTATTGTTTTATCTGTTGCTGTTTTATTTGATTGTAAACTACCTTGAGTCCATGGAAGGAAGCAGTTTTTTTAAACATATATAAATAAGCAAACAAACATACACATGTTTCAGTTTTGCTGGATTTAAAAGAAGGAAACAAACTAAATCAGACATTGGTCATCTTCACATACTAGTCCTTTAAAAATGCTTCTCAAAAAGGAACAGTTTGCACTGTATTTTTTTTTTATTATTATGAAAGCATATTATCATTTAAATTTGAAACCTGAACTGAATGGTTGGCTAAAATGAAATTAAAAGTACAATAGAATACTTAGGTCAAGTGCTGGACAGCTGGTTATACTCAAAATCAAATAAATGAGAAATTGTCCTCTCAAAATTAAGTCTGTGGTTTTCAGTCTCATTAATTATCAGCCTGGCCTAGCTGTAAAGCCATGTAATTGGTATAATTTTGATGGGTGCTTTTAAAAGGAAATCATGTTTGACCCTCTGGTTAACGTTATAATTTATTCTCCATTTTAGGATATTACAGCATGTCAGTAATTTAATCAAAGAAGGTGATCAACCACCGTGGCTTCAGCAGTTTGTTTATTTGTGCTTTTTAATCACAACTGTTAATATATACATCTCAACCAGGCATAAAAATGGTTGCTTCTTTCTTCCCCATAAGTCATGGATGACTTCACTGCCTCCTAAAAGAGAGTAACTTTTAGGCCAGAATATTGAAAAGGATTTTGCATAACTATAGAACAAGAAAGTAACCACTAGATACATTTTGCTCCCATATAGTAGTCCAAGAGGAAAGTGTATCCAAGGCAGCCGACCAGGTTCAATTTGTAGTACAAATTTATATTCTAAGTCACAGTCTCCGGGGGTACATTTTTTCTGGGTGATGCTGATGGTGGGGGAACTGCAACACAGAAAAGCACAGTGAAATTGCCTGAAAGCCTTCTTATAAATAAGACTCACAATGGATACTATCGTGGTTAATGAAAAAGGCTGAAAGCAATGCTTCTGAGCATCTCCCAAAGCCATTTTACTAGTTTCCCAGTGTGATTTTTGCTCTTTATCTAATCATTGATGACATAAAAATACAGCAAAAGATTGGGCTGAGAAAAAGAGAAAGAAGACCTTTGTACCTATGTTAAAATCTCCATAGCCTCTTTTGGTTGAACTGAAAATGATGCATCCAAAAGAAATAGCTCAAGATTTACAGTAATTCTTCTTAGCTATAGAGTTGACATCACAATACTTTTCCTTTAAAGCCCCTTTTTATTATTACTGTAGAGGGCTTTTAAACTGTAGGGAGTCTTTATGGAGTCAAAGGTATGTGTGTGTTTGTGTTTGTACACATACACAGACATATAATCAACCAAGCAGGGAAAAAGAAATCACCCAAGGATAATTTAAAGCGAATGCTTACCTATTAATTGAGAGGAAAGTTAGACAACTGGCAGTAGCTTGAAACAGTGGCAACAGAGACAGGATAAGAATATTTAATGGGGACAGTAAATTCATGCTACAATAGGGTATAGATTTCTACTAATGCATGGGAGATAGCATTTCATCTTAAATGTAGACAAAACCCCACTGATATATTGTATAGTAGAAGTAAAAGTGTGTAGGAGAAGCAAGTAGGTCTCAAGTAATTTGTAGTAAACCCTGAAATTCTGGCTCTTATGGCAAGGAAATTTCTGATCCATAGAAACTACAGGGAAGTGACTTTTTCTACTTGAATTATGTAGTTAGTGGTATTTTTGTTTTCATTCAAATGAGTTTTGTTTTGCATCTAATTCTGTTGGTAGACTTTGGAATGCTATTAAAAAGCAAAATAGAAGTGATGAAGTTGAAATTTATCCAACTCTGATTTTGATATATTTGTATTTAATAGGGCTACTACTATCACAAAAGCCCACACGATCACTAGAGGTTACAAAGGACATGTAAAAAGCTCTTTTTCATTTTTTTTTCATTCAGTTAGCTGGAGAATTCTGGGAGTTGAAGTCCACATATCTTCAAGTGGCCAAAGTTAAGAAACACTGATCTGATAGTTATCTAGACAACACAGGTATTACTAGCTCTAATATTTAGACCAGTAACACACAACATTGTCAGAATATTAAATTGCATGATCTTCAGTTTATGACATTACTTGCACCAGACTGAACTTACTAAAGTGGACACTCCTTTTCTGTAGAAATCTTCATATTATCACTTATGCTTTGATTCCTGAATCCATTGCTTTACCAATGAACAAGATATAAAAAGTCCCTGTGAATGTTTACTGTAGAGATTGCATTGTTTTGTTAGAGGGAGAATTATGGGATTATCACAAAATCCATTGGCTAGAAGGAAGAGAATTATTGAACTCCAAAGATGAGCAAAAGATATATTAGAGAAATATAAGGGATCATAATCAGCTTGTTCTAGTCTCAATTTTAGAACACTAGATAAAAGCAAAGGCAGGCATTCATTTCGACCATAAAGAAAAAAACCATACTACAGAAATTCTGTCATTAAGTCACATCAAATACACTACATTTATAAGCTGGCACACAATGTTGTCACCTCACTTAGGGCTTATGAAGTATGATCCTATTGTGAATTTTTCAAGCATTCCAGCCTCAGAAGGCCTTGCCATAAGACCCAGGAATTTGATTTGAAATCCAAAACTTCCTAGAGGCAAAAGGTTGAAGAAGGCTACAGTAGGAATAAATTACATTTTCAGTTAACTTTCCTAAGCTTATCTCCACATTCAGAAATATTCTTTCTAAAATAAAAAAAATAAGATGGATCCACAAATTCTAGCAACTATACAATGCTAAGTTCCCTACGGGCATCCGTGGCCTGCTTTCTATAGAGGTCTGTATTCAATCTACCCACCGTGTAGAAGATTTGGCAGGACTAGGCAGTTGCTTACATTACAGTGCTTGCAAATCTGTATGGAAAGAGCCTGTTCAATAAAAAGGTGACAATCATTCAAAGGAAGTAGCACTATTTTTAGGTCAAGAATATAAAATAGCTCTACTCACAGTAGCCATTCTCCCTCTCCTGCCATCAGAGACAATGAAACGTTTAAAGAACTGCATGGCATTAAGAATTCAGCAAGACTGGACTTCTGTCATGAAGAACAGGGAAGGAGGGCTAGGAACAGGAACCAATTAGATGTTCTTACTTGTAAAATGTCATCATATAGCTGTTAAAGGAACAACCCCTCTATCAGGAAGAAAAAGTGGAAACTTTGCAGATACTCCATCTTAGAACTGCCAAGTAGTCTTAAAATCACTCCATCTTAATATATAGTTCCTATCTCCCTCTCATCAGAATGACTGGCCTTTAGAAACTGAATGACAGCAGAAATATAGGCAAGAAAGCTTTCCTAATTACTGCAGCCTTCCTCAGCTTCATATCTTCCTAATATATCGGATGTCAACTGCTCTCCAGCAGTTACAATATCTGCATCTAATACAAACTACGGAACTGAACAGAATATAGAACCTCTGTAAAATAAGATTGTAACTGGAAATCATTGAAAACATTTCTTCTTCTTCTTCTTCTTCTTCTTCTTCTTCTTCTTCTTCTTCTTCTTCTTCTTCTTCTTCTTCTTCTTCTTCTTCTTCTTCTTCTTCTTCTTCTTCTTCTTCTTCTTCTTCTTCTTCTTCTTCTTCTTCTTCTTCTTCTTCTTCTTCTTCTTCATCTATTCAACAAGATTCAGAGACTTGTGGGCTCTGAATATGTTGTATTCATGTGCGTACATTGCAATCAGTACATCTACATGAAACCATGTAGAGATCATCTGACGGCATGGGGTGAAGTTCCAACAATACGCTGATGACACCCAGCTGTATATTTCCACCCCTCGTCAATTCAGTGAAGCACTGGACGTAATAGACCGGTGCCTGGACGATGTAAGGGTCTGGATGGGAGTTAACAGACTCAAACTTAACCCAGACAAGACCGAGTGGATATGGATATTGCCTCCGAAGGACCATGTTGATCGTCCTTCCTTGGTTCTGGGGGGAGAAAACTTAATCCCCGCAGAACGGGTTCGCAATTTGGGTGTCCTCCTGGACTCACAGCTGAGATTAGATCAACACCTGACAGCAGTGGCCAGGGGGACCTTTGCACAGGGACGTCTTGTGCACCAACTGCGGCCCTATTTAGAGCAGGAGGCTCGGCTCACGGTCACTCATCCCCTTATCACCTCACTGCTGGACTATTGCAATGCGCTCTACATGGGGCTACCCTTGAAGAGTGTCCGGAGACTACAACTGGTCCAGAATGCAGCTGCGCGAGCAGTCATGGGTGTGNATGGCTGTAGAAGATGCCACACTCCTCCCAAAGACCAGTGAGGTCGCACAGGGCTGGCCTTCTTCAGGTCCCATCAGCCAGACAGTGTCGGCTGGTGGGCCCGCGGGGGAGGGCGTTCTCTGTAGCCGCTCCGACTCTGTGGAACCAACTTCACCCCGAGATCCGTACTACCCCCACCTTACTGGCTTTCCGTAAAGCCGTTAAGACCTGGCTTTTCC
The DNA here is from genome assembly GCA_003457575.1 of Thermophis baileyi. Taxonomy (NCBI): domain Eukaryota; kingdom Metazoa; phylum Chordata; class Lepidosauria; order Squamata; family Dipsadidae; genus Thermophis; species Thermophis baileyi. The sequence continues at coordinate 7,896,954 of QLTV01012194.1, forward strand.
AGCAGGCCTGGGGCCAATAATTGACTGATTGGCCCATGTATGTTTGTGTGAATGTTTTATTTTAATTTTGATATATTTTTAAATTGTTTTTATATATATATGTTTTTATTGTTGTCTTTTTTATATACTGTGAGCTGCCCAGAGTCCTTCGGGAGTTGGGCAGCATACAAATTTTATTAAATAAATAAATAAATAAAATTGAAATGAGGTGGGAATTGAAGTTATCCCCTTTTTCACCAACAGAAATCTTCTTAGTATTCAAGCTTATTTTTTAATATATGAATTAGTGTTACTATTTCTTTCTTAAATGCTAAACAGACAGAAATCCCCTTCTAATTTTAGTGAGAATCATTATTTTGAATATTTCAAGGAAGAAAATAATTAGATATCAGATGCTCCTCGCTTGCTGGATATAAAAATACATTGCACTAAAAATACAATCACAACCGCCTCCAATGACATTTATAAGATACACTTAAATATCCTGATAAATTTGCTTGTTATTGAGCAGTAATAAATGACCTATATCTTATATTTGTTCACTCTACATTTTCAGGGAGAGATAAGTACTATTCAAATGCTATATAAATCAAACCAGGCTTGAATAGTGTATGTCATCAGATAAAACTTGAGTAGTGTCTATTATCTGATTTAAGATGACTTGCACTCTTGAGTTAATGGTTAAAGCAAGTTTCTGATTTGTCCAAACTCTCCATAAGCAATACAAGAGATTTGTGCTGATATGTTCCCATCATTTATGTAATATGATATTTTCTTTAATATTATTTGAAGTGTATTGCTATTGTAGTGGGTTCATAAAAATAGTTCTCCTGTTTGAAATTATCTCAATCCCTATTCAATTCAGCTTTTTTGAATTAAAAAAAATCCTTTGAGCATACAAACAGTTGACCGTGGGTGCTGTATGTGTAAAAAAAAATACACATTTCAGGGCTTTTAGCAATCCTGCATTAATTGTAAACAAGCAATTTATAAGTCTGCTGATCACAAAATAAAAGGAAATACTTGAGAGATATGGTATACCTGAAGCCCTGGATCATCAAAAGAAGCAGACCAAATTTGGTGAAGATGGCATTGGATTTGCCCTCAAAATTGCAATTAAAAATGTGGGACAGGAATTCTGGATGGTGACTGAATTTAGAAAGATGAGAAAGAAAGTTCCATTAATCACTGGAGGCAATTTTCACCCAGGTGACACTGTTAAGCTTGGAATGGCTTGGAGTCTCTTTAACAACCTCCACCTAACACCTTCCCATATGGTTTAGTATTAGTTTGGAAAAAACGTCTGTATGTGCACAGCTGAAAAAGAACACTGACACTCCAGTCCAGATGGCACACAATTTAATTACAAAAACCTTGGGAAGCTCTGCAAGACTAAGGAGAAGGCTGCTTTCCCAGTTGTAGGACTTTTTTCTTCACCTGCCTCTTACCACCTGGAGTCTGATCCAGGACATTTCACAATCTTATATCAAACCTGATCTCAATCCTGGTTAGGTTTTGTTCAGCTATACAATCCCCATTAAAAAAAAAAAAAGAGCTTAGCAATGGACATTCCGGTCCCAAAAAACCAATGTTAACCCAGGACTACCTGAAATATTTTGTGACTTATTTGTTATAACATTAATACGCAAAGCTGTATATTACAACATTTTGCTGAAAACATTTTTAAATCTAAACTATTTGCATTAAAAAAATAAAAACCTAATGCTTTATTTCGAAGATAATGTTCTTTAAACGGCATTGATTTATTTTCCTGTTAAATAAACATAGACAAAACTCTGCCTGAAACCTTCAAGACATCCTGACAGCCTTCATAATCCCTCACCATGTCAACACTCCCTGTATGGAACATATTGAGTGGATGTTCTTTCCATTTAACCAGGCACGTAGCAGTTAATGTTGGACCAAGACTGGGTTATCTGAAGTCCTTATTCAGCTGTGGAAGTTTACTGGGTGACTTTGAGCCAAACACTGTCTCTTAACTAGCCTAAGTCAAAGGATGATTGTGAGAATAAAAGGAATACAGAATTTTTACATCATCGGGAATTCTGGAGGAAAGGCAGGATATAAATGCAATCCATACAAAGAAAATAAAAATAAATAAAAATAAAAGACTGCCTTCTGTAGAAAACTCAGTGAGCACTAATGAGTTAAGCAGGATTTTTCACCAAGTACAGTACATGTGTACAGAAAAGAATCATCTGAGCAAGCAACCTTTTGGTTTCCAGATGTTTTGAATTACAACCTCTGTAACCCAGCCACTACGGCCAATGGTAAAAATTGGGGAGTTTAATCCAAAATCTGTTGAAGACACCATCCTGCTTGCTTGTCTACGCTTAATATATGCTTACATAAAAAAAAAATGCTTCCCATTTCTAAATACGTTCATTGAACTTTCTGATTTCCTCAGAGCATTTATTGCTGATACTAAAAGGGGTCTCTGCCAGACGTTGAGCCTTTTCTACCGGAAAATGTTCTTCCTGTACATTAAAGTACAGCTAGATTTCTTGAACATTTGTGATTCCGTCTGATCAGCGGAAGAAAAAGAAAGAAAAGAAAAGAAAAAACCCATCTGGTATTCTAATGATCATTAGTATTACAGCATAAACACACAGACACACACAAAGAAAAACTTGGGGTTTGCTTCTGCCCTTGATTGCAGTCTTTCTGATGTGCTTGTTTCCATTAAAACTATCTGCCTTTGTATGCTCGAGATTTCTGGCTTTCTGTTTCATCATGCCATATTCCTGTCCTGAAAGGATGCAGGGGAGGCAAATAATAGCATTGCCTGCAGCATTTTGTTTATCACAGATCCCACTGTTGGTTTTATCATCACTGAACATTTCCTCTACACGAAAAAGATGCTTTTGTAACTTTCTAGATCAAGACTTGTCAATATGTGTTTCCTGAACATTCCGGTGCATCGGTAAAAACCTCTTTTGGAGATGGTTGTTGCTTTTGCCAGGAGTCCTTTTGGCACAAATTCTTTCTAGCAATTGCCAAATGTGTAGCTCAAAGGTGTGATGTTGTTCCTTTCTCCTCCCCCCTCGTCCTCCCCTTGCCATTAAAAACAGTTTTCTGTTCACTTTCACTCTCTGTAAATTAGCTGCCATCAAATTGTTTGCTAATCTCTGAAGCTTTGCAGGGATCAGCAGGAGCTGAGAAAGAGAGAGAATGGGAGTGAGTGCCACACCCTTTCTGGCCCTAAGTCATGCTCTTTTCTCACCAAAGAAGGATGTAGAGCAGTCATTAGGTGCAGTTTTATATTCCAGACAGGTTAAAGCAAGGGAGAAGCAGGAAATCAATGGTACAGAGATGAAACACCACAATTAAAATCATTTATTTGATATGCCTTTGGCCAAGAACCTAAAGCATGTAAGTGCAGGATCTGGATTAGTTACAAATTGCAACTTTGCTTTATTTTATTTTTTTATTTTTTAAACTCCTACTGAGTCTAGCTGCAACCATAAGCAACTAATTGCTTGAAGACATTTCTCAGCTGGTGTATAAAGAACCTTAACGGGAAGGTTTGATTCCCTCCCCAAGCATATGTTAGTTTTATAGCAAAGGAGTGGAAAAGCACCCCACATTGTTCAAACACTCCTTATTTATTTATGGTAGTTGCTCGCGAGTCCTTTCATCAATATCACAGTATCTCTTTTATACGAATAATATGTAGATACGTTCAAAGTCATGCTGCATGGATCTAGTCGCGGTGACTTCCCAGCTACAATTTAATAGTCCAGCATGTTGCAGGAACCTCATTAGTTATGAGAAATATGAACTATTTTTCTATTTAAGAATAAAGACAATGTCAGTTCTTATTCCTTTAGATAATTTTATTAAATAAATTGAGCAGGCAACAATATGAAATCAAGGAGTATCCAAACTCAGAAAAAGAAGAGATATGGTAGATAACTCCCTCTTAACTGGTGGTAGCAGTGCAGAGGTGGGTTCCTCCTGGTTCGGACCGGTTCGCCCGAACTGGTAGCGACCTGCTGGTGATGTCACGGTGGCGTCACGGAGCCGGTTCGGTCGGTGCCGGTCCGTGGGCGCTGCCATTTCCTTTTTTTGAAAAAAAAAATTGTTGGAATTTTTTTTAATTTTTTCTTCTTCTGCGCATGCGGCAAAGCCGAGTTTCCGGCACTGCGCATGCGTTGCCATCTTGTTTTTGGCTTTTTGGAATGTTTTTTATTTTTTGGCACTGCGCATGCGCACGCCCAAAGCACGCGCATGTCCACACGGCATGGGAGGAAGCGAATCGGCAGCGAGGTAAGTTAGAATCCACCCCTGCAGCAGTGCCTCTGATAGAAGGTCCATACAGAGAGTGGTAAGGACAGCTGAGAAGATTATAGGAAGCTTGCTTCCCATTATTCAGGATACTGCCTATAAGCGCTATATGCTTAGAGCTCAAAGCATTGTTAGAGACCCCACACACTCAACTTCACGGTCTGTTTCTGTTGCTCCCCTCTGGGAGGAGGTTTCGAAGTATCTATAGTAGGACTACTAGATTCTGTAACAGCTTTGTTCCTTATGTCATCTGTCTTGTTAACTTGTAGGATTCTTTTTTTTTTTTGCCATGTATATGTATACATTCAAACTAGACTATGAAGTTTCTCTGTGTCATATATGTTTGTGTATGTGGATATATGAATAACAGTTATCTTTTGAGAGCTGAATGCAATGAAATTTCATTTTAATGTATGCTGATTAGTTTACATTTAAAGTGACAATGAAGTTCTTGCTCTATCAAACTTTTGGAATAGTATTCACAGTACCAAGATGTGAAAAAGTAATGGAAATTTTTGGAGGGTCTCAAGCCTTCATGCATTAAGAATATTTCTGATCTAGAAGAGTTCTGGAAAAAAGTGAGAATCCCCCCCCAAAGATTAAAAATAGAGAGACACATAGAAAGATGACAGAAAAAGTAAAAAAAACCACTTCTTCATAAAGGGATAGAATAAAAGGGTAGAAAGAGGGAGGCAAGCTACTGAACAAATGAAAAAAGAAAACAAATAAAGAAAAGGAGAGAGAGAGAGAGAGAGAGAGAGAGAGAGAAAGAGAAACAGAGAGAGAAAGGCAGAGAGAGAGAGAGAGAGAGAGAGAGAGAGAGAGAGAGAGAGAGAGAGAGAGAGAGAGAGAGAGAGAGATGCTACATTTTGACTCAGCTTGCATGCTTTAGGTTCTAATACTCCTACTTTTACACCTACATCCATGTTAACATATCCCCCCCTTCAATGCAATCCCCAATATTGCCAGATCTAACAGAGAAAAAGGCTGCTGAACCAGGGGTGGGTTCCTCCCGGTTTGGACCGGTTCGCCCGAACCAGTAGTGACCCGCTGGTGATGTCATGATGACGTCACCGAACCGGATCGGTCGGTGCTGGTCCGTGGGGGCCGCCATCTTTTTTAATTTTTTTAATTTTTTAAAATTTTTTCCTTCTGAGCATGCGCAGAAGCTGACTTCCGGCACTGGGCATGCAGTCGCCATATTTTTTTTGGCTTTGTTTTTTTTCTGGATTTTTTGTTACTGCGCCCACGCGGCATGCCCATGCGGCGCGGGAGGGAGGGAGCGAACCGGCAGCGAGGTAAGTTGGAACCCACCCCTGTGCTGAACCCTAGCCTAAATGATCACCTTTCAAAAATTAACCTTGACTACTTTTTGTCATCTGCAGAAAGAGTGCAGATTTTCAATTGCTTTACAATTCTATGACATTCTGCTTCCATACACTATTACTCTTCAGATGTGCTTCTGGAATTGTGTCTGCTGATATGGGAGTGGGGATCTTTCAGAGAATCAAGACATGCCATCCATCTCTACGCTTTGCATTATCCTAAGATTTCTGTGGAAATAACCATGCCTGAATAAAGCAGTGACCCTTACGACTTGACAAAAAGCAGTTAATATTTTGATAATGTGTTTTGATGAGAAAGCAGTCTAAGATAGAAGTCTCATCATTCATCCCTCACCTATTAATCAATGGAGGGCTTAAGTATGTATATAACAAAGATTATTTTTCCTGTATTGGAAAAAATTTATCATAGAAACTCTATGGATGGCTTCTTCCAAAGGGAAAAGTTTCTGGAAAGGCATAAGAATTTTCAGAGGGTAGTTTTAAAAAAACAACTATAGATATCACAATGGTTATTTAATGGATTTATAGAAAATTACCATAATACTTGCATTTTTTTTCAGTTGAATTATTTGTTCATCGCTGCAACTCTACAGCTAGAAAAGTTATTTAAAAATTATGTATTTATTTATTTAGCATATGGCATGTCATACATGGACTAGCAATATAAATTAACATTTCAACTAGATCAATAGAACCCAATAAAATATACAGTAAATGTCAGAAAGATCTATGTTCAAATATCAATGTCTAGGCCATCTAACCACAGAAGTGTAGCATTGTTTATATTAAAAAATCAAAATAGTGCAAATAAAATGCAAATGAACTATACATACATAGATATTGGTTTATCTTGATGTGAGCTCAGGTTGACATCAATGAAGCAGTGGTTAGTTCTCAAATTGAATGATCATAGTCTAGGGTTTTCTTCTTCTTCTTTTGTTCCGACATTTCACCAGATGCTTCACCAGAGACAAAGTTACCTATTTTGTGGTGAACCATAATCAGACATCCGTTTTCTTAGAATTCTCCAAAATAAACCAATTACAAGATCTCCTACATCTGTCTGGTTCAGAGAAAGGCCAATCAGGAACTGGTACTCTTGGAAATTATTCAATATGGACCAACGAAGGTCAGACAAGGAACCAATCAAGGTCCAGTTTTTTGGGACTTCTGTGATGTGGACCAATCAAAGATCAGCTTGTCAGGTTCAAATTCAAGAGTCTAGTAAGCCTATTTCAGTTGCCCAAGAGCTGCCAAGAAATACACAACAAAGCAGCTCACTCTGCCTCCAAAGATGTGAGCTGCAGCTACTGGTGAAATGTCAGTACAAAAATACATAAATAACCACAGTCATTCAGCCTGAAAGCTCATCACTACTTAATTGATATTGGTTGTTTCCAGACTTAGACATGAACTCTGTTCTCTTCCAGTTTGCACTGATGTATACATGATTGAATATCTCTGCAAAAATTCATCCTATTTACAGTTACTTTATCTGTGACTATCATTCGTTTGTCAAATTTATACATTGCTAATTTCATTTCAACCCATGGCACCTTACAGCAATACACATCACATTATAAAACAATCAAACTCTCCTAGTAAATGATAAATGCTAGAACGTTTACTGTAGCAATGGAATAAATACCATTAATACCTGACTGTTGTAATTGTGTTTATAATGTTATATAATTTTAACATTGTTTTCATATGTATTGATTGTCGGGCAAAGGTTTGTTGCTTCCCTAACTAGTCCTTTAAGATTAAGTTGTTTAAATATTTTATTAATAAAAGATGATAGATAGATGATAGATAGATGATAGATAGATAGATAGATAGATAGATAGATAGATAGATAGATAGATAGATAGATAGATAGATAGATAGATAGATAGATAGATAGATGGAATTTTTTATCACTACTGTTGAATGAGGGCATTTCCATGGAAACAACTCAGAGTACATCTATGCTGCTCCAGCATCCTAATCACTCACCGTAATTAGGCAGTTCAACTAGGAAACAGGAAATTGGAGAATGCACACCTGAAAGATATTGGGGGAGGGGGGAGGCAGCCTATTCCCCTCCCTTTCCAATGGGCATGGTTGATATGTGCTTGGGATAGGTTTTCAAAAATCAATTCCACTTCTTTTTAAATCCTTCTTGAGGGCAGCAAAGGCTCTTTCTTGAGAAGAGTTGCTGGTACGATAGCACTCACAAACTATCCTTAACGCTATCTGTGTTTGGGGGTGGTAAGTGGCAGTTTACAATTTTTATAATTTTTCTGCATGTTTTGACAATCCACAGTTATGAAGAAACCAATTGTAGGCAGTGGTTTCCCACCTTTTTCTTCCAGATACACAGAAAGAGAAATCTCAACTCCTTATATTTTTTGTTAAATAAATTTAGAGTTGTCACTGCTGCTGCTGCTTTAAATGTGCAAGATTTTAGACTCTCTAGGACTAGGTGATACAGGTAGCTCTTTGGCTTATGATAGCAATTGGGACTATAATTACAATTGTTAAGTGAGACATTGTGTAACCATGCTGCTTACTGACAGCACTTCCAGCAGTCCTGGTTGTCATTGTTAAACAAGGGCCGTGTGGATCATTAAGCGAGGACGTCATGTGAGTGCTATTTCTGACTTCCTGCTGGCTTCCCCACTGACTTTGCTTGTGGGAAGTCAACAGGGAATTTCAAAAGTTGCAGTCATGTGACTGTGGAATCCTATAACATCATAATGGTGAGCCAAGCACCAAGTGGCGGATTATCATGACATGACTGTGGGGACATGGCGATGTCTGAAACTCCAACCACCAATTGTAAGTATCACTCATTCAGCACTATCATAACTTTGTATGGTCACTGAATGAATGGTGGTAAGTCAAGGATTACCTATATGGTGTTCTCCACAGGCTGCAGCCACAAATAAACCAGGGCTTTTTCGAAGGAAGAAGCAATAAAAAGAAAAAGTAGATTGCCATTTTTTTTAAAAAAAAAATATAAAATTCATTTGGTCCTTTAACCTCCTCTCCCTCTGAATTATTCTCTATCTTTTCCCCCTTAAGGAATCCTTTATAGTATCTCTTATTGAAAACCTTCGCCAATTTCTGTCAAAAACACAATGCTGGATGAGATTTTTGATATGAGCTGACCCATTTCCTCAAGAAAAGGAAAGTGAAAACAGTAACATTGCAAGTCTATTTAGTGAAAGATTTTTCCAAAAGCCACAAATGGAGAAAATTATTAAACAATAACTAAATCTCTGCTAGGAAGCCAGGCAAAATATGAAGCAGAATGCACAATCATGAGGGAAAGCAAAGAGCTTTTATTGGCTTGCCTTTGACATCTGAATATGGGAGGCAGTGGCAAATTTTGACTGAAGCTAGGAAACAAAGAGAATAAATTTATCAAGTTGACAAAATATACTGATTTTCTCCCAAACTGAAAGAGACCACACATATTATGAAACAAAAAAGAAAGAGAAATAAATAAAAAGAGCTGGCAGATTATAAGCCTATGAATACTGGAGTTTTATTGTGTTCTGTTTCAGACTGTATATCATCTGATTTATATTCTTAGCCAACTTTTTTTTTATTCTCCTTGGGTTGTATTTTTTTTTTTTTTTTCAGATGAGCAGAAGGAAAGGGGGAGTCACAGATCTGCATTTAAGATGGCACAAGTTGGAAGCATATATATCCATGCTACCTATGATACCTAATCTCCACATAAACCGCACCAATATTTTTCTTGTTATGCATTTAATGAGCTCACCCTGCCTCAAATGAAGAGTTTCTTTTTGGAACCATCATATCTTAACATGATGTTTCTATATTGTACTCTATGCATTATTTTATTTACTTTGTGGGATTTCTTAGATCCACTTGAGGTTTATGGGAATTGTATTGTTTTATATTGATATTGTTAGTCATCTAGAGCTTATGAGAACGGGCAGCATGCAAGCAAAGTAAAATAATTACATAAATGGCTTTTATATAATAATGTTATTTGAGTTTTCACCAATATAGGGTCGACCTCCTCCATTTCAGTCCATTTAGATGTTCAGGTTTTTTTCAGCTTCATTTCTGTAAATAAACTGGAAGCACCCAGAATAATAGTTAAGGTATCGGATTAGGAGCAGGGAAACTAAGGTTGTAATTCAGCCCCAGTCACAGAAGCTTTATTGAGTGACTTTGTGTCAATTACTTTCTCTCAGCCCAACTATCTCACTGTCTTCCTAAGTGAAGGAATACTATATATGCTGTCTTGAGCTCCTGACTGAAAGACAGATTGAGATTTGGGGAACACATAGAGGAGATTTGGGAATGCACAGCAGATGGAATTAGTGCAAAGCTGGGCAGTCTGTGGGCCAGAGGTGGGTTCATCCTGGTTCAGACTGATTCGGCCAAACCGGTAGTGACCCGGTGGTGACGTCTTGATGACATCACGGATCCGGTTCGATCAGTGCCGGTCCGTGGGCGCTGCCATCTTTTTTTGGAATTTTTTGGAATTTTTTTTCCTTCTGCGCATGTGCAGAAGCCGAGTTTCCGGCACTGCACATGCGTCGCCATCTTGTTTTTGGCTTTTTATATATATATATATATATTTTTGGATTTTTTTGGCACTGCGCATGAGCGCGCCCACGAGGCGCGCCCACGCAACGCAGGAGGAAGCGAACCAGCAGTGAGGTAAGTTAGAACCCACCCCTATATATATGTTTTTTTTGCGCTGCGCATGCGCGCGCCACGTGGCGCGGGAGGAAGTGAACCGGCAGCGAGGTAAGTTAGAACCCACCCCTGCTGTGGGCTATGTATGGATTCTCATTTGCAGCTCCTACAATGAATGACAACAAAGATGTTGAAGCCTTTTTGTCTGTTTCCATTTGGGATGTGTGTGTGTGGGAGGTTGAGAGTCTTTAAGTGAAGATGTTGCAACTAACATATAGCTATCAAAATTGGGCTGTCTCCTAGTACCACCCTAGTGCTGAAGGACTTCTTAAGACCTTCACCCCAACTTGTATTAAAAAATGAATGAGGGTGCTAATCCACCAGCAGATATACATCAATAGATGTAATTTAGTATCTTGTGGGATTTTTAGGCTACATTAAACTGGACAGCGAACCTCTTTAGCCCTTTAAGATAGAAGTAAAAAGAAGTTAAACCAGTTTGGTTTAATGGTTAAGGCATCAAGCTAGAAATAAAAGTACTGCCTTGGGCACAAAACCAGCTGGGTGACATTGGGCCAGTCATTTTCTCTCAGCCCTAGGAAGGAGGCAATGGCAAACTACTTCTGAATAACCTTGCCAAGAAAACAGCAGGGATTTGTCCAGGCAGTATTGAAGAATTGGACATGACTGAACTGGGGGGGTGGAATATAATGGAAACCTAGACATTTTTATAGCAAGGAGTTCCATATGAATGAAACTTGAGTTTTATTAAATTTAAAAATATTTTAATGCTGCTAGTGCAATTTAACAAAGATGTCTGCATTATTGGTTAAAGAAGGTTTCATTTAAGACCCTTGCTAATGTAAAAATAATGTGTTTTTTGTTACAAAACACAGGTGGTGATCCTGTCCACATATCATATCTATTAACATGCATGTTGGTAACAAACTGTTTGTAGCAGACACGCAGCCATATTTAGCATGCAATAAAGACCTCTTATTAAGAGCGGCAAGAAGTCATATAGCCACAATGGAGCAAGAACTGGTTTATACAAGAGCTGTTGATGGAGAAGAGACAGTCCCTAGAAAGTTGTTTGACCACTAGCAGCTGTTGAGTACTTGTATAAAGCACCCTTTATAGAAAGCCTTTTTACGTTTATTGTTCCTTGTGCATAAGATCAAAAATCGTATCTATGCAGGAACATAATTAGCAAATTAATGGCCAAACCTTGTACATAAAGGGAGATATTTCCCAGGGAAAAAAATGTGTTATAAGCACTTTTATTTTTAAATGGTTTGGCTTTTAAAAACAAATATAAAGTCAATCGTTTCCTTGTTGTACCAAAAAGCTTGCATTAAACAATTCCATGATAGTTTATTTACCTGAACCAGGAACAGGTTTGGCTACTCAGGGCTGCCAAGACTCTGATTTCTGTTCAGTTGGTTATAGCCCTAGATCTGATTTCTTATGTCTCTGTAAATGAAAGCTAATTGAGGGGAAAAGTTCACTTACATAAAGCTAGATCCTTATGTTAAAAATTTTACCCAAGCAAAGCAGTATATTTAGTTACAGAATATGCATGCTTCCTATCAAAGGTAAAGAAGGCTGGGAGTATAAATGTTTAATGTGCTCAATTTATAGTCACATAATTTTCTTGTCACTGAGTAGCTCCACACAAATTATCCAGAAGTGTTTCTTTTTAATAGTGGAGATTCACATGATTCCTACTCTTGAAAATGTCAACACATATTTCTGTTGTGAGTAGCACACAATTAATGCTAAGAATATGTTACTTAGACTGAAAAAAAAATCACTTGTGAATGTTTTTAACAGTGTTTTCATTTAGCGTGCAAACAGACCTTGGGAAAGGGGAGTTTTCACACATACACATGGTCTTGTTTTAACCTTTATGACAATCTTGCAACTGAATATTACTATTGAACAGATTGCCAAAATGATGACTTCTTGCTTAAGGGGCTCTCCATTTAATGGTAGGACCAAACCATGAATGAGTCTAGTGGTCAAGACATCAGGCTTGAAGCCAGGAGACTGTGAGTTCTAGTCCTACCTTAGGCATAAAAACCAGCTGAGTGAAATGGGCTTTCACTTTCTTTTAGCCCAACTCACCTCACAGGATTGTTGTGGTTGTGGGGAAATCAGAGGAAGAAGGAATATCAGGTGTGTTCACCACCTTGAGTTATTTATAAAATAATACAGGTGGGGAATAAATAAATAGATACAAATACAAATATATAAATAAATAAAAACAGGGGTGTCAAACTTGCGGCCCACGGGCCGGATGCATCACGTGCTGGCCAAGCCCAATCCCGCTTTAGCGAAGGGGAAAATAGGCCCGATACGTCACGTGATGACGACGTGACGATGTGAGTTTGACACCCCTGGTATAGGGTTTCCTGCTGCAGCAGGGGTTTGGTCTAGAAGACCTCCAAGGTCCCTTCCAACTCTGCTATTCTGTATTAAAATAAGTGCTGGCCAAGTCCACACCCGGTTTAACAAAGGGGGGGGGGAAAGTCATGATATGTCACATGATGATGCCATGACGACGTGAGTTTGACACCCCTGCAGTATACCATTATGTTACATCAGGTCAATGCAAAAAAGCAATACACCTTATTTGAAACATCTGTGAAAGGTAAGGCAGCATGTATCATAGAATAGAATAGAATAGAATTCTTTATTGGCCAAGTGTGATTGGACACACAAGGAATTTGTCTTTGGTGCATATGCTCTCAGTGTACATAAAAAGACAAGATACATTCGTCATCCTATTGCATGTGAGAGTTCAGGTAGAAATAACCTAGGCTCAATTAAGCAATCATTCACTTATTGCTGAGAAACTTCAACTTGCTCCAGTTATGCAAAATACAAGGGAAAAAAAAAGCTTGACTCAAGAATATGTACTTGACTAGACAGCTTTTAGTGCATATTCAAAGTGCTAAGAGCCAAGCTGGGTGGGCAAGATTAATGGAGAAGTGTAGCATTCCATCATTAGCTCAAGAGAAAGCAAAATGAAAGCCTATAGTTGGTCAAACTAAAGAAGGAGAGTGCTGTGAAAAAGAATGATGTCAGGAACAATGCTAGTCGTAGGTTCTGATAGGCTGAAGGTTTAATAAAGTGATCGATCTCATTGGCAGCTATTCATTGCAGTCTTGGAAAGTCTCGTATGTTCTCCTTGTATGGAATTGAAGCTGCAACAGTATATACTATTACAATATCAGAAGCAGGAGAAAGAGTCATCAGAACTGAGAAGTACTTCACAGCCACTTGATCTGATTTACAAATCTGCTGTGATGCGGTGATTTGATTGAAGTGTCATCAAATCAGAGCATCCCATTGAAGCTTTGCAAAGCGTTAGCGCCAATGTGTTTGTGGATGCAATATACCACTGTGTTTGCAATAAAATATACTCTGTTCAGAACATAAGGTCTCCCTGAAAAATGGAACAAGTAGCAGAAGTGAGCAACTCGTATGGTTTTAAAATCATGCTGATAGTATCACTGAAGATTTAGTCCATTAGTACAATTAGGTACAATGGACAATCTTTACATGTACTTAAAATGTCTGTGTAACCTGGAACTCTGCAATACCAGCGTTTGGGCTGGATAAATTATATGTGGGTCCAGCCTACAATAAAACAATCCTATCATGTTTTGATTTTTTTTCAGGCCACTTTGGTGCCACAGATTGCTGGCAAATGGCCTTTGACATTCTCATCCTCTAATGCAAAGAGTTTTCTTCATTGAGGGTAAGATAAATTATTTTACTTCACTTTTTATAGTATTTGTAGATTGCCCTAATCAGACTCTGGGCAGTCATATAAATTCTTTTCCATTAAATTATCGTGATTAAAGTGGTATGTATTTAGAAAAAAATCCGTTTTTTTTTTGTAAATAGGTTATTCAAACCAATGTTGGTTTCATATTTAAATTGCAGATGTTGCGGGGGGGGGGGGGGGGGGCAGGTAGTTCAATAGCCAGTCTGAGTGGTAAACCCCGCCCTGTGCGTCCGTTTTCGCCAAAAACAAGCCTGTGGCAAACCAAGTCTTAAATTGATTTCTTGTCATAAAAGAAATAAGAAAATAGTAGAAAAAATATTACCCAATTTAATTCTATCTTGATTCCACACATTCCATTAGATGCTTTTGAATGGGTCTTTATAAATTATTTGTAAAGGTCTCTCTGTGTATATAAGTTTAATCACTCACCTTATAGATGAGTTGATATGAAGAATAAAGCATTAGACCTGTGGGATTAACAACTGTAAACCTTTAGGGAAGACCCAAACATTTTATTTTGTAACAGATAGTGTGCTCCTGTACTGCAACTGTATTGTCCTATCTTTTATTCATGGGCCATCATAAGGGCCGCCAAACAGATTATCATGTTTACATCAGGCCTCCTTTGACAGATAAATTCTTTAATAGTTGAACTGGCAGGGTTAGTCAGTACTGATATGCCTGCTGCTGAAGGAAGAAAGGAAGAGAGGGAGGGAGGGAGGAAGAAAATACATATCTAAATCAAGGAATTGAAATGTGGCAAGAAATGACATCCTATAACAGTCATCAATCAATAGCTTGTATCACTTGCTGAAGAGGTCACATTAAGGTCTCCTTTCATTTCATCGTTTTACTTGATGGCACCAAACGTTTGCCCAGGAACCTGGGAAAAAGAAATCCACAAGCTGATAGCGTCATTGAAATTGGCAACCCTTTACAATTGCCGGTTTGTAATGTTGTATGTTTTTAATGCATTTAGATTCCTTGTATAATCAAAGTGCTACAAGACACTTGCCAATTAAAAGAGTTAACTCAATTAAAAGACACACATTTTAACAAGCACAATCAGCATGGCAGCCTCTGCAGTGCTAAAATCTCTTTTAGGATAGATGACTAGACAATCTGTTAGGTTAGAAGCTGAACAAACGTTTAGCTAAGTGTTTGCACTTATCATTTTAAATGCCCTATCTTTTCTAGCACTCTTCCTTCAAATCAATGAAAGAGGATTTTCTTTCCTATTTCAAGGGAGAAAAGAATCTGCATAGTGGGTGCAAAGTACTTGAACAAAGTACGGTACCTTAGTTACAAAGGTGTGTGTGTGAATGTCCTGCATTTAACTATATCATGTCTCCAACAACCATATTTTCTGTGAGTTCCCTCATTTTCATTAAATCCCATGGACATACACTACAAGGGATGAATTTGTGCTTTGGGAAAATTGAAATATTCTTTATGTATTTTTTATTTACTCAGTTTGGTTGCTTCCAAAGTTGATGGGAAATTTCAGAAGGCCATTTATACTATTTCTGTTTTAATCACATTTCAATCTACCAATAGATTTGACAACAGCTTCACTGCTAAATTGGGTTTTTAACTCTGGATTTAGCCTTTAATCTATCCCAGCTTGTCTGCCCCACCATAGAAAGTAAAAAAAACACCAACCCAGAATGTTTTCATCATTCTTCCTCCAAAATACTGGGGGATATAACCCACTATTCTCCTCTCTCTCTCCCTCCCCGCACTCTCTCTAAGCAATCTGTTTGCTGCATCTCTTTGAACATTAAAGATTGTCAAAATGCATAATATGATTAATGTGAACCTTAAGATGGTCATAATACATTTTTCCCATATTCCAGCTATAAAATGTTCTGTTGCATGTGCAGGTACAAAACAGCCTTCATCACTGGATAAAACTATATCCATATAGTTTTCCCCCGAATGCCATCACTCTGCTTAACAACTAATTCCCACAACACTGTCAAATAATTTACTAAGACTGTATTACTATTATTGTTCTCTTCCTTACTAGTATCTATCTCTTCCCACTTATTACTATAACCATGTTGCTTGTATCTTTCAATTTGTATTGTTTTTATGTGGTTCATT
>QLTV01012194.1:7913407-7925413 GCA_003457575.1 Thermophis baileyi
CTATTCTATTCTATTCTATTCTATTCTATTCTATTCTATTCTATTCTATTCTATTCTATTCTATTCTATTCTATTCTATTCTATTCTATTCTATTCTATTCTATTCTATTCTATATAAAATTCTCTTCTCACCCTTATAGGTGACCAGAGGCCTGGAAGTTTGAGTTCTGGAGAGAGAAAACTTCCCTGAAGATGGGCTTCAGCACAAGCCCCAAAGCTTGGAAGAATAAAACTTTGGTTCTGGTGATTGGCTATGTTTGGATCCCAGTATCTTAGCTATCCTATCACAGCACTCTTCTGAGAGCTCTCAAGTTGTTGGAGCCACGCTCCCAGCTTAGAAGTCACAGTTCCAAGTGCTCCTGCCCCACATTGGGACTACATTGGTCTTTACTTTCCACATCCTTTCTATTTCTTCCTACAAGCACTGGCACTTCTTCTCACAGTCCTTCCTCCTGATGTTCCTGTCATTGGCACCCCTACATCTATCACCATCACTGTCTTCTGCTCCTTGTCTAATATTGTCTTTTTGTGTGTCTTGTCCTTAAATGTTTTAAACGTAGGCTGGTTTACACATTCTTCAAATAAATAAGAGGTAAATCCATTGTAGAAATATGGTTATACCAGTCACTATACCAAAATGCATGACTCTCTCATTTTTAATGACTTAATAAATTTGGAAATATTTCATTATTTAACTGGTCAAGTGGGCTTATGGTGGAATTTATATAAAAATAATAGTTGCTTCCCAAATTGTAGAACATACCGAGCCATTTCAAGGTGAAACAGGGCAGTTGGAACTGTACTGCTCCGTTTCTTTCTGAAAACAGAACCCAGAAATAAATAATGCAACACCATGTCTATTTTTTTAAAATTATGCAAATACAGAAATTCTTAGTAGGCACACATTTTGAGGTCCCAGAAAGAAAGGCAAAAGAAAAGCCTTCTATAATCATGATACAGAGGAGGATTTTGCAGAGAAATATCCTCTTTGAATAAATAATGACTCTCTCTTTTTATTATGTCGTTTCAAGAGAAATGAAAAACTTTCCTAAAGATTTGTATCTTCCCTTTATTTGTGAATTAAACCCTTGATATTTGCATGTAATATTAAAAATATATATACCTAGGATGTGACAAGATATTAACTTGGTCTGGGCTGGCTCATCCTTGTGAATCAGATAAAATGCCTTGTAAAACTATACATGCAAAATGTTTGAGGACAAAATTTTAAACTCTGTGTACCTCTCTTTTCTCTCCTACTAAACAATTTTCTACTAAAAGCAACTGGAAATATAAGACATCTGACTTATTATGCACAACTCCCAAAAGATATAATAGTGCTATTTTGAACTTTTTCCTCTCTGTCTTTTTGATTAGGTAAGTGGAAGTGGTCTTGAAACTATTTT
Source organism: Thermophis baileyi (assembly GCA_003457575.1). Taxonomy (NCBI): domain Eukaryota; kingdom Metazoa; phylum Chordata; class Lepidosauria; order Squamata; family Dipsadidae; genus Thermophis; species Thermophis baileyi. Next base: position 7,914,814 of record QLTV01012194.1, read on the forward strand.
CCATAATTGTAGTATGTACTGTATGTATGTGTGTGCCTATGTATGTATCTATGTATGTATCTATGTATGTAATAGATAGATGTTACTGGGATTACCAAAACCTGATTTGATTTGGCATGGTAGGTCCCTAGCCTCTTACTGGATAATTTAGTAAGTAAAGTGGGAAATGGGTTGTAATATCTTGATTTCTTTCTGACCACATTTCACTGAATAAAATGCATGTTTCTGCTTATGTACAAGATAGGCAGTCCTTGACTTACAACCAGAACTGAGACCAGAATTTCCATTGCTAAACAAGGGAGCTGTTAAGTGAGTTGCACTGGGTTTGCAAACTTTTTTTTTGGCCAGTTTTTAAGCAAATAGTGGTTGTTAAGTAAATCACATGGTCATTAAGCAAATCCCCCTTCCCCCCATTGTCATGCGCAGTGCAACCCCCCCAAAAAAATCCCCCCCCCAAAAAAAGCCAAAAACAAGATGCCGACACATGCGCAGTGCCGGAAACTCGGCTTCTGCACATGCGTAGAAGAAAAAAAACCCATGACATCATCGTGACGTCACCAGCGGGTCGCTACCAGTTCGGGCGAATCGGTCCGAACCGGGAGGAACTGCATAGATCAATAAATCCAGCCATCCAGGCAGCCATTCAGTATTTTCAGACTGGTGTCTAAAAATACCAGTCGCAGTTATGCTTTCTGCTCCTAAAGAACACTTCGCTATTTGAATATAGATTGGTTATTTTACACACTTACCTTTACCTTTAACAGATTTAATCCTTATGCTTATGTTCTTAAAAGCTGGTAAGTGTGGAAATGTCAGTCTAATAACAAACATAAATTGTGAAGATTGAAACCAGGAGAGCCTGTGCTGGTAAATCATACAACTGAGAATATGCATACTTCCATTATATAACAGCAGTGGCTGATGGTACTATGGCAAAAGTCTTTACTTCCATACCATGTATGGTATAAAAGAGGGCACTGTCTGCCTTTACACTAGCAACTGCATTGTCTCCACCCACATTAGAACACTGTTTTCCAGTAAGTGTGGTGTAGCACATTGCTGAGTACCAGATACTGTGATTGTGGGTTGGCTATTTCAGTGTGATATGCTTGCATTAAGAATGCACTAGCCATTAGATACAGGATTGATCTCTCATTCTAGGACATAATATCATGTTTTGGAAGTTTAGGTACCCTGTTTCCCCCAAAATAAGACATCCTCTGATAATAAGCCCAATCGGGCTTTTGAGTGCATGGCAATAAGGCCAAGTGCTTATTTCAGGGTTTTAAAAAATATACAGTAAGACAACAAATTATTTTCAGGGAAACATGGTATCACTGGAAGAAATTCTACAAAAACAGATGAGAGGAGCTCATGCCTTTACGTGACATGCAAAAACCATACAACATTCTATCTTGCTTACAACGAATTGAATTAATATATTGAATTTGGAATCTATTAATTTTTCAATTTCAGTATAGAAGTCACTAGAGTTCTAAAGCGTATTAAGGGGGTTTTTCACCCTTTCAAAATGAAATAAGCAAATAGGGAATACTAGCCTGTGAATTACTACTTATTAGTTGTATGAGTAATCCACCCAGGGAAATCCCTAATTCTGTAGCATCCAAGAGACTATTGTTCAACATTTTGGATTCTTTTTCAAATATTAGTCATTGAACATTAATACTGGGAGGTAATGAATAACAGGAAAAAAATAATGCGCAGATGTGTGCTTCTAGCTTTTTTAGTCCGCTCATGAGCTTCGGCTTACTTTAGACAATTTAATCTTTATGATTTAAAAACAGGAAGAGTGCTGGTTTTGAAATAAATAAATAAATACCATAGGATGTCCAAACATCTTGAGTTCCTGAGGAAGTGCTCCATTTCTCTTTGAAAACACCTTCCCCAATTGCATTGTTTAAATATATTACAATGGCTTTTTATTACTTCTTCTATATTGCAAACCATAGTCTTGAACAGATGGCAGAGGAAGTGTCAAGGGACTATTGCCATCAGAGTGCAGAAGCAAGGGTAAACATTCTACAAAGCAGGCTATTTTCTGGATCAGTCTAAAAGCTCAGGAATGGAGAGAGGAATTTAAGAGGCTAGTGACAGAAGGTACTGTTTTACCTACATCCCCTCAGAAACTATCAAGGAATTACTGTGAGGAAGCAGAGGTTCCTGACCTTCACAGAGCAGCTCTATGAAGAAACTCAGAAATTGTTGAAGATTCTTAACATTCAGACTTGAACTTATACTCAGTGACAATAGTAAGATGTAGACAGGGAGAGATTTGAACTAGAAAATGATAAAAGACAGCACAGGAAGGAAGGAAGGAAGGAAGGAAGGAAGGAAGGAAGGAAGGAAGGAAGGAAGGAAGGAAGGAAGGAAGGAAGGAAGGAAGGAAGGAAGGAAGGCAGGAAGGCTGTATTCTTCAAATAGTTTTGTACTTAAACATTTTCCTCATAAGATAGTAGAGGCACAATTCAAACTTCTATAGCTTTTCCTGTCTCCAGTGATACCTTCAAGGTCACCTTTTGAAACAATCCTGCATATTTGAAAATAGTTGTACAGTGAAAGTTTACATATATGAATTTAGAAATTTGTTTGATGGGTTCTTATTTACAAGTAAGTAGGGCAGAAGTAATAAATTCTCCGCATATCATTGATGGTTTGGGGGTCACATATGTCTGATATGCACTTGAAAGAGACCTCTTAGCGCATTAAAAGTTGGCCTGAAGCTGCCCTGAAAGTTGATGGAGGAATCCCTTTCCTTTGCAATCCATGCTTTTTGTTTTGCTGTGAATAGCTATCCAGTTAACTAAGGTAACTAACGCTTTTGCCAAAACACAACACAACACAACAAAACAAAACAAAAACACCCTATCACAAAATGCTTTGGACTACAGAGCAGCATATTTGGGAAATAAAAAGCAAAACGAAACCTCACCAGGAAAAAAAAAATGGAGCTTATTAGCAGAAACAAAAGAAAAACACCAACATGGAAACACTTGATTCAAACTTCTGTTTTCAGAAGGAAAGGGGGAAAAATAAATATCCAAAACTAATTGAGACAAAATGATCACCATATAAAATGTATACTCAGATTTCCTGAATGTATTGAGCTAAAGAGAGGCCTCTTCTTTGTGTTAGCTACCATGGGTGTAGATGCACAGTCAGGATCCCGGCCAACAGAGTTCATTATCATTCAGAAGTTACTCCTCACACTCTCACAATCTTCCTTTGCAGCTTTTGTGTCAACATTAAGGGCACAGCAGGCAACTTTCATTTGTCCTTTCTAAGACTAACTACTTGCATTTAACTATGGGCACAGATAAAGGTGTCAGATAAAGTATTTTTCTAGGCACAAAGAACATCCTACCATATTATTCAGGATTGTGGCCAAAGAACCTGAACATTGGGTGAGCAAGAATCTTTCTTTATTAGGCCAAGGTTAGTAATTCAAACATTTCTGAAGTATCTTGCTGGTAGCCTAATCCAAACCAATTTTTTTAAAAAACTTCTTATAGACATAAAGTAGGTTCTAAACATCCCATGCAGAGGTGGGTTCCTCCCGGTTCTCCCAAACCGGTAGTGACCCGCTGGTGATGTCACAATGACGTCACCGATCCGGTTCGGTCGGTGCCGGTCTGTGGGTGCCGCCATCTTTTTTTTTTTTGAATTTTTTTTGAAAAAAAATTTTTTGAATTTTTTTTTAAATTTATTTTTTCTTCTGCACATGAGCAGAAGCCGAGTTTCCGGCACTGCGCATGCGTCGCCATCTTGTTTTTGGCATTTTTTAATTTTTTAAAAAAATTTTTTGGACTGCGCATGCGCGCGCACCCACGTGGTGTGCGTGCACCCACACGGTGTGGCCACGCGGCGCGGGAGGAAGCGAACCAGCAGTGAGGTAAGTTAGAACCCACCCGTGATCCCATGATTATACTCGACAGAACACATTTTCAATGAATTGCACTTACTTTTCGACATAATAGTTCTGCTAAAAACCAAAAAAAAAAAAAAACCCCACCATCAGCCAATGGGGATTTTTATCAGTTAAAGTTACTTGATATGTTTATAAAGTGTCTTGGAAACCGAATTTAAAAGGAAGTAGGTGGGATTCAGCGAGGAGCAGGTGGGTTTGTGCAGTGAAATAATAAAATTTTAATATCCTCTTGAAACACACTGGGAATGTCTATTTGAAGGCATAAGACAGCTTATGACTAGGCTTCTGAAGAATAAAATGAATCTCACTTTTTAAAAGCTCAGATTTGGCAGGTTTACAGTTTTCTGGAATATAAAAAACCCACTTTGCAGCTGTTAGATACCATCACCTTGAAAACTGACAACTTGGCAGGAACAGCATTTATGCTGTCTACTATGACTCTCTCCTTCTCCTCTTCCTCCTGGTTTAAAGAAGCTGCCTTCCATTGAGATAGCAGGGCTTATTTTCAAGTACATGGATGTAAATTTAGATGCCACTTTCCTATGGGACCACTTTGTGCTTATTCCTTATCGGTGTCTCATGTTTCCTGTTTTGTAAGCTGAAAATAAAATTAAGTGACAGTTTCTTTAAACTATCAAAATGTTTTTTACGGTTACCCACCATTTGGAATAGTAAATACTTGTGTAGTTTAGAAAGAGGAATGTGCAAACGCATAGTGGTGCTTTAACTTAAAGTTATTATATCATAGCCTTCATTAGAATAAATCTTGTTTATTGTCATAATAAAAACAATGTGGCAGTACAATTAATGTTCTCATTCTTAAATGCAAATTATAGTATTATCAACTCGTATTAGCTCTGGAGGCTAACTGGATGCTTTTGTTTAACAAAGAAAACGAAAGAAAAATGAGGAAGATATTCTGAGTACATAACTAGCATTGCATGTTTTATTCATGCTGTGTTTATGTGTACATTTTTCAAATTATTTGTTAGGTGAAACAATCACTTGCAAAAGATCTAAGAGTGATAAAGACCTGCTTATGCTTGTTTTTCACACACTGATATTGAGGAAGATCTCTTCTCCCAATGATATCTTGAAAATGTGCAGAAACAATATTTTGAAAAGTCTTATCTATTTTACAAGATTTCACTCAAAGATTTTGAAAAATGATGTCACCATTCATGTAACATTATAGATGAATGAGTGGCTCATATTGAGCCATTGGTTTCCATTCTTGGCAGCTTCCAACTTAGGGGACCAGAATAGTCAACTATGGCCATGTGTCATGGGTCCATTCCCGGACCCCTCTCCAGATGCAAATTTAGAGGAGAAGGGTAAGTTTGAGTCTGCAGAGGAAAGTGTGGAGCTGAGTATTGGTCAGGATCGGGGCTCAGTGATTGCTAGCCTGACGGAGCCCCTCAGCTGGGTCAATCGGACCAGCGACAACAGGCTGAGGCTGAGGGACGTGAGCTACAGCAAGTTGGCCAGGAGGCTCCAGGAAAATACCAGGACCAACTGCCACCCCTTAGCAATGAGGAGGAAGTGGAGTCCATACCTCCTCCTGATCCAAGGACACAGAGAGCAGAGAGGAGACAGGCACAATGCTGGTCACTATTCATGTGGAGGCAACCTGGCCTCTCATGAAGGGTTGCATCAGCATCGCCTGCTTAAGGACTTGAGCATTGCTGGAGCAATGTTCCCAGTTCCATACCTTGTGGGGTAATGCCATGTATCCTGACTTGTTCGACTCATGGACTGCTTTCCTGTTCTTCATGTGTGCCCATTGGACTTGTTTACCAGTGACTCTTGCCATACTGAGCTCAGAATCTGGAACTGCACAACGGGGATGCTTTCCAAGGACTTGTTTGGGGGGTTTGAATAAACACCTGTAGAACTCTTGCCATATGTACATGTTGGGGGAGGGGGGTAGCAGGGCAGCACACCATGATGGTTGGAAGTTCAGACAAAACTTCCAAGTAGGTAAAAATAAATTGTGTTCTATTGGCTTGGCTTTATTTGCAATGTGTAAATTTAATTATTACAGTTAATATTATCGAGAAGCTATAGCTTTTTCCACAAAGAAGAACATTCCAAACAAATTCCAATACAAAAGTATATTACTGTTTGGCAATTTGGCTATACACAACCAATGTATATGTGACAAAATTAAAGGAGAAGTGAATGGAAATCCAATAGAAGAATATGCTAATATAAGTAACATTGGCTGTTAGCATTTCCATCCCTTAATCTGAAACAAACCTCTAGGGAAGTGATTTGGAGACCTTTGTCATTCAAATCCATAGAACTACAACTGTAGTCACTCAGTTTTAGTATTACACTTTCATGATAAGATGATAGCAGCTCCTTCTCCTTCTGTTTTTAAAAACAAAACACTTCCACTACTTTACTCCTTTGGAACCTTTGTACTTGTAGAACATTTGACCTTCATCCTTGAGTTGTAGGCATAGAACATAGAATGTCCATGACCACTTTTATACCTCTCTGGCTTAGCTTATTTCTCAGTATAGGAGTTACATTCTATGACACCCATGGGAGGCAGAAAGACCTCTCTACCTGCTTGAAGAGCTAAAAGTCAGTATTAAAATGGTTACTGGAAAAGAAAATCTCCAAAATGTGCAGTTTTGCAAGCAAACACACAGAGCTCGTTAATCTTGCAAACTCCATAATATTTGTTTAATGTTTTTATTTCACACCGTTATTTTTTATAAATAATTCAAGACGGTGGACATACCTAATAGACTTTCTTCTTCCTGTTTTCCCCATAAAACCAACCCCGTGAAGTGAGGTGGGCTGAGAGAGAGTGATTGACCCAATGTCACCCGTTGGGTTTTCATACTTAAGGCAGGACTAGAACTCACAGCCTCACAGTTTCTAGACTTCAGCCTTAGCCACTAGTGGAGACGTGAATTCCTGGTTCAATATTCACATTCATACCTCTCAGATAAAATTGAAATTATGCACTCATACACAAATGAAATGCAATTACCGTATTTTTCGGAGTATAAGACGCACCTTTTCCCCCCCTAAAAGAGGGTGGAAATGTTGGTGCATCTTATACACCGGATACAGCAATTTTTGGGCTCCCGAAGCCCCGCCCCCGTGCCCCATTTTTGCAAAAAATGGGCCCGTTTTTCGCAAAAACGGGGTGTGCCGAGGGTTTGGGAGGCCTGCAGAGTGCTCCTGGGGGCTGGGGGAAGGAAAAAATGCCGTTTTTGTGAAAAACGGGCAAAGAACAGGCTGTTTTTCACAAAAACGGGGGTGTTTTTGCCTTCCTGCAGCCCCCAGAAGCACTCTGCAGGCCTCCCAAACCGTCTGCGTGCCCGTTTTTTTGCAAAAATGGGTGGAAAACGGGCCTGTTTTTGTGAAAAACGGGGCACACAGAGGGTTTGGGAGGCCTGCAGAGTGCTCCTGGGTGCCGGGGAGGACAAAAACTTTTTTTTCTTACTTACCTCTTCGAAATCTTGGTGCGTCTTATACACCGGTGCGTCTTATAGTCCGAAAAATACGGTACATTCAGTTATGGCAGTTACCTAAATTTTGTTAGATGACTTTTCCCATCTTATACTTGCATGAAGAAACCACACCATAGATGGAAATACAGAAAAACGTATTGCCCTAAATATGTACACATAGTGTGCCTCCTAAGGAATGGGATTGTATGAAAAAGGGGATTGCTTGTATCTTTACATTCAAAATGTGGAACCTAGCAGATCGCATCAGGGTTGCCCGCTCCTGTTTTAAAACAGTGCAATTTGTTCAGTTTGTGGTGTCAAAATATAACAAAGTAACTTTAAAGTCCATCCCCGCACTGCTTGTCTTTATGCATTCGTTAATTTGGAGTGCAATTTCATCCCTGAATATTTCTCTTTATCACCACCACATGTATGTGTGGATAGATACAACTCTCAACAAATTTAAACCACTGCTTCACAAACCTGGGTAAATTATCCAAAATTGGGTAAAGGTAGTTTTTCTATGGGTAACAACCCACACAAACCCATTACCCAATCACAATAAGGGCCATTTAAACTGTTTTAAAATGTTTTACCCACAAAGGGTAAAAAGGACATTCTAATAAGTGACTTCGGGCAATGAAAGAAAAAGTTTGGGAAGCACTGGTTTAAATGCAGCCTAGAGCTTCAGAATCAAATGGATTTATGGAAGTGGGTTTCTGCTTCTTCCTTCCTTTGGCTGTTCCCAGGTCAAATGTTGCTCCTCAAAGGTCAAACAAAGGCACAAAGCTTTTCTGAATGGGGTGAACTATACAGCCGATCAGATGGACCACAAGTCTTCTAACTTTGGCCATCAGTGGAATGAAACCACTGGATACAGCTCAGTGTCAGATCATTTAATTCAGGGGTCTCCAACCTTGGCAACTTTAAGACTCTTGGACTTCAACTCCCAGAATTCCTCAGCCAGCAAAGCTGGCTGAGGAATTCTGGGACTTGCAGTCCACGAGTCTTAAAGTTGCCAAGGTTGGAGACCCCTGATTTAATTCATGCAATGATGGCTCCCGAAACAACAGTAGTATAAATAAAGTTGTCAGTTTTGGGATGAAGCTATAGAATAGTATCTTACCTCTGAGTTCTATAAAAGGCTAATGAAATCTGGAATCTCCTTCCTTAATTTTATCTACTGTTCTATCTCAGAAAAAAGAAATACTCCTTTTTATTTCCCTTGAAACCATATATCTCCCTTAAACAACATACAAATACTTCTTTTTTGTTAAGCAGAAGCCAAGTTATACAGGAAAGCAGAATTTTTTAATTAATCCTTAACATGCCATTAATAATTCCATCATCAGAAAAAAAAACCTAATCATTGCTTAGCTGATTTCTGGCTCTATTATGAAGATTTTATAGTAGATTAGAGACATCAGATATGATTTATACATAGCTTTCTCAAAGCAGCTGACATCTAAGAAATGACCCCCACTAGTCTTAGCTAAATCTCCTTTCAGTCAAACATCTGTTCCGTGTTTGTGCTGATTTGTTGATTTGTTTGTTTGTTTTGCCTGAAAGAGAATTGGGCCAGAAGTTTGTATGCTCTGTCATTATAAAACTTGTACAGGGCTGTTCTTTTTGCTGCCCCCCTCCCCCCACCTCATTTTCTTTTCTTTTCATTTTTCTTTATCCAGGAAAATCAGCAGTATCTTGTTTTGTAGAGTAAGCAAAGGATTTTCTCTGTGGATTAAAAATAATATTTCCCAGTGTTATGCTTTCCATAAGTACTGTTGTTTTTACATAAAGCACAGCGATCATAGCGAAGTAGTTAAGAGAAACATTTAATCAAGAAGGGCTATAATTGTTGTGCCTTTATGCATAGTATTAGCCATATTTTCGTTTCACAAATCATCCCTTTAAAAAAAAAAGATTTCATGCAACTTTTCATATTAAAAAGTCTTCTGAAAGCGGCTTACGATCAAAGTCTTCATAAAATAAAATAAAATCTTAAAATTAATTTGTTAAACTAATTTCTGCAAAAGCAGCCATTCTCATTTATTTAAAGGCTTCTGCATTAACCATGCATTTGAATAGAACTTTTTAGGTCTTATTAAGATATAATATGATTGTCCAAGCTGGGAACAAAGAAATCATTTGAAGTACACTTTAGAAATCAGATGTGTTCTGAGGTGATAACCAGAGTACATTGTTCAGAAAGACAAATAATAGCATACTTTGAAAGGATTATTTTGCCCTGGACAGAATAATGTAAGATTCTATACAACACTTGGTTCTATGTATACATGCAAACTTATTTTGATTTATATTCAACAGGTGACTGCACTAGAGGCAGAAATTAGTGAAAAAGTTACCCAAATTAAAATTACTTCATGTCACATGATATCGAGAACACCTATTTTCAAGAATAATTTAAAAACTTTTAAATATTGTTCACTTTTTGAATTTTTACAACAATAAGATCTAACCATACCCAGTTATCTGAAATGGTATAAGGAGGTTTAAACATCCAAAAACATCCCTATATTGTATCACAATCACTTTCACAAGCTAAATCAATTTCTTATTTATTTAATTTTTATGCCGCCCATTACGTTTCAAAATGTGTACCCTTAATTGGTAAGAACCAGTTTGGTCTAGTGGTTAAGGCACCAGGCTAGAAAGCAGGAGACCACGAGTTCTAGTTTCACCTTAGCCATAAAAGCCAGCAGGGTGACTTTGGGCCAATCACTCTCTCTGTCAACTCACCTCACCTCACAGGATTGTTATTGTGCAGTAAATAAGAGAAGTATTAGGTATGTTCTCTGCCTTGAGTCATTTAAAATAATAATAAATACAGGATTAAAAAAATAAAAATCCTTCTCAGCTCTAACCAAATTGTGCAAAAATGAGGAATTTATTGCCCTCTAAATATTGATGCTTTAAAAAAACAAAACAAAACAAAAAAACAAAAAAACCTCTGTCAGCTACAGGTTACATCCCCGTGTTCTGAAGGTGCTGGCAGATGTTAATCTCAGAACCATTGTATCATATCTTTCAAAAAACCTGGAGTACCAGGGAAGTATTTGAGGATTGGAAAAGGACTGATGTGGTTCCCATCTTTAAGAAAGCGGGGGGGGGGGGGAAAAGACACAGCAAATTACAAACAAATAATCCTAAAAAAAAAACCGGG
>QLTV01012194.1:7925449-7972084 GCA_003457575.1 Thermophis baileyi
AGGAAACTATAGACCAATCAGCCAAACATCAACACCTGGGAAGATACTGGAAAAAATAATTTTAAAAAACCAGATCTGCGAACATCTAGAAACAAATAAAGTTATAACTAGTAGCCAGCATGAATTTGTTAAAAAAAAAGGGATCATGCCAAACCAATCTTATTTCATTCTTTGATAAAGTGACTAAATTAGTAGACCACCAATGCGGTGGACAGAGTATACTTAGATTTCAGTAAGGCATTCGACAAAGTAGACCACAACCTACTTCTTTGTAACCTAGAAAAATGTGGAATAGACAACATTACCACCAGATGGATTTGTAGCTGGCTGACAAATCATACTCAGTGAGTAGTCCTTAATGGTACTACATCTACATGGAGGGAAGTAAGCAGTGGGTTACCACAAAGTTCTGTCTTAGGCCCAGTACTCTTCAATATCTTCATAAATGACTTAGATGACAGAATAGAAGGGGATCTCATCAAATTTGCGGATGACACTAAGATGGCAGGAATAGCCAACACCCCAGAAGCTCAGGATCCAAAAAGATCTTGACAGACTTGAACAATGGACCCTATCCAATAAAATTAATTTTAATGTGGAGAAAAACAAAGTTTTACATTTAGGCAGGAAAAACCAAAGGTATAAATACAGATTAGGTGAGACCTGGCTTAAAAACAGTAACTGTGAGAGGGACCGTGAAGTCCTAGTGGATGATCACTTGAATATGAGCCAGCAGTATGCAGCAGCAGCCAAAAAAGCTAATACAATCCTGGGTTATATAAACAGAATCAAAATAATGTGAAGTATTAGTTCCACTTTATAAAACCTTAGTAAAACCTGGAATACAACAACCAATTTTGGTCACCACACTACAAAAAAGATGTTGAGACTTTGGAAAAAGTTCAGAGAAGAGCAACTAAGATGATTAAAGCCTGGAGACTAAAATAACGAAGAATGGTTGCAGGATTTGGATTTGGCCAGTCTAGAGAAAAGAAGAGCTAGGGGTGACATGATAGCAGTATACCAATATTTGGGGGGCTGCCACAAAGAAGAGGGGGTCAAATTATTCTCCAAAGCAGGGGTGGGTTCCAACTTACCTCACTGCTGGTTCGCTCCCTCCCGCGCTGCGTGGGCGCACCTCGTGGGCGTGCACGCGCTTTGCGCATGCGCGCATGCGCAGCAACAAAAAATCAGAAAAAATAAAATAAAAAAAGCCAAAAAAAAAGATGGTGACTGCATGCACAGTGCCGGAAGTCGGCTTCTGCACATGCTCAGAAGGAAAAAAAAATAAAAAAATAAAATAAAAAAAAAGATGGCGGCACCCACGGACCGGCACCGACCGATCCGGTTCGGTGACATCATCATGACATCACCAGTGGGCCACTACCGGTTCGGGAGAACCGGTCCAAACCAGGAGAAAACCACCCCTGCTCCAAAGCACCAGAAGGCAGGACAAGAAACAATGGTTGGAAACTAATCAAGGATAGAAGCAACCTGGAATTAAGGAGAAACTTCCTAACAGTAAGAACAATTAACCAGTGGAACAGTTTGCCTTCAGAAATTGTGGGCGCTTCAACACTGGAGGTTTTTAAGAAGAGACTGGACAGCCACTTGTTTGAAATGGTATCGGGTCTCCTGCTTGAGCAGGGGGCTGGACTAGAAGACCTCCAAGGTACCTTCCAGCTCTATTCTATATATACTCTCTCTATTTCCATGTTGGTTAGAACAATTAGTTGTTGTCATTCAGCTGTATCTAGAGGCCACAACTTCCTCATAGTTGCCTTGCCTGAATCACACTATTTTAATTATTTAATAGATGACATTTAAATGGAGTGCAATCTTTTTTTAAAAAATTGTCTCTATTACAAGAGACATGCTAAACAAAAATAGTGAATGGCATAACAGCCACTACTAAATAGGTTTCTAGCAAAACTACCTCTAAGGAAGTTAATAAAAAGAGGCATACCATTAAGATCAAAGTGCTTGCAAATGCAGCATGTCTCTCTTTTAAAATGTAGGTCATACACAGAATGTAAGGTGTAACACACTTGTGCCCACAAATTGATTTCCACAGCAAAATATGTTGCACTTACAAAGGTAATAATGGAAACTCAAACACAAGCCATTTGTAGAATTCTTTGAATTTTAGGACAGAAATTTGAAGAGTACCTTACAGTTTAGTGATCTAAAAAAGAATGCCAAGATTATAGGAGTTCCAGATAAAATAAAATGATTGGGAAATATTTTATATTCATTAAAACAGCCAGGTCCCCGAAATCTTTAGTCTTAAGGCACATTACAGAGCAACATTGGCAGACATATATGCCATAATAATATGTGTCATCCATGTGCATTTTAACTGTCAGATTCCTATTTTTCCCCTCCAGTTTTTGGAAACAAGACTAGAAAATGTTAATTTCAGTGAACCTGGGTATAAAGAAGCCTCTCCTTTTGGTAATTTCCTTTTGGTAAATGCTTTTCTTCACGAGAACTTTAATGGACTTCCTTATAGTTCACCTGGAGTTTCTGCCATTTGGGCATTATTAGGAGGCATCACTGTAGAGCAAATGTTTCAAAATAATCACCCTGTTTGTTGCATTTACAACACATTTGGCCTCAAATTTAATAAGGAAACCAGGTTGTATTGACACATGCTCTTTCATGGACTCTTGTTATTTCTAGTTCTTTGCAATGTATGATGGGATTGCAGAATATAAAGTGAAGAAGTTTTGTTTAAAGAGAAGGGAGGGAATGCTGATAAACAGCATTTGTTGTTTTTTTTTAAAAATAACTAGAGGGAGGGATTGGTGTGATGGAAAGGGGTCATTTGGGCAAGTCTTTGCTCACATATCTTTTGTCTGACAATGCTATTCACACTGACCATGAAAAACAACTAATAAGACGATAAATACATGAACAAATATACTGATTCCCTATTCCAAATTCAGAACAGTTTCATAAGTGGCTAAAAATCATGGTAGAAAAGTATCAGAATTCAGTATTAATAGGATGAGAATGAGATACTCTCTAGCCCAGGGCTGTCAAACTTGCATCGTCACGGTGGTGTCACGTGACATATTGTGACTTTTTTTCCCCTTTGCTAAACTGGGCATGGACGTGGCCAGCATGTGACGCATCCAGCCTGTGGGTCTTGAGTTTGACAGCCCTGCTCTAGCCAAAAGAATAACAGTAGCAGAAGGTCTTCCTTTAAAGAGCTGCAGAGAAAAGCAGGATCCCTCTTTAATCCTAGGAACTAGGAACAGAGTGAAGCACTGATACGCTGGGAATAAACCAGCCCCTTCTCTGATCTTCAGAACCAGACAGTAGTCATCTGCACTTTGGTGACCTCCCAATATGTTAGATTCCGATTTCCATAATTCTAAGGCAACATGTTCAAAGGCAATTGATCCGATACATCTGCAAGTATCAAATTGAGAAGTATGATCTGCAACTGAGATATTCAAACTTCCAACACTGGAAGTTTTTAAGAAGATATTCGATAACCATTTGTCTGAAGTGGTGTAGGGTTTCCTGCCTAGGCAGGGGGTTGGACTAGAAGATCTCCAAGGTCCCTTCCCACTTATTCTGTATTCCAAAACAACAGAAGTCTTTGAATGTTCCCTCAATGTTAGTGCAGACTACTGGATCTCATCCTAAGTGATGACATGTCCAAAAGAAGGCAACTTTTTGCTGATTTTAGGTTCACAGCTCCATTATGGTATCAGTAGGAAGAGATCATATCATTATGCTTGCTTAAAGATCTCCCTTACAGCAAACTTCCGTAAAAACTGTTGCATGGTTCCCATGGATGTAAAAAGGGCTTGCTGAAGGGACAAGTTTGAGCTTCTTCTCAAAGAAATATTCACATTTGAAAAGGTCTTACTCTTTGCCAATAACTTGTAAGGTCAGAGATCATATCAACAAAACTCTCTTCCCTTCTCAAATATTTTTTTTGGTAGTGGTGGTGGGAGGCTTAATGAAGACTCAAGCAGATGTTGATATTGTGAAGCCATTTGGCTGCTAGTGGAGATCCAGAAGGAAGGGGATGGGGAAAAAATCCCTTATTATTTTATATTATTGACACCACTGCCAAAGGAAAAGGGCAAGTGAAGTTAATATTTTCACATTAGAGCAACAGGCCCTTCATAAATTATTAAAACCCATACAATTTATTATCCTGTCCAAAGCTATAAAAGTTATTTAAAAAGTATGTAGCATCACAAGCCATTTTACTTAATTAATGATTTTATTTTTGAAGCCAGGATGTGTTGTGGTTTATAAATCATTGTGCTAAATCCTAACACTTCCTTAAGAGAGAGTGTTGGCTTTTGCTAATCAGCTGTTGCCTATGGGGCCGAGACATTACTATATCCATGACTCCTGCAGGAAATACTTTAATGCCAAGCTCCAACACTCTGCAGACCAAATGGTAACCTTTGCACAAAGCTAGAAATTATGTTTAAACAAAGTGGGAAGGGAAGGAACTGAAACAGACTTTTATTCGAATGTGTTTTCTGATCCGTGTTCATACTTGTCTTGTGCTCTATCCACGAGCAGACAGAATAAGCATGCAGTGACAAGTCATTTCAAAATATTTATTTCTTAAAAAAAAAAAAAAGGAGGGACATTTCAGGGTCATGGTCTTAATGGTGGATAAATTGATCCATCTTCCAATGCATTTACCTCACAAACATACAAAAGCATGCATTCATCTCCTGATCGTGCTAGTTAAACAATGTCTTCTAAATAAATAAAGTTCAAAGCAAAAAGAAAGTTGGAAGATATACACAGAAAATTATTGATTAAGGAGCTTCTGTTGAGGATTTGGAAAAGAAGGTATTGTAAGATTGACAATTTGCACTCTGGACAACTGCTCCTCATGAGGAGATTATAACTGGAAGTCAAAGGATTTCAGTCATGCTCACAGCTGTAATTTCAGTCGATTACATGAGCACAACCAAACCTCAGTTCTTAAACACTTGTGGGTACAGTCATTTTACAGCTAAAGAATTATCACATTTTTAAAATGTAAGGATAATATTCCATTTGGTGAATTATATTTTTATGGGTTACAAAGGAATAAAGAAAGAAAGAAAAGATTTTAAGGATGAGGGAATTTTTAGAAAAAAAATAAAGGAAAATTGGAAAAGATCTAAATGGAGGTGTTAGAAGAGACTACATAAAAACTCTAACAGATGCAATGAGAAACTTGAAATTTGCATTATATTATAATCTTAAATAGAATTTTTATAAAATGATGTATCATTGGTGTATGTTACCAGATCAATTGTCTAGAATGTAGACAATTTAAAAAATTAATTTTTTTTACATGTTTGGTTTACATGTAAAAAAAGCTAGAAAATTCTGGGTTCAAATACATATAATAGAGGATTTTGAAGATTAATATTCAATTGAAGCCAGAGTGTTTAGACAAACAGTTGGAAATCATGGATTTTATTTTATTTTATTTTAATTTTTTTGGGACATGGTATCTGTAATGAGACTGCTATTATGCACAAAGATGGAAACAGTCAACTTACCCACAATGGATGAATGGCTGGTAAAATTGATAGAACTTGCTGAGATGGCTAAATTAATTTATTTGATTAGAGGAAAGATAATATATACATTTACTTTCTGACTTTTTGCATGAAATGGGATTTATATTTTTGATGATTAGACAGAATAGATTATAGAAAGAACAGAGTTAAGTTGTAACCATAGGGAAGAGGTAAACCTACGCTTGTATTTATCACTGCTGTGATGTAAACTGGAAGCCACATCTTTGTACCTTTTTTCTTTCTTTTCTATTTGTCCTTCAACTTTTTCCTTTCGTGCACTTTTAGCTTTTTCTTTGATAGCTTTCTCTTTTCTTTTCCTTATTTTATATTAGTTTGTATTCATTTTTTATTTTTATTTTTAAAAGTCTTGAATAAATTACATGAAATAATAATAAGGAATAAATAATAAGGAAATCATTGATTAAGTAGAGCCAAGTACACAGAGATAAAACTGAATGTTTTGACCACTGCCCACTTTTTAGAGGCAGTTATTTGGTTACTTTTTCAACAAAAGTAACTTAAAATACAAAAAAAAAACAAAACCCTCCAAATGCTTAGCTGTATTCTATTTAATACATTTGGTATCAATTTTAAAATATAAAACTGTCAGTATTGCTTTTGTATTTTTATTGTAATCACGTAATTGTATTTTTAAAGAGTTTTTGGATATATTTATTTAAAATGTGAATGGTAATTAAAAAAAATATAGAAAACAAAAGATAAAATGGCTAAACAAGTTAATAGTTTCGTCAAAACCTGCTATACCAACAAATGTATTGAGAAGTAAAATAAATTATAAAGATTTTATCACAGACCTATAGGTGAAATAGCTGAAACAATATCTTTATTCTATTGGGTACTTAAATGTGGCAGTAGAAAGAATTGATAAGATGTCAGGATATGTTCTTTTTTAAAATAATTGAAAAACTAAGTCTAATAGACTCATCTGATCATTTGAATATACTTCAACATCTTTTTCATTTAAAAAGTTATTACAGAGATATTGGCCCTTGGTCACTTAGCTACCAAATTGTGAATTATCCCCTATTTTAAGCACGCAAAAAGGACAGGTGATCTAAGGGATTTTCTAGTACACAATTACAAGACAAGAAAATTTTTATCCTGAGATAATAATTCATTTTAAGTATGGACATTGAGTATATGTCTGCTCAAATGATTGAAACCAATGATTTCATTTTTAAAACAAAAACCACAAAGCAATAGGCAACATGTAACACAGAAAAGCCTATTTATATATTACACCAATGTTCACTTCTTTATACAAAGCAAATTCTAGAAAATAAAAGATCCCATTGTTGTAACATAATAAAAGTAAAGTGCAGAATTGCTCTATTAATGCAGCACTTCAAAAACAGCTCCTGCAAGTTTGAACAAATGAAGTGCTTAGTTACAGGGAAGGCAATTACTAAGATTGGTGAACCAGAATTTAATACTATGATGCAATCTAGGGATTCTTTCTAGAGTTTTAAACTAGGAACTAGTTGATAGGGATTTTTATTTTTAAAATGGGAAAGTAAAATAAAATTTTAAAAAATATGCATAATATCCATTTTAAGAGGATGGATGAATCAAAAATAACTCGATAGATTAGCATTAGATAGGATATATCTTTTAATAAGATGGTTATCTTTAACTGAAAGACTATACCATTAATAGAGTGGGAACATACCAGCGGTGGGTTGCTCCTAGTTTGGCCCAGTTCTTAGAACCGGTAGAGGCAGGAGGCTCCACCCACCCATCCGGGATGCTTCTGCGCATGCGCAGAAGCGTCACGCATGTGCGCGAACCGGTAGCAACGGGTTTTAGAACCCACTACTGGAACATACCACATAAAATTAGCAATTGAACATATGATTCTTAAATAGTTTGCTTAGAGACAAGAACTGTTATGACAGCAATATATCTGATATTTTAATAAAAGAGCTATAGATAAACCTGTACATCATAAAGATCACCAAAGGATAACTACAAAAATGGTGCTGATAGTTTTACTTCAATTTTTGAAACTGATACTCTAACTTATCTAAGTGAAATGCTGTTAGACAAATAGCATATTTCTCGTATATTTATAAGAACATATTTTGTTTTGATTGAAGAAGTAAGCCAATGTATAGATAAAAACAGTCTGCATACCACAAAGGAAAATCTGTGGTTGAAATGTTTTGATTGAAGGGAATTGGTGATACTTTATATGAAGATGTAATGTAGTCAGCTCAATGTCAACATTTGCAACAGGTTGGATTTGCACTTAAATTTTGGATATAATTACCTGGATTGCCCATCATCCCATTTATGTACAAATCATGCGGCAAATAACAATCCAGCTCACAACAATCACAGCTCACAATTTTACTTATGGCAGGATCTGTCCACAATAGCTATGGATTAAAGAAAATGTAGGTTTCATAGGGCTGATCATTCCAATGTTGCTCAAATGTTAGAGCAATTAAAATGACCATGTACAACAAGTAAAAAAAAAATCATTGAGAATTAGAAACCTGTAGAAAAAGTGTTTTAGGGCCTTTTAAACACATACTGCTAAGGCAATCTAGTCAAATTGAATGCCCGCTGTCATGAATGCAGCCAGAATCCTGATTAGCTGAAGTTGTTTGCTTACTCACAGATGGGATGAATTGAAAGCTCTGCTCCCTGCATTCAGATACTTGAAACTATCTTTACACATTTAAGTAAATGATCAAAAAGTAATGGTTTGAATGAAGGTTTTAGCCAACAGCTAGGCCTGTGGGCTTGTGAGAAAGACTTGAAGATGTACTCACTCATTACCCTAATGTGTGAATTCGAAAATTCCTGTATTGGCTTTTCAAACAAAAACTTACACCATGTGTATTTATTTCCTGCCTTTATTATTTTTATACATAGTTCAAGGTGGAGAACATATTTAATTGTCCTTACTCTTCCAATTTTTCTGACAACAATAACCCTATCAGGTGGCTTGGGCTGAGAGACAGGGGCTAGCCCAAATCTCTCAACCAGCTAGCTTTCATACTTAGGGCAAGACTAGAACTGAATCTCCACTTTTAGTAAAAATAAAAAAAAATACAAATACAAAATCAGTCCTGGATTCAAATTAGTGAGTTCACATTTACGGATATGAATTTAATAAACTGAATTTGAAATTTGTTTTAAATGATTGGCAATGGGTTTAACAGCTTTCAGGAAGCCTAGTCCATTGTACCCTCCATTCCCTGACACCTAATGAGCGAAACAGTGTTCACATTCTTTTTGTCTGATGTTTATTAAAATTATAAACATACCTTAAAAGGTCTAAGGTAGGAAAAATCAGAGTGATTGGTCAAATACTGAGTGAATCTGACAGAGCAGTAGCTCCGTGTTAACATAATGTCACCTGTGATTGTTGCCAGACATTTATATTCTGACAACCGGAATCAGACAACTGAACAAAATTTTGAAGACTACCTATTTTTTTTTTAAAGTCTCTGGGAAGTGCTTGCAGAAAGATTCCACACAGCATTGTGAACTACGCAAAACTTTGTCCAGTCCTCCTGTTATTTATGCATGCATCACATAAACATATTTTTTTTAGGACAGAAATAAATTACCATTCATTTGGACTTTTCTAAAGAGTGATTGCAAAGAACAACCGGCTGTTCAGTAGGATTCCAGAGGTCTCTTAAGTATTATTAAGCCTCCAGAATTATTGCGAAGGCCCAGAACTACAAAGGTAAAGGAATGATTTCATCTGTATCTGATTTTAATCAAGCTTGGCTTACTGTTAAAAGGCTTGTTTAATGAAGACTGCATTTCCCTCCAGAGAGACTCGAACAGGCAGGCAACACGCTCTCAGCCAAGCAAGGTTTATTGCTGTAACAATAGCTAGAGGGTTGACCACAAAAATGTTTTCCTTTGAGTCTGCTTCTGATCATATATTGAACAGGAGGGGGGGCTAAACAAGACAGGGAAGGAGGGGGAAAATTGAAGTATATAACCATTAGCATGGGGGGGGGGAAGCCACTTACCCAGTTAAATTATAATCTGGAGCTGTTTGATTGTTGTTGTTTTTAATGTCCTCAATATAATGAATTTCTACAGTTTCTAATTGTCATTTTTTTTCTTTTCCACACAAAAACATTTTGGGCACACAGTCACTTACAAAGAATCACAGGCCCTGTGATTTCAATGAAAAAGAAAAAGGCCTTAAGAAAGGAAGTGCACCCTTCTGCCAAATCTGTAACAAGCCAGGGACCCTGAGATTTGTGAATTTGGCTTGCTTGCCTTCCACTTCGGAGGTTGCAAATTATGACATTTGCCTTTTGAAACTGCCCATATGCTATTATTCCCATTTATGGCAAAGGGACACAGCCAAAGGAATGCACGTACTTTGTCAAAATCTTTTCCCAGAGAAACGTCCGAGGAGATTACAGATGTGAGTGTAGCTCACACACTTGCTTGGGGTGGTGTGTTGATTCTGAACTCCTTCCAATTGCCAAAGGTACTTTGCCGATATTTAGAAGCGAAGTCCATTTTGACACATTTTGTTTAGTTAAGCAGAGAAGCCCATTTTTTAATAGAAACTCTGCTGCCAAAAATATAAACAAAGCAAACGCTGATGAATATAAATATTTGAAAGGCAGCACATTTTGCAATATCTAACAGCAACAGTCGCAAGAGAGCAGATGGAATCCTGGCTCATGGACGAGAGGAAGCCACTAAAATATGCCTCCCCAAAAAGCAGCCATCAATAGCGAGTGAAATATTGTTAGATGAACTGAATGGATCATTTTGTCGGCAGCTGAAATGGACATTCTGCTCGTTTCCAGTTTGCGAGGATATTACTTAAAGCATAAACCTCTTTAATTAAAGAGGAATCATTAAGTTTACTCCAATTGCGTCCTCTGAGGCTGGTTTGCTAATAAGCAACTGGACAAGGGATGTGTGAAATGAATAGCTGAAGGAAAACTCCAATAGTCAAAGAAAGGTCTAGAGGGTAAGGTTGGTTGATTAGACACCGTTTGTCCTGAATGGGTCCACAGCACATTGAATAGTAAATCCTAACTACCTTAGAAGATTAATTCTGAAGAAGGCACTCTTGGGTCAAAGTATACATAAGCGTGTGCCTAATCTCAGAGAAATCAGGCTATTTTCTCACAGCAATTAAGGAGAGGTCTAGGGTTTCACCCACAATGTATTTAAACACAGGATACAATTAAATCCCACAGTATTAATATCTTTGCTATGCAAAATTGTCTGGGAAATAGATTTTGCTGTCCTCTCAAATGGAAAGCAAAGCAAATTAAAGAGGATAACTTTAGTGGACATAATTATTCCTCTGAAACAAATACTAGGTGTTCCTTTGAAGCTGTTCTCTGTCACCTTCATGTGTTACAGAGAAGTAGATCTCAGTACAGAAATTGCCAAGAATTTAATTTGGGTTAAGAGATAGGAAAAGCAGATTTACTTTTAAACATATCAAATATTAACTCATCTATATCCATTTTTGCAACTACTAGAAAAATAATGTCTCAATGAAAGCTACCCATGACTAACAAAACAATATCTCTTTCTAGCCTTGCACTTTATAAAAGCAGAAAAAAGGGGGGGATAACCGTAACATCCTATTAACTATGAAGAGTTTAGAAATATTTCTTTCTGCCATGTTGTCTAAAGATTTTATAGT
Source organism: Thermophis baileyi (assembly GCA_003457575.1). Classification (NCBI taxonomy): domain Eukaryota; kingdom Metazoa; phylum Chordata; class Lepidosauria; order Squamata; family Dipsadidae; genus Thermophis; species Thermophis baileyi. The sequence goes on from QLTV01012194.1 coordinate 7,936,688, forward strand.
TCCATAAGGAAGGACTGGGCAGTAAGGCTCAGACAAAATGAATACCAATTTGAAACAGTGCTTGGAAGGAAGAGAATCAAATTTTCAGTTCACAATATGTTATGGGTCATGTATTGATCTGCTGCAGACAGATATTGTAACAATTCAAGGTTTGTTATTAAATAAGCTATCTCTTCGTTTGGGGTTCTAAATAACCTAGTTGGTAGACTTAGTTTTTGTTTCTGATTGTTTTATTATCTATCTATCTATCTATCATCTATCTATCTATCTATCTATCTATCTATCTATCTATCTATCTATCTATCTATCTATCTATCTATCTATCTATCTATCTATCTATCTATCCATCCATCCATCCATCCATCCATCCATCCATCCATCCATCCATCTATCATCTATCTATCTGTCTCTATCTATCCATCCATCCATTCACCCACCCACCCACCCATGTTAGATTTATAATACTATTTACCACAAATTCCTTTTTTTGCTGGAAAACCAGAATCAGTCATTCTTTTCTTCACTTATTGTTGATGGACATGTATTCACAAAGAAAGGTACTGTGGAAAGTTGTGAGGCCAGACTTTCTATGTTGTTTCTTGTCAAGTGCTGGAATAGCAATAGCAATAGCACTTAGACTTATATACCGCTTCACAGTGCTTTACAGCCCTCTCTAAGCGGTTCACAGAGTCAGCATATTGCCCCCAACAATCTGGGTCCTCATTTTACCCACCTCGGAAGGATGGAAGGCTGAGTCAACCTTGAGCCAGTGAGATTTGAACCGCTGAACTGCCGAACTACCAGTCAGCTGAAGTAGCCTGCAGTGCTGCACTCTAACCACTGCGCCACCTCGGCTCTATGTATGAATAACATACATACATACATACATACATACATACATACATACATACATACAATTCAGCAGCCCAATCATATAAACATTTACTTTTAATAAACATTTACTTTTAATAGGGAGCCAAGGGGGCGCAGTGGTTAGAGTGCAGCACTGCAGGCTACTTCAGCTGACTGGTAGTTCGGCAGTTCAAATCTCACCGGCTCAAAGTTGACTCAGCCTTCCATCCTTCCGAGGTGGGTAAAATGAGGACCCAGATTGTTGGGGGAAATATGCTGACTTTGTAAACCGCTTAGAGGGGACTGTAAAAGTACTACGAAGCGGTATATAAATCTAAGTGCTATTGCTACTTGGAAATATAGAACACACTGCCTTATAAATGCATATAATTTGTAACATAATTTTACATGGAGAAAGTCCACTGAATTTTCTGCAACCAAGAGTAACTTACAACACTTAGAAATGTATCCTTGTGACCATTGTAGATCAGTTAAATAAGAACAAACGGATAAGAACTGATTAACTCTCAGCTTCATTCTTGTCTGCAAAATTGTCATAATCCTGAATGGAACAACTCTTTGGTGGTATATCAGATTTTCATGAAATGTACAACACTACAGTTTTGGCTTTAAAACAACACCAGAGATTTCTTTCCAAAACCCAGCTTATTTAGATTTTTTGCTAACCTTTTAAAATGTAGCATTTCCCCCTCATATAAAAGCATGCATTTAGTTGCTTACTAAAGACTTTTGTTTTCTTTTTTTAAAATGAAAGTCTGACCTTTTAAATGATTGTTTTTTTCAGCACTTTCAAGAGAGACCCTTTCACCTATCATCTCTACATTTTAGATGTGCTGTAGTGAATGAACCTCTAACCTTTTCTGCAAAATGTGACTTGCTGCAGAACACCAAATCCCTTACTAATTTTAATTATGCTTATTAGTGCTTTCATGGGGGGAGGGAATGAGTTTTAGAATGGTATTTGTTTTTTAAAAAGTTTAACAAAAGAACACTTTTCCAGTAGCTCAGGTTTAATACAGTCATTCAGATTTTATCTTCAATTTACTCTGAAACAAATCAAAACAAAAGTTGCAATCTGGGATCTAAGAGAGCTGAAAGATTAGAGGCATTTTTTTTCACTATCTGTACACAAAGTCTTATTTGTGTAAGATTTGTCTCATCTTCTTCCAAGTATCAGACCAATTCTTTGTTTCTGCTTGCTGATACCATTGTTCAAGTAAGTTACTTCAAATGTTATTCCACTAGTAGTGAAAGCACAGCTCATTTCTTTCATTTTTTTTCTATGAGTGCATCATTGAATAAAAGCCAAAGGAAGATAGACAAATTAATACAAATTCTCTCATTTCACAATGTTTGGAAATGTTCAGTTTATCATTATACTGTTTAGTCTTTACATCGTGCACTTCATAGGGTGAGAGCCTTGCTCATTCATTTGTTCATTATTCTAATTTAAGGGGGGAAAAATAAAACAAAGTTATAAATATATGTATAGGATTCTATATTTGTCCTCATACAATGTTTCATAATTTATGTATAGGAAATATTTTAGTATGCTCTTAATCGGAGCATTTCAAGATTTAGTGATAGGACAGGTTTCATCTTTTATCAAACACATCAATAACTTCCATCAGAGTATAATGTGAACATAATATTTCTGTTCATGTATTGCATTATCAGGTATATTATATTCATACACAAAACTAGTATGCATGTGCATAAATGATCTTCACAGACCTGAGGAATCATACATAACAACTGTGATTGTTGTATCCTGTGCTTGGAAAATAGACCTACTTGTTTTGTTGTCCGGATGACTTGAGACCATCTTTCTCTTCTGCTCCTGCTGTCCAGTGATAATACAAATTTACCCAGCAACTAAAATTACTGGAGAAGAAGGGCATTTTTGGAGATATTAGCTACTAGTTGGTAAAAAGTGGTAAAAAGCTGAGAATTGAATATTGGGAATCCAGCGGTAGAGCTAACTTCATATTATTTCAATTTACCACTGATATCTAGATGGAAACAGTAAAAGTTATTTATTGGTGGTAATTCCTATTTGTTCTTAAGCAAGGTTCTTTAGAGTTCTGTGGTTCAGGACTCAAGGAAAAGGCTAGGACTAGGCAAAACGTTGAGAACTTGCATTGAGAATAAGTTGTGGTGTGGGTTGAAACAATCTGTGAAATGTTACGATGGTGATGATAAGGGTAAGAAATCCTGAGATATAAGAAAAGTGACGCACTGATCAAAATAAAAAATGTCTTATATTTTAAACAATGCCTCCTATGAAAAAATCACTTACTTTACTTCTGAGATCATGAAGCATTTCAGATGTCAGATGTTAACTTTTATTCGTGGCTCTGCAGTCCAGTGGATTCCGATGGTTCGTGATGGTGAATGGAGTGGGAGAAGAAGGAAATTCTTGGGCATGGAGTATTTCCCGAAGCTGTTTCAAGGAAGATATCTGATTGGCTCTGTACGTTATTTAACTGAGAGAAATAAGGTCAAATTGAATTCCTGTCAAGTCTTCAAAGTACCCCAGGGTGCTAATTTTGTATACTAGTGACAAGCATGGCAGGAAAGATGAGGACTTGATTCAAACCAAAATGTCGCAGTTTACATGCCTATAAAGCTAAGTATTTGCACTGCGGTAAATGTATATTTTAGTGAGTGTTTTTGCATCATCTTTCTTACTAAGCCTTTTGAACTTGTGCTCATGTCCAGGAATTTTTTTTTTTAATCTTTCAATAGCAAAGGGTCCAACAAAACAGGCTTGGTAGCATGTGCTTATTTCAGAGAGGCTGTGAGGGAGGAGTTTTGGAATAAAATTCATCTGTGTGCATGGAGTCCACTCCAGTCACACACAGATGTGAGTGGTTAACTGTACAAGCAAGGAGAGCAAATCCACACAACAATACTTCATTCACCAGAGAAATCTGCAGCGGATTACAGTTTCTCTATGGTTACGTCTGTTCTTAATTTACTGCTTTTATTCAGTTTTCAACCATAAATGAGCCCCTTATGAGACATTCGCTATGCAGAATTGACAACTCTTTTTATCTGCTTGAAAAATATTTTTGGATAATAATTTATGGTTAGGAAATATTTTAAGCAGCTTCAATAGTTACTTTATATTCATTCAAAGCTTAATGATGCAGTGACTCCCCATTTTTATTTTTTAAGAAAAGAAATCCAGGACAATCTGGTAATTTCACATATTTATAACAAAACATAGCTGCTTGGCTGAATAGGAAAACAATTTTTTAGAAGACATATTTCATGGTACTGTGATATGTTTTTTCTCCCCCTCCTCCATCCAATATTTTGAAATGTTACTTCTCATTAGAAAGCTTATTAGGGAACTTTAACAAATGTTTGTGTAGGTATGAAAAAAAAAAACCTATAAAAAGATGTATTTATATTGCATGCATTCATGTTCTCTTCATGTATGCACATATTGTCCACATAAGTATATGTGTGAGTATATGTTTTTTATGTTCATAGGTTTTTGTTCTGATGTGTCAGAGTTGACTATAATGCTTAAAGGCACAAGACAGGGTAGTATAATATTTATCTATCAAATTAAAAAGTGAACAGAATAATATTATTTCCTTAATTAAAGTTTAGATTGTTATTGTCTTATCCAATGACCTATTGTATGGAGTTATTATTTTATATTTCAGGGGAATTTATGTAGGAAACAGTATAAAATATATTAATTATCAACTTGTATAAATCATCGTAATCTTAATAATTGGCTTTACTTTTGCCTTCTGTTGTGCAAACTTGGGACTTTTTAAAAAATAAATCATGAATTTGATATTAAACCCAGATCTTTGTATCATAATCCCAGGGTGGACCATTAAAAAAAAGGTATGGCAAGACAGAATGTTGGACCATCTAGGTCAGTACTGTCTCCACTGAAAAGCCAAAGCAGTCCAGAAATTCAGATAACTGGTCTTAGTAGTTACAGAGATTGAATTTTGGGCTTTTCTATGAAACAGATGAGCTCTGCCTCCAGAGCTACAAATTTTCTTAAACTTGTAAATGGCTCATAGGTGCAAAGAAGAACATGTTTCAATTTCTCTTTATGATTCTACAATTTCAGGGAAGCTATATGACAATGGTTTAGATTAACATAACTGGATAGATTATTACATTTTAATTTGCATGTTGAATTAGTAGGGCTCATGGGAAGGCTTGGCACTTGGATGAAAGTTATGTTCTAGAAGGGAACTATGATATTGTTCAAGGCAACTACTTCCAGCAAAGAATCAAATATAATCATAGATTTCGCTACATCGTGATTTCCTATCTGCTTCGATATACATCCTTAGAGAGACACCATCCAATGGTATCATAATTGGCTACAAAAGAGAGAAGTCACTTCAGTGATATGGAACACTTTTATTAATTGAGACAATAGTGATGAGGCTGTAGAAAGCCTTCCAAGATGGCAAATTCCCTTTTGTATTATTTTAGATTAATTTAAAGTGCTGGCATACAAACTTTACAACTTGATTCTTGGCAGAATATGAACATTTTCAGACTCATTGATACTCAGGGAATCTTATGCTATGACAGAGGAAACTCCCAGAAGATAAACAAAGGAAAACACTTCAATGAGGTTCTTGCGGTGTTTTCCTCATTAGCAGCTACCGTGTCTTGAACGGGGAACTAGTGCTTTGGGACAAGTTTTCCTGGCATTAGCAAAAAAAGGACATTGTGTTTACTGGCAAACACACTTTATGATTTTTTTTAAAAAAAAATTTTTTTGTGGAGCCATAGGTAATCTGAATTTTTAAAAGTATAATAAAAACAAATTAAATAGTAGATTTCAAAAAAAAAAAAAAAAAGGACATGTATAGCTGCTGTATTCAATTTTACTCCTGTTCAGTGAACTAATTTTAGGTTACTTTAAAGTGTTAACTCTTCTGATTTAGGGGTTCCAGTTCTTCATTTCTTTTCAATGTATAGGTCTGATTTCAGATAAAAGTATTTTTATGCTATTAATTCTCATTGTTTCTTACCAGTTGATACACTGTGGTTGCAAACTAAGTGTTTCTTCCATTTACCTGTATTAGCAGTTTCTCAGTTAGAATATAATACTCATGATATAATCCTAACCAAAATCCTCATAGTAATTAATATATTTAAAATATACTGATGGAACAAACACTCTTCCCTTTTATCAATGATTTTAAATGGGGTAAGTTGCCTGACCCTCATTTACCTGATGTTTTAATTCCTTTTTTTGATGAGTGGCAATCAAACTGCATCATTAACCTGTTAGCAAAATTAGTTGTTACTAAGATCTCTCGAAAGCATTTATTAAATGAGCCAGCCCAAAAAAGCAGACGTTTCAATGCATTCCTACATGTCCTTATCAGTTGCCTTTCAGAATCATGGAAATCAAAGCTATAACTTTTATTCTCACTCAAACCAAGGCCCACTCAGTCCCAAGCACATGCCACTAACAATTCTAAAGCACAAGGACATTTTAGGATCCCTTTTCCTAACGGTTATTTTACCTTCAGGGGATGGGGAGGACTGTGAAGCCCAGAGAAGCAATGCAATCACTAACAGCAACTGGAATGTCTATAGACATATTTCAACAACATTGTTATTGTGACTAGAATTTTGAAGGTTTTCACAAGCTAGCATTGTGAAATGTGTGACAAGGTGGGATTTAGTTTTCAACAGCAGCTGAGAGTATTGCCATGTTTCATTTTCTCTTAAGCAAAAGGGATAAGAAATATTATTAGAAGAAAATTTATTACTCAGCCTTCTACGTGTTGCTTGAGTTCCTAAGAGCAAATGTTCTAGGCCACAACTGTTCACAAATCTAGAAATTTTACAATTTTATTAGAAAAGAAATTTGTGTTTCAGTACTTCATGATGACAATTGAAGTTACTGATTAATATAATGCTATCTTGGAGTCTCTTTGATTTCATTTTTTTGTAACTGCTTGTCTATTTAAATTAAAATATGCAATTATATTTCTCTAGTCATGACTACCTTTGGGGCCTAGCATTATCATCCACAGTGATCTTGTGGAGACTAGCTTAAATACTATCCTTCCTTTGCCTACAAAGGGTATGATAACCACTAATCTGTTGTTAAAGTATCCCTGTCATTCCAAAATAATTATTTAGAGATTACTCTGTTCCATTCTTCTCCATTCCATACATTTTCATTCGGACTACTACACATATTACTAATGAACACACACATGGAGACTACATTAGTTATACTACATACTATTACACATAGTAATATTGTAAAAGGAATATAAATCCATTAATTATGCTTCAGTCAAGCCAGTGGTGGGATTCAATTATTTACTACCAGTTCTGTGGGCGTGGCTTGGTGGGTGTGGCATGGCTTGGTGGGCGTGGCTTGGTGGGCATGGCAGGGGAAGGATACTGTAAAATCTCCATTCCCACCCCACTCCAGGGGAAGGATACTGTAAAATCCCCATTTCTTCCCAATCAGCTGGGACTCGGGAGGCAGAGAATAGATGGGGGCGGGGGCGGGTGAAATGCTCCCGGTTCGCTCTTACCTGTCAGTCGCCGTAGTGCTGGTCTCCAAGGTAGCGCAAGGCGCTGCCCACCCGCCCGGACACCGCCCGGATGCCACCATTTGAGTTCTTTTACCCTCTGCAAATGCACAGAACGCTTTGCACATGCACAGAGGGTAAAAGAACCCAAATGGTGGCATCCGGGTGGCGTCCGGGCGGGTGGGCGGTGCCTCGCGCTACCTAGCGCAAGGCGCTGCCCACCCGCCCGGACACCGCCCGGATGCCACCATTTGAGTTCTTTTACTCTCTGCAAATGCACATAACGCTTTGCACATGCAAAGAACCCAAATGGTGGCGTATGCAAAGAACCCAAATGGCGGCATCCGGGCGGCATCCGGGCAGGTGGGCGGTGCCTCGTGCTACCTTGGAGACCGGCACTACGGCGACCGACAGGTAAGAGCGAACCGGGAGCATTTCACTCCTGGGCGGGGCCAGTCAGAGGTGGTATTTACCGGTTCTCTGAACTACTCAAAATTTCTGTTACTGGTTCTCCAGAACTGGTCAGAACCTGCTGAATCCCACCTCTGGTCAAGGCTTCTCAAATTTGTATCTACCTGGGAAATAGATCACAAACAAATTTGAGGAACAATCCCAAATTTTAGTGGAAGCATAATCAAAAACATATTTCTATTCTGCCTAGACAAACTTACAGCCAAGTCAAGATTTTTCACAGTTGCTGCTTTAAATAGCATGCATCAATTCAAAATTAATGTAAAACAAGAAATAAGAGTAGGTAGAATTACACAAATTAAGCATGCCAGTTCCCATTTTCCCATTATCCTTTGTTTGGTTATCCTTTCTATTATATACACACAACATATGATTTAGACAGCTAAATTATTAATTTCCAATGAAAAGGCATTATTTTATGAAGTTACAAAATTATATTATTTTATAGATTGAAACTGAACCATTGAAAAGACTAAATGTATTTTTTTTCTTTCTAACATTCAACACCCCCCCTCCAAATCATTAGTTTTATTATTGGAGATCACACCATCACAAAGTTTGTAAAATCCCTGGGTTAAGTCATTTTTACCAGAACGTTTACAAGTACATCACTAATCTAAACACTCTTCCTTTCAGGACAATCTGTCTAGTTGGCCTGGTGCATGGAACAGCTTTCGGTTAAAAAAAAACAAAAAAACCTCCTATTATACTTTTGACTTCTATTATCTCATTCACTTTTCACCTGTCTAGCCATGACATATTTTAATGGCTTACAACAATAACAGATAAAAACATATAAAATATTATATTAACAGTTTGAATCTCTATAAACCAGTTCAAGCTGGGGGAAAAAAAACTCTGGCTAAAGAAGAAGCTTTTTCCCAAAAGGCAAAACAGCTTTTAAGGGAATTCATTTTGGCTTGGGGAATACAACAGAAGCTCTCTTTCTATATGACTAACCATCAGAAAATGAGGTCATTTTTAAAAGACCTCTGCTACTGATCTTATCTCTGGGCAGGTTCATAGTAAAGTAGCCAGTAGTACCTAGCGAGTAAATAAATTGGAGTTTCAGGGTCTCTCAACTCGATTTCTTTACATCATTGGTGCCATACACTATTAACTCTAGCACTTTGTATCAGATTGTCAAGATCATGCAGGCTATTCTAGGTCTTTGCAATTCAGTGGTTTCTCTGCCTAATTATTGAATCACCCATGACTGTACAAATGGATATGGAATTAAAAGTGCAATAACTATAAGCACTGTAGGAAAGAGCAATGGATATGCTTGTTATCCCTTGTCGCATGCCAGTGATGTGCTAAAGGAGATATTTCATTCATGATGTTAATCATGCCTAATCCAAATGAAAGAAATAATAGATTAAGACATGATAGATATCAGTTTGAATTAAAATAATTTGAGAGTTATTGGGCCCTATTCAGCATTATACAGCTGAGAGGATGGCAAACCTACTATTTTACGAAACTGATTTTGAATTTTGTTAACATTACCCAAGAACAGGAAATTTAAAACCCTGCATGAAGGTAAAAAAATCAGGGGTGAAATTCAGCAGGTTCTGGAGAACTGCTAGCGGAAATTTTGAGTAGTTCGGAGAACCAGCAAATACCACCTCTGGCTGGCCCCAGAGTGGGGAGGGAATGGGGATTTTGCAATATCCTTCCCCTGCCACACCCACCAAGCCACACCCACAGAACCGGTAGGGAAAAATTTTGAATTTCACCCCTGAAAAAATTATATTAAATATTGTATTTCCTGTAATTTGTGTCATTATTAATAGTTTAATAGTAGCAATATACTGCTTTTGACATGAATTAATCTGTTTTCATGATTATAGAAGCACCCGGACTCATTCCTGCTCTTCAAATTTTATCCTTCCATACCTGAGAAGAAATAGGTTCTTGAATGTACACTGCATTCAGGACAACAAAGGGTAGAGTTCTTATCTCAAGAGCACTTAAAAAGACTTAAGAATAGTTGATAATTATTAACCTATTGTTAAGAATTGCACTATTAGTTCAAGGCTGTCTCTAAATTTCCATTCAAAAAAGCCTGTATCAAAATGCTTAATTCAAAAGGATTTATGACACTAAATAGAAGGGAGGGAGCGTTTTTATCTGGAATCCCACATTATGACACTGCAAACTTCCCGAACTTGGCTATCTATTGTACTTGTACATCTATCATTATATTTGTCATAATTGACTAGGAAAATGTTCAAGGTTTCTACTTAATCGGAGATTTATATGTACATAGGATTATGATAATGTTAGGTTAGATAAAAGACATAAAGTAAATTGAATAGCAGCATCTTCTGTATAACTGAGGTACAATTAATAGAAAAACTACAGTAGGTAGCGATAGTGTTGAGTTTATCTTTACTACAGATTGACATCTTCAGGGTAGAAAAAGACTGGTTAGTTATTACCAGGAGAAAGTATGACAAAAATTAATGAGTGCTATAACCTACGGTTGCAAATAAATGTTTCGATGTAATGAATATATAGCATGTAGAGAATCTTAAAATTTGCATATTCAAATGCCCTCACTTATGTATTGCCTTGGTAAGAAATTATCCCTTCTACTCATTTTGTATGGTTGGAGCAGGATTCATTCCACAACAGGAACAATATGCAAACACAACTTTGTAGAATCAGGTTATTTCCATTTCAGCAGATTACTTTCTTAAGAGAAAGTAGTGCACTCAGGGGAAGTAATCATATACTTCTGCCAAACTATATGGTAGACCAGGGGTGTCAAACTCGCAGACCGCGGGCAGGTTGTGTCACGTGCTGGCCCCACCCTCACCTGGTTTAGCGAAGGGGGAAAAAGTCCTGATACGTCATGTGACAATGCCGTGACGCCGCAAGTTTGACACCCCTGTGGTAGATCATGTATAGCATATTATTGTAATGTGATACTACAACCATGGTAAGTACTTTCCTAGCAACTACAGCAAAAATATTGAATAAGGCTTGAATAAGGCTAAAGAACTGATGTCAGATGTTATGAATGGAATTTGCTCTCAGTATGAACTTAGTAGGATTGTGCAGAAGCGAAGCATTTTTTCCAAAACTACTTCACAAAGGAGTGTGGGTTCCTTCCTACTAAAAGCAAAGTGGCGACATTGCTTTGCTTGTTCTGTTTCTTCCCACAGTGATTGTAGCTAAAAGAGGCCTTTGAGGATGTTATACATTCACAGCTACTGGAACTACTGGTTGTAGTTTCAAGATGATGCAAAATACCTTGTCAAGAAGGATCCAACTACCATTTTGCTTTAGTGGGAATCATTACATTGCCACTTCTGTGTCACAGCTTGTCAAATAATATATATATTTTCTAAATAATTTTATATATGTAGGTAGGGAGCCTTGTGGTTTCTTCTCAACTGCTGTTTCCCTCCTTGCATTGCTAATTTCTCTAGTAATAAATGTTACCTCACATTCTTTCTATCTAATCATGCTTTGGGGCAAGGACCCTTGTAATTTTAGAGTTACCTTCAATTCAGATAAATTCTGAATTTGCAACAAGCTAATTGTACAATTATTGTAAGCATTAATAATGTATTATTACATTATAATACATATAATATAAGAGCCGTGGTGACACAATGGTTAGAATGCCGTATTGCAGTCTGACTCTGCTCACTGCCAGAGGTTCGATCCTCACCGGCTCAAGTTTGACTCAGCCTTCCATCCTTCTGAGGTCTGTAAAATGAGGACCCAGATTGTTTGGGGGCAAAATGCTGATTCTGTAAACTGCTTAGAGAGGGCTGTAAAGCATTGTGAAGCGGTATATAAATCTAAGTGCTATTGCTATTAAGGAATATTGAACTGTTACTGTTGCTTTTCAAAGTCTGGAACAGTTAAATCAGTAGCATGTATCTTAAAGTACTAGGATTCAACAATAACTCTAGAGCAGACCTGAGCATTTTATGCCTATGGGACTGTTCCACTCTGGGACTGTGTATAGCATATTATTGCAATGTGATACTACAACCATGGTAAGTACTTTCTTAGCAACTACAGCAAAAATATTGAATAAGGCTTGAATAAGGCTAAAGAACTGATGTCAGATGTTATGAATGGAATTTGCTCTCAGTATGAACTTAGTAGGATTGTGCAGAAGTGAAGCATTTTTTCAAAAGTACTTCACAAAGGAGTGTGGGCCCGCTGACTTTTTCACTCTGGCACATAGAAGCAGGTTGGTGGGGGGATGGGGCATTGGTGGCAGAGATGGGGCAGCACCATTGGGGACAGGATGTTGGCAGCGGGGAATGGGTGGCATCAGTTGGGGGTGCGGCATTGGTGGGGCAGCAGCAGCAGCAGCTCTCCAAAACAGTCTCAATTTCTCATGTGGCCCCTTGGGAAAATTAATTGCCCACCCCTGTTCTAGTGGTAAGATCTTAGTTGGCTTAATTCTCTACAAAGGAGACGCTTTTCTTTATGCTATCATTGGAATCATGATCTATAAAATGGAAATTATATAGGTTGAGGTCCAGGTTTCAAGTTATTCATTTCCAATTTTATTAAAGATCTCTCCATATCCAGATATATGGAAAGCTAAAACAGTGGTAACTAGAAAGAAGTTGTTGTAATTATTAGTTATACAAATAATACAAACTTGCTTGCGAAATCTGATTATTGTAATAGGAAAGGTACCTGAGAGAGCAAAATTAGGGAAGATGCTGGATGAGGAAGGTTGTTTGGTGTTCAAAATTTGACTTAATAAATAAAACTGAAAATCATAATTTCTGCTGTACCATCTTCTGCTCCAGAAATTTGAAGGCTTGCTGTTTCCTGGTGCCAAAGGAAAAAAAGAAAAAGTATCATTTGTTTAGTGAATATTTTTTACATATTATATTTAAGATAATTATAATAATAAATTCAGATATTTATGATGAAAATTAGATTGTCAAGAGCCTCCATTTCTTCCATCAATTTTAGCCACTCAATAGTGCGTCAGTTTTTAAAAATTGTGTTTCCTGTTCTTAGTAGTAGAGAAAGAAATTGGCACTTGACTTATTTTAGGTTCTTTTCTTTTGCTTAATGTAGATTTGATGTTCTACAAATTTTAATGGAGTTTTGTAAAAAGCCATCACATTCTGCCTGGTCAGGCTGGTAAAACCGAGTTTAAATGGTGATGGCCAGCTAAGGATTCCCCACCCCCTTTCCTTTTCTTTTTGTGAATTCCCTTGTATGCAGCAGATGTAATTAATGGAAAGCAATTTGCTGATATCTTTTCACACTTCCTTTGTGGAAATGTACAAAACTAATCTCCCCAAACAAAATGCAAAACAACGGTTGAAAGTCTGTCCTTTAACCTTTCAATGAATTTTAAAAATGCCTATTGGAGATGCACATTAATAATGGCTGTTAAGCTCAGGGGAATACTTTATATTCATCCGTGCTTCATCAGGCAGGTTCGTGGCCTCTGCCGTACTGCAGTGGCTCCCTCTATTCCGAACACAGTATGGGGGAAGGACGATAAGTACTACTTGGTAATTAAAAATGTTACTAGAATTGTTACTGAGAAAACCCCTAATGCTAAGAATGTTTCTGGAATAAAAAGTCAGCATACTAAAATTCAAGAAAGATGTGCCAAATTGTGCTCTGCACAGAGAATCCAGAACAACTTATATGCGATGGCAAACTGATTTTCAGTACACGGACTCTGTCATCCAATGCTGGTTTTCTCCCAAATATATAGACAGCATTCAGACAAAATTAAAGAATTAACTGTGGGAATGGATCATAATGGATACAAAGGAAAGAAAGGAAGCGCTGTAAAAAATGGGAAATTGGAATTTTATCTGTTTTCAAAAGCAGCTCCAAAATATTTTACACAAAGCGCTAGAATTAAAATAGCCTGTATGACAATGTTGTGATTAAAGCTATGAACAATTTATAAGACATTCTGGTAGTCTGATCATTTCATCTCAGAAAGTATATCATAGAGTGGAAAATTAAAGATACTGAATATCTTTTCCTTGAGGTTTGGGGGTTTTCATTTTGGAATGAATGGCTGCTAGCACTATTGTTCATTTGTACTGTGTAATTGTTTAGGCTTTTCTTCCTTTTTTCTTGAAAAAAAAAAGCAATGTGATTGGAAAAGTAGAGGTTGACATTATTTTGTGACTGAGGCAAGTTGATTGTGCTATGAAAGCCTTGTCTGGAAGGATTCTTTACAGCAAGAACTGTGAAATCAATTCAGATGTAGGCCTTAACATGGGGAGAGGGGCAGGCCGGGCAGCACAATAAATATCAAAGTATTGGGAGTATAGTAAGATAAAGTATATAGTAAGTAGAGAAATACGTGATTCTCAAAATGTCATAATTTCATCATATATCTACCGAAACAATTGATGTTAAGATCAGAATGAATGGATATAAATGTATATAGCATATAATCAAATGAAAACAACTATAAACATCAGATAACACTTTAATTGTGAAAAATGAAACTAGGTTGGCAAAGGGTCGGGAAGCTTGCAAATGGTTCAGACTTTAAAAAACAAAAACAAAAAAAACTAAACTGTTTTAAAAAAAAGAAGGCAGAAAATATGCCAGAGAGACATAACTCATGAAATTTCACAAATTTCATATCTGGAGTTCCACAACTCAGGTTAAAAACATTTTCTGAGATTTCAACCGTTTCCCCTCCCCCATTTAAATTAATAGTTTCTTGGGGATCATAGTCAGATGTTATGGCCCAGGTTCTGAGAGAAACAGTGATAAAATGCTTAAAATTATGAAGCAGTTTCATGGAATGTGGATATCAGTTACCTCCATTTTAATTTTTTATATTTCAGGTCCCACTAACTATTCCTTCGACTTTTCTACTCTAAAATATAAGATGCATTCTTGCTTTTCTGTACGGATACACTTGCATACATCAGTTGATGAGAGTGTCATCTGTTGAAGCTTTTATCCCATAAAAATAAATAACTCACAAGATTCTTGGCTCTTTTTTTGAAATAATGTATGCCGGATTTTTTTTTAATACAGCAAGAAACTCCACAGAATATTAAAAATCATAATTTTCCTGGGTAGCTAGAACTTCTGAACTTAATAATTCTTTTTAGATTTTGTTCTTTGTGTTATTTCAAATTATAGCAAAAAAATAAAATAAAATAAAACAATAGTCAAAGAGAGTATTCTGAGTTTTAGCAAAAGAGAAAGAGTCAGGTTTAAATTTTACTTCATCTACATTTCTGTGTGGTCTATTTATTATATGGGATGAATTTATATTCAAAATAACATTTTTTTAAATTCTAAAATACAAATTCTACAGCTGTTTCAACTGCTTCTTACGGTAGTATAAAAGTTTAAGAAGAATAATTTAACCGTATTAATAGATATGTTTAAATAGTAGCTTATAATAGCTTTATGATAAAAATATCAAATATTAAGGCATGTCACTTCATTCTCTCACAATGTTAACATGTAAATGCATAATGCCAGAATAAGGCCGCTATACTTTGCATAGCAATGTACTTCTAACACATATCTTGCATGTTTGTACACTGAGGAAAGAGAATGGCAGTATAATAAATTTACGCCATGGCATCTTCAACTACCTCTTTACATTCCTAATTACTCATCCCAACTGCTTTAACTTATTCTAATGTTCACACTGTAGTAAATGTGGGCAGTTTTGAAAACGTTGAACTTTCTCAGTTATCTGACATTGGAATTCCTTGAGGGATAACTTCCTGATTAAGTATCACATCTATTAAACTGACTTGTGCTGAATGGACAATTAGTATATTCTCTGACAATGAAGTGCAGGTTATGTATCTAATCAGAAAAAGCAATTAAAGCATGTGCACACAATACAATATAAAAGACAGCTTACAAACAGCAACTGTAGTCAGAGAGGAAATTATCAACACAGCAGAGACAAAAGTGAAATTTTTCATCCACCCTTCTTTAGAGCTTCAATTCTGATTGCCTGGCACTGCCCTATTATTTCTGTAAAATATGCAAATAATAGTTACATAGAAAGGATAGGCAGCCACCTACCAAATGGATTTAGGACTTTTCAGCAATATACAGGTAGCCCTCAATGCACAACAACAATTGGGTCCAAAATTATCAGAGTTTGTTGCATAAAAATCAAAACCAGAAGCACACACAGATGACTGCTTCAGCTGGATTCAATAACTTCTTTATAAACATAATAACAGATGAATTTACAATACCATTAGCAGATTATTTCTTCAAGTAAACGTAAGCAGGAGATTCATTTCAGTAGAGAGTACAGAGAGGACAAAGAGCAGAGTGGACTGGAACCACGCCCAGCCTTAAGCTAAGTTTTAGTTTCGATTCTCTGCACAGACTCAGATGTGGTTAGCTCCCATTGGCTGATTTAGTTGCTATGCCTATTCATTGGCTAACCTTGTTAACATGGCTCTCCCAGTCATGAATATTCTAACAAAAATTTATGTTGCTAAGTGAGAAATTTGTTAAGTGAGCTTTGCCCCAATATACGACTTTTCTTGCCATATTTGTTAAGTGAATCACAGCACTTGTAAAATTAGTAATATGGATTGTTAAGTGAATCTGGTTTCCCCATTGATTTTGCTTGTCAGAAGGTCACAAAAGGGGATCACATGACTCCAAATGTGAGTCAGTTGTCAGGCATCCAAATGTAAATCGCGTGACCATGGGGATGCGGCAATGGTCATAAGTGTGAAAAATGGTCATAAGTCATTTGTTTCAGTGCGGTTGCAACTTCGAACGGTCATTAAGTCGAGGCCTACCTGTACTAACTTTTTATAGCTGAGCTAAGGCAAATCAAACTGAAGAGAGATCATAAAAACATGTTTAACTGAGTTTACTAAAGTTGAGATTATGTTAGAATTATTCAAATAGTACATACAGTATAAATGAACTCAATATTTGAGAAACTCTAGTGTAATCCAGTAATAGTACTTGGCTGTCTTTTAGTCAGCTATTTACATTTAACCAGACCATGAATATTTTGGAGAACTGAAGTGCCAGTTTTCATGGAATATGAAATAAATAGGAATAATAGGTTAGATTATTGCAACACGCTCTACATGGGGCTACCCTTGAAGAGTGTTCGGAGATTACAATTGGTCCAGAATGCAGCTGCGTGAGCTGTCGTGGGTGCACCTAGGTACACCCATATTACACCTATACTCCGCGAGCTGCACTGGCTTCCTATTGGTCTCCGGGCACAATTCAAGGTGTTGGTTATTAGCTTTAAAGCCCTATATGGCTCAGGGCCAGGTTATCTTCGAGACCGCCTTCTGCCACATAGCTCCCAGCGACCGGTAAGATCCCACAGGGTTGGGCTCCTCCAGGGCCCGTCATCTAAACAGTGCCGGCTGGCGGGCCCACAGGGGAGGGCCTTCTCTGTGGCTGCCCCAGCCCTCTGGAACCAGTTACCTCCTGATATTTTTATTACCCTATCTATAGAAAGTAGCCGTTTACCAAGTTGTTCAGGGTAACAGAGCCACTTTCTGGACTGAACAGCTGGTTATTGTATTTTTATACTGCTGTACTTAATAATAATAATAATAATAATAATAATAATAATAATAATAATAAAAAATGCATCACAAAATTCCTAGAAGAGTTTATTTTACTACTGTAAACTACAACTGTTTTTTACTTCCTAGGTTTCAGTAGGAAAGATATAGCCCAGAAAATAGCAATGACATTGTAAACGACACAATGAATACAGAAACACAATAATCATTATGCCTGACACACCAATGAAAAGTTGAAAATACTTTGCAGTTTAATTGGTTTAATTATTAAAAGAACCAGTGAGAGTAACTATTCTGTAATGTAACATTTGAAAGCGATATTGTTTGGCTGTTTTGCAGATTGTTTGAATTATCTGTCCCATTCTTAATTGAGAAGATTACTCAACAAAACCCAATGTTCATTCAACAAAATTTATGAAATATGTTGTGGATTACCAATATCATCAGTTAAACCTGTTTCAAATTTATTGCTTTCATTCAAGTTAAATTATAAAAGAGTCCATTTGTACTACCACATGTATGTACATGAATTCAGCTTTCATCATTTCCAACAAGTTTAATCCAGTAATTTATGGTTTTGACACAGTTTTGGGGGGAATCTGTTCAAGAAACACAGACAGCTTGATAGAAGGGTTAGACTGGATTAATGTGCTATGTGCCAAGTTTCAAAGCAGGCCATTAAAACTGTTTGTAGAAAGAAAGAAAAAATGGGTAGGGTTTTTAACAATCTGTATTTTCTTAAGTTTCTAATCATTTTAGTCACTTTAGCAAAATGAATGGAGTTATGATAGAAAATGAACTTTATTATTAGAAAAATGTTAGAAAAGCAAAGAAGCAGAACTGTCTTTCCTTTATGCTCAGCAGGAAATAAGGCTGTTCAAATTACAATGTTCTGATGTCTGAAGAGTCAAGCCAGATAGCTGTGTGCTAACTTATTTTGCAAATTATATTCCTTTTAAAACTTTTCAATTTATATCCATTAAGAAAACCCTTATATACCTCAGCAGACAAAGAAAAATGAAATGTAAAACACTTATCTCTTATATTTCTCCTCACAGGTAGAGAATACCTATTTAAGAAATGAGGTCAAGATGACTGAAATTTTCAAAACAAAACAAAACAGGATGCCAGGATTTCTGTCATCTGTTTCATGCATACACATGAAAATCCAAAAATTGTCTGTTTTTCTATTCTGTTCCTAAACAGTTTTCTTTAAAAAAAAAAATTCTAATCACACAACTTTAACACTACAGGTAGCATATCACTCTTTCATCCTACCTCTAGTCATCAGGAGGAATGAAACATGTAGTTTGGCAACATCTGTGGAATAGATTAGAAGACATGCTTTAATAGATCAAAACATGATGGAAGTTATGAAAGACGTGGTAACTCTGATCATCTTGGCTAAATTTCTTGCACTTCATCTCAGTTTATTGGCTGAATTTGGAATCTCTAAAAAGAGCCAGAGCAGTAGACACAATATAAGCTAGTGTGATATAATAAAACACTATTCTAGCAAATGAAGATTACTAGTAAAGGTAGTACTAGAATGAGTGAATCCTTGTAAAAGAAAAGACAACAAACAAACAAACAAACAAACAAACAAACAAACAAACAAATAAAGTCTCCTTCAAGTCCAGTCTGAGCCTGGGTGACTGAGTCCTGCTGCACACTGCAATTTTCTTGGAAACATTATGAAGTTATTACCTATTGCTTTCTTCCAAGTTCTGTTTTGGTTCCTTCATCTAGCTTATAGCTCTGTTGTTTCTCCTGGCAGTCTCCTATATCCAAGTATAACAATGCCCAGTGTAAAGGAAATAGGGAACAGCCTTGAAGGACAGAAGGAAACACTACTTCCAAAGTGATAATCAAACACACAGAGCTTGAGCTCATTCCAAGAAATTAATTTGAGTATACTATGTCTCAGACAGGCCTTTCCCTAGTTCAAATGAAGATAAAGTCAGGAAGAGAGAAACACATTTAGGCTTGCGAGATGCTGTTATTATAGCTGTTATAATAAAAGTAGTCCGGACTTAGTTGGCATTGGTTTCTTAGTCTGGTGTACTTTAAGGGCTCACACCAGATCGGAGCTTAGCTTCCAATCCCATGGTGCCCATGAGAAATACACAAATTGAAAAGATGGTCCTCTTCCATAGACACTTCTTAGCACTCACCACTGTTGTAATCAACCACAGATAGTCCTCAACTAACAACTGTTAAATCAGAAACCATTTGAAGTTGCAAAAGGGTTGAAAAAAAATGAACTTATGAACTGTGCCCAAAGTTATGGGTTGTTGCAATGTCCCCCAGATGTGATCAAATTTTGGACAATTGGCAGCCCACCCACACTTACAGCTGGTGGAGTGCCCCCACTCCCACTTGCTTATCTAGGGAAGGCTAATCAGCAGTACAGCAGGAAAACAGTGAAAGGGAGCTGGGGCAGCAGAGCAAAGAGTAGCTGGAGTGGCCTCAGGGTGCACAGTCAGAGGTGGGTTCCTCCCGGTTCGGACTGGTTCGCCTGAACCGGTAGCGACCTGCTGGTGACATCACAGTGCTGTCACGGATCCGGTTCGGTGGTGCCGGTCCGTGGGCGGCGCCATCTTTTTTTTTTTTTGAATTTTTTTGAATTTTTTTTCTGGGTTTTTTTTCTTCTGTGCATGTACAGAAGCCGAGTTTCCGGCACTGCGCATGCGTCACCATCTTGTTTTTGGCTTTTTTTGAGGGGGAAAATTTTTTCGGCAATGCGCATGCACGTGCACGCAAAGCACACGCGCGCCCATGAGGCGCGGGAGGAAGCGAACCGGCAGTGAGGTAAGTTAGAACCCACCCCTGTGCACAGTGGTGAGGATAACTATGGGACTGGTCTTGGAGGCACTGTGGAAGGCATTCCCAGAGCTGTATGGTTTTGGGGCTGCTTGCCACCTCACAAGGCAAGGTGCAGTGCAGCCAAGGGACAGATCTAGGGGGAGGGAGTTATATGGACTGAGACTATTGGGGGCAGTCTTTTACCTTACTGAGGCTTGGTGCTGGGAGGGACCAAACCTAAAAAGCCTTGGATTGGAATGGGTAGTCACTTAACGAGTCACAATTCTCAGTTAACCACCACAACAAGAGTGCTAGGATTCTAGTCATGTGATATCACACTTTATAACCACACCAACTTGTGACAATCCTGGTTCCAATTTTGATTATAACTCAAGGACTACCTGTATGTCATCACAGTATTGGTAGGAAAAGCATACAAATATTTTAGATCTTTGTTCTTCTAATAAGGCAAGAATTTATATCTGAAATATACTTTATTGCAGAACAATTTTTAAATGATTTTCTAGTACGACATTAAACCAATCCTGGATTACATCACAAGGCAAACACTCTCATGTTTTACACAGTCATGAATCCTGATAAATTTTTAAAGCAATATGAAGAGTTTGACAATTCATCCAATTAAAAAAAAGTACTAATCATTTCATCTTTAATTTTTAATATGCATAGAGAGGAATTTCCCAAAACATATGTTGGTAAAGGTTTTCAGGAATGAGGGGATAATAATGCAAAGTGCTATGGACAGACTCCTCCAATTAATGTGGTAAGAATACTTCAAGTTGCATTTTTAAAACTCTTCAGTAGTAAATTAAAACTTTTCAAACAGCCCTGTGTTATTCAGTAAACACTCTTCCTCTATCCTCCTACAGGCAATGAGTAATCCAAACCTTTGAAAAAGAATGTTTTTGTTTCCCAAGATGTTTGATTCAAGCTAGAACTCCTCAACCTTTTTACCCGTAATTCTTATCAAAGTTATGTGACCTTGAACACATATATTTCAGCCTAACAAGAGAGGAAATGTGAACAGTGTTGCTTCCAGAGATACTGAGTAGAATCCTATTTGGCTAGTTACATCCAGGCATGTGATTTAAGACATACATAATTAGAAGTCTCCCAATTTTAATTACTGCAAGATTCCTAAATATCATTTGCACATAAAAACAAATGGCCTGAAAGAAATACAATAGGACCTGTACTAGTAAGAAAATCACAACAGTATTCCAGTTCTTGTAACCAGGCACTAGGGTTGGTTGTTAAGTTTCCATAATGGTAAAATGTTGCTCTGAGTATCTTCAGTGCACAGAGGAGATAATTTTCCTCCTCCATTTGCATACTATATTACATAGTCTCTCTCTCTCTCTCTCTCTCTCTCTCTCTCTCTCTCTCACTCTGTGTGTATATCTCTCCATCTATATCTTTCTCCCACAAAGTTTTCTGCCAAGATGATCTGTACCGCTATTTAATTCTAAAACAACACAATAATGATTTTTAAAAGCAAAGCTCATACCATGGGTTTTGCCAAACATGGTAAGGAGGAAGTATTTATCAAAGTTCCAACTTTCAACCCTTTGTTTTTTCAACTCTCATGTATTTTATTTTTTCCTGTGTTCATATTGTCCTAATCGGGTCAGATTTGAAAGACAAAGAGCTTTGTGTTTGCCTTTGTGACATATTATCTCAAGAACATCTTGTCCGTGAGCAAGAGGAAAATCTAACTTGTTGAAGAAATAAAGCACTATAGCCTAGAGCAGTGGTTCTCAACCTTCCTAATGCCACGACCCCCGCCCCGCCACCGCGACCCCCTCCCCACGCGTGCACATTGCCAGGGAGAAGCGATGAGGTAACAAAGGGGGCATGGCACCAAGATGGCAGGCTAGCGCGCACGGCCCTTCTGTCGGTGCTTGCGCATTCGAGGGCCGCCCGTGCGTCACATCGTCCCCGGTACTCGTATGTGGACGGATAGAGGAGCGGTGTCTCGGTTCCTAAGACCATTGGAAATATGTGTTTTCCGATGGTCTTAGGCAATCCCTGTGAAAGGGTCGTTCGACCCCCAAAGGGGTCGCGACCCACAGGTTGAGAACCGCTGGCCTAGAGTCTAGAACTGTGAGAGCCAGATATGCTGGAAGGATTTATGTGTTGAAACTATCTGTGATTAAATGTCTTCTCCACACATCCACACTCCCCATACTGCCAGGTCTGACCATGAAGAAAGGACACTCGTATTTTTTCAATAAACAATGTCATCCTAAAACACATTAAAATGGACCGATCTATTTCTGACATTTGTGCATCCACGGTCATCGGTGAATGTATAAAAAGAATGATTTTTCTTAGGGCCAACTGAAAAGTTACAAAATTAAAAAATACTTTCGTAAGGTTCTTGGTCAGGTCTAATATTATAGAAACATATAAAATTTGTATAATATTAAAAATAGTATTTGGGGACATGATCAAAAAGTGTCAGAATGAGCAATGCCTCAAAACTATCAACTTTTTACACATTTTTTCTTTCTTTCAAGACTCACAAATTTGTAAGGAGAGGAAGGCCCTGTGATATCTGTGGCTCACATGGGAAAGTTGTACTGGCAGGAAAACTAATATTGGTGTGTTTTGTGTTCAGGGCAGATGTGTCTAAAATAGCTGTAAGGAAGTAGAACATGAGCCCAGAAGTATTTAAGCCAGCTATGAGACATGCTGGGATGCCCACTCAGATTTCCAAGCTATCTTGACTGAATGCAAAGGTCATGCTACAGTAGTTGAGCTTCTTGGAAGTTGAATCTTCGGTCATGGTTAGGAACATTATTTGGGAAGTGCTGATTAGAAGTGAACACTATGGCATTTCTTCTTAATGAATGTTTTCCTGTCTCCATCTTCAGTTGTTGTTTTTTTGTAACAAAAGGAAATAGCTAAGCCACTAACTCAACACCAGAAACGTTCCTGTTACAGCCAAGTTTCCTGCCCCCAAATAATTACAGGTAGAATAATTCATAGTGGACAATTAGCACTTTTTAACGTAATGTGCATTTGATAAAAATATAACATTAGAAAACTTCATCTCCCTTATATGTTAAAACGTTCAGGCACTCAAAGCAATTGTGTGTCTCTCTGTTATGTTTGGTAGAGAAGTAATAAAGTTTCACATGTTAACATGGTATGGGAAACATGGCAAAAAGTATATCAGCTATGTCCATAAATAATTTTTAACAGGTGAAATACATACGTCCCTAATCTTTAATTTAGCTAAAGTTAACTGTCTAATCTGTAAGTACTTCTACATACAATATAACAAGTCTCATTTCTTCAAAGCTTTTCTGTCCTGTTGAAAAATGCAGTGCTATATTCATTTACGTGAGAATACCATGGAATTCAACTACCGTTAACCTGAAGAATTTTTGGTTCAGTTAGGTACAGCATGTAATTTATTGATTGTACCTGGTGCTCAAATCCCAACTCAGTGTATAACTGTCATCAATTCACTGTATCTTAGACTTGATTCCTATTTTCTTTAATAGGACTAGTAATCTTAATCTGACCATTATTTAAGGATGTTAATGATTATAAGGGACTTTGAAGTGCTGAACAAATAGTTTATCTACCTAAATCTTATTATTCAGCCTGTGTTTGTTAGAGATTTTTAAAATGTTGGTCTAAAGTTTTTTTTTGTTTCTTTCAAATCACAGAGTATTGTTTCTGCTGTGTTTAACGTGAGCTTCAGTCAAATGTCTAACCAGAAAGGGAGAGCAAAATAAGCTAGTTTGTTTTCTAGTGTCAATATGAGAAAGGATTAAGTAATAATTCAGCTCATGGTACAGCATTTATTCCTTTTGCATTATCAGTAACAACGTTTTAGAAAGATCCATCCAAGAGCAAATTACATTTCTTTAAGAAGAAAGGAAACTCAGTCTAACCGATAGCAAACAAGCCTTGCTATTCCCTGGTAGTTTCCAGGTTCTGGCCCTGCTGTTTAGGCTTCTGAGCATAAAGAAAATCTGCATTCCAAACCACATATATAAAAATTGCTATGATTCATTCAGATGGTTCTATTTCTATGGTTCTGGATTTGCCCATGATGACAAAACTTGGTTTAACATACCAGCTGCAATAACACGTGTTCCCTTTTTCTTCTGGGGAAATGATTCCTGCAACTCTGGGAAGTCTCAATGTAAACCAGCTTCAAATTCTGAATTGTTTTATAGGTTGTGAATATACCAGAAGGTGTTCTAAGGCTTCTCCTTCAAATATTACAACAAGCCAACTTTTGTATAAAGTGACCCTAAACTTGGCATTACTGTCTATGCAGGAAGAAAGTGGAGGGGAATGGGAGTCCCATGTTTTGGTTGGTTTTCTTCCAGCTACCCTGTTTCCCCCCAAATAAGACATCCCCTGATAATAAGCCCAATCGGGCTTTTGAGTGCATCGCAATAAGGCCAAGCACTTATTTCAGGGTTCAAAAAAATATAAGACAGGGTCTTATTTTTGGGGAAACACGGTAATGCATCTAGCTCTAAACCCATACTTGTGTACAGCATCTGGAAAAAATAATTATAACATCAAATCATACTTTCTATAGGAAAACCTCTGGAATACAGCTTACAATATGGAAGCTTTGGGGGAACTTCAATAAGATCTGGAAACCAAATGTCTACTAATGCTAATGTATTTCATCATTCTGACTCCAGCAACTGCACCACTTTCCTGAATAAATGGGAATATTCACGGTGGGGAAGCAGCATTTTTAAACAGATGGCATCGATGCATCAGGCTGGAAAGAAAGAATGACAGAAAAGACAGACAGAAAGAAAGATATTTAATAGATTCTGCCATTTGCCAGTCTGCTGGGAATTTCAAATCACTTTTTGGCATCCTTCATCACTCTAGCCTGCTGAGAAAAAATGTATGCTTTGAAAATCTGAATGTAGCTTTGAAGCAAAACCTGTCTGCAAACCTTCGACAAATCTTTCAGGACACAAACGTGCAAGTGTGGTTCCTAACATTAGCAAGGAGAGGCTTAATGACAAGGGAAAAAAAGCATTTATCATCCACACTCTGTGCATGCCATTTATGGAATAGGGTCCAAATACAAGTGTATGGAAGTGAAATTGCAACCCAGCCAGCTGTTTTTATCAATCTGACTCCTAGTTCTGGAATCTCCATTTCAAATAGTTCAGTGCAGAGTCAGCTAGTGCCACCTGCCTTTGACTTCTCACTACCACTGAAGCCTAGGTTGACCGAGTCATGTATGGTCTCATTCAATGGGCTTCGTTTCAATAGTTAAATATGAAACCATATGTACTAATATAATTTGCAGCCATTTTTAACAGCTCTGAGCAAGAAAATATGGATCACTGCTCATTGATTAGGATAAAATATGGATCACTGCTCATTGATTAGGATAAACATAAACCAACATATTTGCAAACACACATATTATATTTGTGTTACTCAGACCAATTATATTTCAATAAAAACCTAATCTTACTTATTTCTAAAGCCCCTATGAGGAATTTTCAGACAAGAGAACCCAACAATGAACTTCACCAAACAGTAACAGGGCAACAGAAACCAAGCTTTTTTTTAAAGGAACCAGTAAGCTAAAGTTCAGTACCTAAACTGGATAGGAAGATGTCCCAAAGGAGCTTTTTCAAGAGGCAACTGGATTTTTTGTTTTTTGTATGAAGACGTTTCACTCCTTATCCAAGAGCTGAAGAAGCTTCTTGGATGAGAACATCCATGACCTGGATGACTGAGAAACTCCATAGACATGGATAGGAAGATGTGAGTTTTGAGAAAACTGTTTATTCTCTGTAGAAAAGTCATCATTTCATTGTAGCTTTGCTCTTCAGAGTTTAGAGGGAGCTGACTTAACAAACAACTCTTTGAATCTAGAAAAATATTTATGAGTCTTTTTGTGGGATGAGAACAATTATGTAGACTGCAGGGGTGTTAAACTGGTGACCTGCGGGCCGGATGCATCACACGCAGGCTATGCCCACCCCAGCTCTGCAAAGGCAAAAAACGTTGTGATACATCACGTGACATGATCGAGTTTGACACCCGTGATATAGAGGCTTGCTGTTGCATCATTCTAATAAAGCAGAGGTGGGGAACTAGGGCCCCTTTATGACTTGTAAACTTCAACTCCCAGAATACCTGAGCCAGCATGGGAATTGAAGTCCACAAATCATAAAAGGGTAATAGTTCCCCACCCCTGTGACAAAGGAAAATTGAGGAAAAAAGCAACCCAATTTTAATTTGCTATGATTCTCATTACTGACCTCTTCTCTATCCAATCAATCTGAATTCTCAATAGATGTCACTGATTTCAGAAAATTCCAGACGTTTACAAAAAAGATGACTTCTGGAAACTAGATAACAAACAAGTTAGTCTGCATTGATAGCTGGTAAGATACATTGAGACTTCTCTACATTAAATAATTCTTTATGACTAATCTGGGAACAGGATCTCTTCTTAAGCTCATTAAAAGGTTTCTTTTAAGAAAAGAAGCATTAAATGTTGCTTCTTGCATTATACAAAATTAACATTACCCAAGGCTGAAAACCACCATGATGTCTTGCCTTACTTTTCCAATTTATCTTAATTTAATATATGTAGTTTAAAAATACCACCTAGACATGTTGAAATTTTTTTTAAAAAAAAACTATTTCACTTCGTAGCACCACATTTTTAGACTACCATCAAAGTTTAGAGCAAAAAGAACAAAGAAATAACAATCCAAGATACTCGCGCATATTCCTTTTATTCGCCTGGACTAAGAAAAATAGAAGTCTTATTTTACAGGAGAAAGATTTGACACCACTTATAATTTCTGAAGTGCATGGTAACATTGGTTAAGAAAACAAAGTACTCTATGTTACAATGCTAATATTATTTGCAGTTTAACACTGGAAACTGCTTCATAACAATGTACTATTCATGCAGAACCCTTTCAATTTGTTGTAAGTTTGCAATAAATAAAAACACTAGCAATATTTCTACTCCACTGCCATCTGCAAGCATCTAGATTTTAATAGCTGGGACAATTTTGAATCCAAACATCATTTCCTTTCCAGCTGTATGTATTCATCATCAATGTGCCTCAGAAGTAGCGAGTGTCACAGGAAAATGTTAACATTCCACCAGTGTATTGGGGAAGATATTGACAGGAGTGTTCCTGAAATAGATTATATCAAAAACATCAAATATATTACTTTTACCTCAGTGGTAAGCTTTTGTAAATTGAACTCAAATATGTAATCGTTGAACTCTTGGCTATGATGATAAAAGGAACAAAGAACGATGGCACAGATTTATAGATGAAGCTGTTCTAACCAACCCTTCTCTAAGCTATAGAGTATCTTAAGAATATTGGAAGGAGCTTCTGTTTGATGCAGGCTGCCTACTTTGAACTCGAGATGGAAAAGAGAGATTCCACCAGGAATGCAGAGATAGAGCTACAGCAGTTCATGGGATCCCAGATGAAAATTCTAATCACAGCAAGAAGGTAAGGCATCTTGATACTGAAGCCCAGTTTGGGAACAGAGAAGGGCAAATAGATAGAGCTAACAAAACCCATGACAACCACTGCAGGTTGTTTGTTATTAAATGCCACAAACAAATGGTAAACGCAGTAACCCCACTTACCCAGTCATTCAAAACAACAACAACAACAACAACAAAACCCCAATGTCTCAGAAATAGCCAGTTGCCTTGATGGCCACACAGGATTCCTATTTTTACAGATTTCATTAATACAACTGCAGTTAGGCAGTTTTTAGAAGCCATGCTCTATCTAGAAGCCCATCCATTCCCCTGTCCTGCCTTTCTATCAAGAAACCAAAGCAGCATACTTATTGCTCCTTTTTTCTATTTTTTTTTTTTGTCATAATAATCTTGAAAGGTTGGCTAGGTTGGGAAAGAATAAGTGGCCCCAAAGCAGGCAATGCACTTCCATGCTGAAGGTGGCCCAAACTGGGTTTTTCCACAGCTAGAACTAGACTTCATTCACTACACCTTTGTTTTTCTCCCCAATGCAAATAATAGATTCAGAGTATATATTTTGCTCAAAAGTGAAATATCTCTTTGTCCATGCTTGCTGCAATTCCTTGCTCTTCCAGCAATATTTGCTGCTCTATGCATTCTAAATATTTGGCATGTCACAAGGCAAAGATACATTTCATATTACACCTCACTAGGCCCAAATCAGATTATTTAGAAATACTAAGTAGGTGTCATCTGATGGGACCCAGGAGGCCTGACCTTCGCTCTGGAAGAGCATTTCCCCAGGAAAGTCACATGGCCTGGCTTTATTTTCCTTTAAAGCTGCTCTGAAGATCTCGTTCTGTATCCAGACTCTGACCCAGGGTAGAATCTGGGCTCCCTCGTTGAGAAATGTATGGGCTTGTAGTGGATGTTTATTGCACTGGAACAGCCTCTTTCCTCTAGGGTTTCACTGTTTTATTCCTTTGTTTTTAATTCTGTTTGCCACCCAGGCGAATTCAGTTACCTTAGAAATGTGTTAGAAATGTGAATTATAAATACATTCCACAACTGATTATTAAGCACAACCCACAAACTGGGCAGAAGGAATCAAGGCATACAAAGCACTTTTGCTGAGCCAGGAAAGGGTACAGCTGGTGAACAAGATGAATCTGTGCAAAATTCTTCTTGACCATGGCTGCTGCCTGCTTGTCCACCAACAGCCAGGAGTCCATTTGAGGAGTCCATTTGAGGAAAGGCTACCCTATCAGGAACAAAAGAAAGTAAATTTCCAGAATTCAGGGCTGATCTGTGAAACCAGATATGCAAAGGTTATGTCCAAGTCTGTTCCCTCCCATCCAGACCAGTGGTGGTATTCAGCCAGTTCTATCTGAATCAGGTGAACTGGTAGTGCTGACTGTGGGTGGCCCGCCCCAATGTTAAAAGAGAGTGGATCAGTGGTGGTATTCAGCCGGTTCTATCCGGATCGGGTGAACTGGTAGCGCTGACTGTGGGTGGCCCCACCCACCTGCCCGGACATAAGCAGGTCACGTTTTTGACGCTGTGCGCATGCACAGAAGTCTTTGCGCATGTGCAACACGTGCGCTCA
The DNA here is from genome assembly GCA_003457575.1 of Thermophis baileyi. NCBI lineage: Eukaryota > Metazoa > Chordata > Lepidosauria > Squamata > Dipsadidae > Thermophis > Thermophis baileyi. Next base: position 7,966,037 of record QLTV01012194.1, read on the forward strand.
CATTTGCGAACCGGTAGGGAAGGTAAGTGAATACTACCCCTGATCCAGACCCTATGCAGCCTCTAGGCACCAACACAACATTTTACGTATTTTATATAAAATAGGATGACAGATACATGCAAATACATATAAAAAATTATGGTTACATGGGACAATAGTTCTAGTAGGATTATAAACAAAATAATATCAATTCAATACTAAATCATTAAAAGAGTAGCATAAACTTTTAAAAAGAGTCATATGGAAATTGCTCCATATGACCCTTCCACCGGAAAAAACAACATCATCAAAATTATCAAACACATACTGGCAGATGGTCCCCAGGTAGCGTTCTAACAGCATCAAGTAAAATGTATGCAAGTAAAATTTTTGCAAATAGCTTACTATAGTTTACCCACTTGGAACACTCTTATCTGGTTCAATAAATACTATTGAACAATATCTAAGCATGTATAGGATGACTCCATAATCTTCTGGTATAAATAATGATGATGTCAAAATGATGAAATGTGCATCAGGATAATTGAAAACTATGCCATTGTATAATTTGCATCAGTCACATCATATTGTAAAATGATACCAGAACCTAATTTGTGTCATTTGTGTGAGGATATCACAATGAACGCAGCACCCTTTGTCTCCCATTATACATGATTCTGTAAAAGGATGAACTAGCACCATGTTTGTCATTTCTCAGGATAAGTAATAGTGTGTATTTGAAAAAAGACTTCCTGTAATACTGAATGCACCATTGCCTTTATGACTCAGTTAAAATGATACTTAAATGGGATATGTCTTACATTTATCACCCTCTTATCTGCTTCTACTTTCAACAATTGATACCTCATCTATCTGAAACTAAACTATGTTATCATTTCTGCCTGGAGGAGTGAAGAAATTGACAGGCATTTCTCTAATGCTGCCTGTGGCTCTGTGCATAAGCACAAAAATCTTCCTGCCTTGCTACCTCATGACAAGTTTCACCTTTGTGACACCTAATTGACTCAGTATTCTCAACCGAGGGGATGAAACCAGTTAGCAAACTATGTTAGGAAGCCTTTGTCTTAGAATTTCCTGCTTGAATTGCATCACTGAAACTTCTTTGTTAAACACTTGTGTGATACGTCTTTTCAGATGGGCCCTAGGGAAGTCTGGAGAACAAATTAATGACCACAAAACCCAGCCAATTCGCAATTTAGTAGTTCCAGAAGAAATCTGAATTTCTTGTTTAATAGCTTGTGATACATACATATGTATGTATGTATGTATGTATGTATGTATGTATGTATGTATGGTGTGTGTGTGTGTGTGTACCCATACCCTTACATCTAGAAGGAGAAGTGGCACAATATGACTAATTTTGGTCTTTATCACCAGCATTTGAGGATCAGCAATTTGCAGGCCATAAAAAGCTGTTCCAACTGAATTACAATGATCTTCAAAGGGAAGGGACAAGAGAGGAAGAGATGTCATGGGTGTCATGATTTCATCTCACAAATGACATAGATTGTGCAGTTTGCACCAGTACTCTGATAATGTCATGACGTTTTTATTTCTGTACTGTGGGTCATCGTAAATTGGGCAGCTGTATACATTTTCTAAATAAATAAATAAATAATGTTGGCACATAATATGCAACGTATGGTGTCCACTAGATGCCAATGCAGAATGTCCAAACCTTCCTAATATATATTGTAAGCCACCTAGAGTCACCTTGGATAGTGAGATGGGCGGCATATAAATGTAATAAATAAAATAAAACCTCCTTTCTACTAGCAGATGCTATTTTGCATTGGTGATTAGGCAATTAAAAAAAAATAACAGCTGCTTGGTATGGATTGCTTCCTTGTTCTTAATTGCATTAAGTTTAAATGCTTTGGGCCCTGATTAATTGGAAACCTGGATGTACCAATTCTCTTGCCGTCTGAGGTCAGCCACAGAGAATCTTCTCACTTTCTACTAAAGGAATTTAACCAGGGAATACAAACAGAAGCATCTGGGGAGAGGGACTGTCCAAAAAAATAAATAAAAAAAATCAAGATGGAGTCTGTATCTAAGGGGACAAAAATCCTGTCCCTATTTTGCATCCATTGCACGTGCAATGTACATGAAGAAGAGGGCTTTAATCATGTGGGGAGAAGAGTCATCTCGGCTGTTTTTGATACCAGCATATACTAAGTATTCAGAATTCTGCAAGTCATTTCCACTGGTGGTTTAGTTGAGGCTACTATAGCAGAGTTGAGAAAAATCCAGAAGATTCTCTTTGTTCTCTTCTAGATTTTTGCTGCTCAGATACATTAAGTCTAATTTAATCCACTGTTTCTTTGCAGGCCTCTCTATTGCATTCTCTGCTCTGGATTTTTCTTGAGTTATATTTTTGCTCTGCTAGTGAGAATTGCTGTCTTCTTAATTTTTATTGTAGTGTTTCTTTTATTACATGCATTGCCATAGGAGTCTATGATCCTTAAAAGTCAGATATGATCCTTAAAAGGAATAAAATAATTAAAAGTAAAAAAAATGCAGATTGTCACTAATATAAAAATGTTTAACTGTTTATTACGAGTAACAAAAGTCAGACGTACTTTATGCCACTTACACTAGAAAATTTTGACAATTTTTTTTTTAAATCTGAGCTTTCCTTTTTACAGCAGGAATTAAACAATATAAAGAAGAGCTTGTTGTTCTTAAAGGTGTGGATCCAGGTGAATTATTTGAAAACCAAAGAGTCGACCCTGTTTCAACTTTCTAATGTAAAAAGCATTAAGCAGTTTCCTTCTGCATGGTGGGAACTCAAGAGAATTGTAGTCTCCATATGTCTGGATTTACCCCAAGGAAAAGAGATTAAAATGAAGTCTTAAAAAGGCCTAAGAAGCAACATGGGAACCGAATTTGCTAAGTTGACACTGAGCATGGATTTTAACCGGTCCTCAATTCTTGACCCATTTACCAGACCACAATAAACAACTTGCTTGCTTAAAATCTGCAATGCAGAGTCAGCCCTAGAGCTTTTCCTCATACCTGTATTGCTGACCTTTCTTCCAGTACCTCAGGAAAATATGTCAGCATACTTTGCACTACCCTCATTGGTGAGCCCTATGTTGCCTGAGTAGTAAGTTGGAGAGTGGGCTGCTCTTACAGTTTTAGTGCAAAACAAGTGAAGGAAAGTGATTGATGGATTTCCCTGGGTGTCCTACCAAATGTGACACAGACAACAGGATAAACATCCATGACCTCTCTTAAACATAGACTAGGCTGTGACAAATACCGTAGTTAGAACAGTTGTTTTAGCCACAAATCAAACCCCATTGTATTCCAAAATAACTTAGGAGCATCCCTAAAGTTGCATCCAAAAGAAGCCCAACCAGCAGCTGAGTGTCTCCCTTTTAAATGTTCCATGGAAACTGTACTAATTGTGCCACATCTTGACTTTTTGCTCATAAACTAAGTTTAGACACAGTTAGCACCTTCAGAAGGATGAAAGATTGACATCCTTTGTTCCATATGGGAAAATCACTTTCTAAAAGTGGTGGCAAGAACAGGATCAAAATCATTGTCCAGAGCCTTATAACATTACTTGGAGTTATGCCCTGATATTTACAATCATCTAGGCTCTGCTAAAGTGAGAAGCACTGGAAGCAAGCAGGGGTGGGCTGCTGGGGGTTCGCAGGGGTTCGGGAGAACCTCTAGCTAAGATTCTGTGCAGTTCAGAGAATCCCCAAATCCCACTCCTCGCTGGCCCCGCCCACACTGCCCCTCCCCTCCCAGGAGTCCCCACGCCAGGGGTGGGTTCTAACTTACCTTCACTTCCTCCTGCACCACGTGGCCACGCCTCGGGGGCCCACGCGCGCTTTGCGTGCGCGCACATGTGCAATAAAAAAAAATTAAAAAGCCGAAAACAAGATGGTGACGCATGCTCAGTGCCAGAAACTCGGCTTCTGCGCATATGCAGAAGGAAAAAAAATTCAAAAAAAATTCAAAAAAAAAATTCAAAATAAATAAATAAATAAATAAATAAATAAATAAAAATCAAAAAAAGATGGCGGCGCCCACGGACCGGCACCGACCAAACCGGATCGGTGACATTATCATGACATCACCAGCAGGTCACTACCGGTTCGGGCAAACCGGTCCGAACCAGTAGGAACCCACCTCTGCCCCATGCAGCCCGTTTTGGATGCAGGTAGGTGCAGGGCGCACACAGAGGCTCGGGGAGGGCGAAAAACAGGCCTACCGGAAGTTTGGGAAGGCCAGAAACAGGCTTCTGGCCTCCAGAGGGCCTCCGGAGCCTGGGGAGGCTGTTTTCGCCCTCACGGAGGCTCGAGGAAAGCCTCCGGAGCCCGGTGAGGGCAAAAATGCCCCCCCCGTCGTGGTGCAGGAGGCCGACTAGGCCACGCCCACCATGGCCACGCCCACCCAGCAACCGGGCAGAGAACCCTTTGCTAAATTTTTTGAAGCCCACCCCTGGAAGCAAGTATACTTATTCTGAAAACTGTCAGGAGTTTTCTGAAAGGACAGTCTCTAAATGGCCTTGATTGTAGCTACTGAAAAAAATTACAAGGAAAAGACCAAAGAAAATGAATTCACCTATTTCATCTCTGCCAACTGATGCAGTAGTTTTCGTATTTAAATTATAATGTTGCAAATACATGCTTCCCTGAGAGTCAGTCCCTTTGAATGGACTGGATGATGGACTTCAGCAATAGAAATTTGCCCCAGGCTGTATGATTGCAGTATGGGTAGGCAAACTTGTATATACCTAATCTATATATATAAAAGCGAAAACCACTCACACATTAATCACGAAATCTCCAGAACCGTAAAGCCTACAAACTTGAAATTTGCCACGTATGTTCCTCTTGGCTTCTAGGTGCTCACTAAGAAAGTAGCTTGGGAATTGGCTGATAGGTGGAGTAGAATGTGGTTGCAAAGTGAAATGAGAGGGCCATTGGGAGAGGTAGGGGGAAGGCTGCTTGCTAAATTTGAATGGTGAAAAGCTACAGGCTGCTTCAGAAAAGCATTTAAAAATGACAATGACAGGATATCCTGCTGACAAATCATTGTATTTAAACATATACAGGTAGTCCTTGTTTAGCCACTGCTTTGTTTCATGACTGTTTGCCATTATGATGGAAATGAAAAAGTAACTTTGCAACCAATCCTTGCATTTATGACCTTCACAGGTTTGCAAAGCAAATGAGAGCTGAAATAAGATTATAAGCACAGCCCACAATTTCATTTACTGACATCATTGCTTAATGACCGAGTTGCTGCTCCCAATGATGGATGCTAATGAAGAACTACCTGTATGGGATCGTCCTTTCCCCGTTGGAGTAAAAAATGTTTCACACGTAAGAAGCAGCTCACTAGTGGATTTAACTGAAATGGGGGCGGTGGTTTTGCAGATCCTCACATTTGTCAGAAGGCAAAAAGCAGCATTGCAATGTTGCTCTATAAGTTCTACCCCTTTGGAGAATGCATATGGCACCATGACTCACATAGTAAAGGGGCAGAGCTTGTGTTGTGATTCTGTGCTGTTCCTTGCATCACTCTGACCCTCTTGTTCTCCCTTTACAGATTCTGCTGAATTGAGCAGAACTTTAGACATTTTCTGCATTTCTTGAATTAGAGTTACTAATTAATAGCAATAGCAGTACCATTTAGGCTTATATACTGCCCCATAGCACTTTACAGCACTCTGTGGGCAGTTTACAATGTCAAAACATTATTTGTATATTGCCCCCAACAATCTGGATCCTCATTTTACCGACCTCGGAAGGATGGAAGGCTGAGTCAACCTTGAGCTCTGTTAGGATCAAACTCCAGGCTGTGGGCAGAATTTGCCTGCAATACTGCACTTTAACCAATGCGCCACCAGGACTCCTATCATTATCTTATTATTAAGACATAAAGTTTGGCTGGCAACAGTGTTCTCTAGTCTTAGACCCTGCAGCTCTAATAGAGTCGTTTGCTACGAGATGGGCAGCAAATAAATTCAACAAACAAACAAGACTCTTGTCAGTTTCTCTGTTCTGCTCTCATACATCCAGG